>JAJEJO010000188.1:398925-428392 GCA_020662805.1 Glaucomys volans | reverse complement strand
GGTAGATAGACTCCTCAGTACATCACGTTGGGCCTCTGTGATTCTGTAATTCTTCATCCCTCAAAATCAGCTGAAGAGTTCCCTCTTCCGAAAAAGGTTTTGGGTCAACTCTGCCCCAGTAAAACTGGCCAGTCCTGCTTTGTGTTCTTACTCTAACTTTCATTGTACTGAATTTCAGTGTTCAGTCATCATGAGACTTTGCCTGGGATTAAAAATTGACTTCTACGTTCAGTTGTCTGACATTGAGCAAATTTCATAACATGTCTAAGCCTGTTTCTTCATTGGTTGAATGAGAACAATAATAATGGTAACTTCTTAAAGTTTTCTTAAAATGAGGATCAAATGAAATAATAGAGGTTAAAGTAAATCTCACAGTATGTTACACACAAATCTCTAAATATCTTATTCCTTATTATAATTGCATGCCTATTTTTCCTACTAAGTAGCAAATCTTTTAAGTGTGAAATCAGTGTCACACACATTTGAATTTAGAGTCTGATGATGTTCTTTTTTTTCTTTTCTTTATTTTTTTTAATTTTTACAGACTTCATTTTGATTCATTGTACACAAATGGGGTACGACTTTTCATTTCTATGGTTGTTCATGATGTTCATTCATACCATTCATGTAATCATACTGTACATAGGGTAATGATGTCTGTCTCATTTCACTATTTTTCATACCCCATCTCCTCCCCCTCTCATTTCCCTCTTTGTAATCTAAAGTTCCTCCATTCTTCTCTCACCCTCCACCCCCCCAACCTGATTATATATCATCATCCACTTACCAGGGAAAGCATTTGGCCTTTGTTTTGGGGGGATTGCCTTATTTCACTTAGCATGATATTCTCCAATTCCATCCATTTATCTGCAAATGCCATATTATTTTTCTTTATGGCTGAGTAGTATTCCATTGTGTATATATACCCCAGTTTCTTTATCCATTCATCTGTTGAAGGGCATCTAGATTGGGATGGACTCAAACTAAAGTGCTTTTTCTCAGCAAAGGAAACAATCAGCAATGGGAAGAGAGAGCCTTCAGAGTGGGAGAAAATCTTTTCCACATGCACTTCAGATAAAGCACTAAAATTTATAAAGAACTTACAAAACTTTACACCAAATATGCAGAGAACCCAATCAATAAGTGGGCCAAGGAACTGGATAGACACTTTCAGAAGAAGATGTACAGTCGATCAATAAATGTATTAAAAAATGTTCAACATCTCTAGTAATTAGAGAAATGCAAATTAAAACAACTCTTAAAACAATTAAAACAACATCTCTAGTAATTAGAGAAATGCAAATTAAAATAACAATTGAAGTAAGATTTCATCTTACTTCAATTAGAATGGCTATTATCAAGAACACAAACAACAATAGATGTTGGCATGGCTGTGGGGAAAAGTCACACTTTTACATTGCTCGTAGAGTTGCAAATTGGTACAGCCACTCTGGAAAGCAGTGTGGAGATTCCTCAGAAAACTTAGAAGGGACCCACCTTTTGACCCAGTTATCCCACTCCTTGGTTTATACCTAAAGGACTTAAAATCAGCATACTACAGTGACACAGCCACATCAATGTTTATAGCAGCTCAATTCACAATAGGTAGACTTGTGGAACCAATTTGATGGTGTTCTTAATTAATGGTTAGAAGCTTCAAGAAGTAAGATATAGTTCATAGTATTATACATTAGTTAGTATAACACTAAACAATGATGAAACAAAAAGCAATAAAAGTTAATTTGTTTCTGTAAAATTCCAAACAATTCAAATAATTGTGCACATGTTTTAGGTACAAAGTGATAATTCCTGTATACAATGTGTAATGATCAAATCAGGGAAATTAGCATTTTGCTCTTCTTAAACATTTATCCTTACTTTTGTTATGACTTTTGTTTGTTGGTAGTGGGAAATAACATGGGGGTATTCTACCAATGAAATATATCCCTAGTCCTTTTTATATTTCATTTTGAGATAGGCTCTTATTTGTTAAGTTACTGAGGCTCTCCCTAAGTTGCTCAGGCTAGCCTGAAACTTGTGATCTTCCTGCATCAGCCTCCTGAGTTGCTGGGATTATAAGCGTGCACTACTGTGCCTGACTTGTAACAATGTTTTCATACCCATTATCCAACCTCCTTTTATTCTCCATCACCTTTCCATCTTCTTGTGACTACTCTTCTACTCCCTGGTTCTATGAAATCAATTTTTTTCCTCACTTATGAGAGAGAATATATATGTTTTTCTGAGTCCTAATTCTCCCCAGTTCCATTCATGTTGCCATAAATTATAGGATTTCTTTCTTTTTTATGGCTGAATAATACTCTACTGAGTATATATACCACACTGTTTATTTATTTATTCACCATTTAGCCATAGATGGACACCTTGATTGATTCCACATCTTGGCTGTTATGATTAGGGCTGCAGCAAATATGGGAGTTCCAGTATCTCTTTAACATACTGATTTCTTCTTTAAACATAGACTAATTGGTGGGCATTGCTGGGTCATATGATAATTTTAATTTTATTTCTTAGAGGAAACTTTATACTGATTTACATAATATCTGCATTAATGTACTTTCCAACCAACATTATATAAGAATTTCCGTTTCTCTAGATCCTTGCCAGCATTTGTCATTTTTTTTGTCTTTTTAACAAGACAAAAGAGATGGTATCTGATGGTTTTGATTTGTATTTCTCTAACAATTAGTGATGTCGAGTATTTTTTCATATACTTGTTGACCATTTATTTGGACATCTTATCTTCTTTTTGGAAACATCTATTGGCCCATTTCTATAGCAGATTTTTTTTTTAGCTGTTAAATTTTATAAATTACTTTTGTGTGTGTGTGTGTGGAACTGGGGATTGATCCCAGGGCCTTGTGCTTGCAAGGAAGGCACTCTACCAGCTGAGCTATGTCCCCAGCTCCTATAAATTACTTTTATATTCTGGATATTAGTTTCTGATAGGATGATTCGTTTGCAAAATATTTTCTCCTGTTTTGTAAGCTATTTCTTAACTCTGTTGATTATTTCCTTTGCTATGAATAAACTTCTTCATTTAATATAATCTTTCTTGTTCATTTTTGCTTTTGTTACCTAAACTTTTGGGGTTTTATCCAGAAAATCATTGCTTGCACTGATGTCTTTAAGTGTTCCCCTATGTTATTATTCTAGTAGTATCATGTTTCATATTTTGGTCTTTGATCCATTTTAAATTTATTTTTGTGTATGGTGAGAGATATGAGTCTAGTCTTACTCTTTTACATATGGGAATCCAGTTTCCTGGCACCATTTATTGAAGAGACTGACCTGTATCCAATTTCCACCTTTGTCAAAGATCATTTGGCTATGGATGTATGGATTTATTTCTAGGTTCTCTTTTATTTTTCATTGATCTATATGTCAGTTTTTATGCTAGTACCATGTTATTTTAGTTATTATAATTTTGTAGTATCTTTTGAGATCAAATGTGGTGATGCCTATAGCTTTGTTCACTATGCTAAAAGCTCCTTTAACTATTTGTGATATTTTGTGGTTCCATCTAAATTTTAGGTTTGTTTTTTCTATTTTTGTGGAGACTGCAATTGGTATTTTATGTGTATTGTGTTAAATCTGTAGATTGATTTGGATAGTAAGGACATTTTAGCAATGATTGTTCTAATTCATTAACATGGAATGTCTTTCTATTTTTTTTTTTTCGTTTGTGTTCTCTTTGAATTTTCATAAGCACTTTGAAATTTTCATTGTAGAGATAATTCTGCAAGGTCATCATACTTTACGTATCTAAATAATGAAGGGAGACAGTGGAGAAGGCCCACTGACTTCTCAACCACCTTGGTTCTGTAAGAACATATTTCAGTTCTGCTGAGATTCCACTGCAAATCCATGTCATTTCTCCACAGCTCTGTGCCATTGGATAAGTAGAGAATCAGCCATTATAAATAGGCCTGGAAGGATATTCAGGAATCTGATGGATAGAAGATGATAGGAAGGATGTTCAAAGGAAAAGTAAAGGAGCCCAATCATGGAAAGGGAAGTTAAGATTCAACACAGTTCAGGTTTCAGTAGGAGTATAGGGTTCGTGGCCAGGAGCTTAGGAGATAGGGTCAAGGCTCAGTTTGTAAACTTCATTGTGACTCGTCACTTGGCAACACACTCAGCCAAGGGCTCTGTACTTCTAAAGCCTGGCTTCACTTGCTGCCTCACACTTCAAGGCAAAACTGGCAAGCATGAAAATAACTGAGCCCATTAGGTAACTACTTTAGGTATGAATCTCAGGGGATATTTGCTACATATGAATAAATATTTGCTGCTTATCAAAAATTCAGATTTAATAAGGTGTCTGTATATCATCTGAAGATTCAATTTTAAGGGTAAGACGAGACATCTAAATCATATTTCTCTTAGTTGTAATTGTAATTCTTTGTGATTTGGATAAACATTTTTGGAATTTCTCTTTCCCAGTCATTCTTCTTTCTAATTCTGCATACATAAAAAATCGTCCCTACCAGTAATCATTCTTTCATATTGCCTCCATTGGTTAAAAAAAATAAAAGAAAGAGAGAGAGATGCATTATGGAGAATTACAATTGATCTTCTGAATAATCAACCCAGTATATCAATGGGGCTGCAAGCAGGAGATACAAACTCACTAAGTTATTTCTGGTGGTATCACTACTTTTGACTTTCTGTTTTAATTTTAATTTTTTATTTGCCTTTTTTAGATATACATGACAATAGAGTATATTTTGGCATACATACATGGAGCATAATTTATTCTAATTGGGATCCCATTTTGTGATTGTGCACGATGTGGAGTTTCACTGTGGTGTACTCATATAGGAACATAGGAAAGTTATGTTTTATCAGTCCTTTTAAAAACTAGTTTTAGATGTCTTTAGTAGCTAAAGACCACCAACTAGATCAACTTGTTATTGATGCCAAACTTAATTATCCTAAGAAAATTTTGCTTTGCTCCTAGACTGGGATATATCTCTAATACAAGTCAGTTATCTTATAAATACAGTGATGATAAAGCAATGTTAGTAGAGTAAAAGTAATAGTAGTTGTATTAGTAGCAATAACATCTTCATGGGTCACTTTAGAAGAGCCACTTTTACAATTTTTCAATGCAAATTATTCCATATAATCTCAATACAATTAACTTTGTAATAGATTAACTTACTTGCCTAAGTCTGACCCGCTGGTAAAATGAAAACCCAGGGTTACTGATAAGGATTGATGTGTCATCATAGTACTTAGCTACATTAATAAAAATTATATTCCCAATGGCACAATAACTCAAAGCATCAGCTTTTCCATACTGAAACAGAATCTCAAAGTGAGTCAGGTGACTCAAGTTTAAATACTGCCTTTTGCATTTTCTTACCCAATATTTTGGATAATCTATTTAACTTCTCTATATTTAGGTGCCATGTCTCTAAAAGGGAATGATAATACCTACTTAATAGATTTATAGCATAAAATGAAGTACATGTAATCAAAGAACCTGCATACATCAATAAAAATAATGAATATCATTATTTTTTATAAATATTGACTGCCATCTAAACTGGTTTGTACAGAATTTAATTGTCATAGCAATGAGTTTCACAATGTTCATATATAAATAAAAATTTTAAAACCCAAATATTTATTATTTCTCTACCTCCTATTCATCCTATCATTGTAATATCTTGCTTGTGAGTTTTAAACAAATTATAGATGTAGAGAAATAGAGATAGAGGTATCTCTCTGAAGTCTAAGCAATAGGGGAAATAAAAGGCTAGCATTCCTCAGTGTATGTTATTCAAAAACATCTTGCTATTCCTTAATTTTCCTTTCTTAAGGAAGGGTAATATCTTTCTTTCCTTATAATGACTTGTAATTTTTCCTATTAAACAGCTTAAAACAAGATTATCTTGTTTGATAATGATATATGTGTGACCGTTGTTTTGGAAAGAAAGTACTAAAAGGCTGACTTTGCACCAAAAAAAAAAAAAATATATCTATTTGGTATCTCTTCCTTGCTCTTGGAAGGAAGATCATGTACATACTTGACTTCGCTCTCTGGGTAGGATATTATCTTGTCTTTCTTCTTTCTGCATTGCTTCCCTTTATTCTTGTTCTACCCCATAAGAGTATACATAAAGATGCTGATCCTTTCTCAGTGTCTAGTCCTTTCTAACCAATTCCTTGTCTAGTGTAATGTAGGACTTGAGTCTTTCCCATGATTTGGAAGTTAGCATCATATTATTGTGTAAAATCCATACAAATAAAACTATCAATGGATAGAAAATGAAGCTTACATTCTGAGCCCCAATCATTCCATTTTTCTGGAACTCAAACAGTCTATCCTATTTCTCTTCCTTATGAACATCTCACTGTTGAAATATTAGACATTTAATAAATGCTTGTTCAATTAATGGGTATCAGAACTTAAGGAACTAATAAGTGGAAGTAGCTGACACATAGTAGATACTCACTATGAATTTATTTCCCATTTTTATTATAATTCTTTCCTGACCATGTAAGCTCATGGATCTCTTATGAGGAGTTTTCAGTTTGACTCTGCTCCCAATTAGATTAGTCCAACAATCTAAAAACTGAGTATCTAAAACTACGTCTAGCTGACTTAACAAGTCCTTAGTCAACAAAATGTTGTTACTGTGAAATATTAAAAAATCTGTCATCATAAGAAGGATATTCTTATTTTTGTCAAGGATATATTTTTTGGAAGGATGTCACAGGTTGTATTTTCCAAAGATGACCATCATAAATATTCTTATAATGTAACATGGGTTGACTTCCTCCTGTCCCTCTCCTCTAACCCAGGTAGAGCATTGTTACTGCTTCAACCAATAGTGCTTACCAGAAGTGACATTATGTCTTCCGAACCTGGCTTTCTCCCTTTTGGGACGTGTATCTTGAGAGCATTGAGTCAAGTTAAAATATCCACCTACATTTAAGTCCCTACACTGAAAAGAAATGAACCTCAGCTGTGCCAGCTTCTATCTGTTCCTGATCAGGTATTAAAAGATTAGAGTGAAGTAGATTGTGACATCAGTCCTAGCCACTGTCTGATTACAATCTCATTAGAGACCTCAAGTCAGAAGGCCCATATTGGCTTCTCTTAGATTTTTGACCCACAAAATCGTGAAAGATAATGAATGATTATTCTTGTTTCAGGCCACTAAATTTTAAAGTGATTTGTTGCACAGCCATTGTAACTGGAGCAGGGCAACTGGAAAAAACAATTGCTAGTTCAGTTAGGCCAAACTGTCAGACAGATGAAGCATGTCTTAGAACATTCCATCCTTCAATCTAAATAATCACTCTGATGGTAGAGCAGAGATGCTGCCCAATTTGTGAGGTTTCCATTGATTTGTGGGGTTGTAACCACTGGAGAGGTCTAAGAGAGTTTGCCTTAAAAAACTATGGCTTGGAAGTATAAAATATGCTCTCTTCTTAATAGCTTTTCCAGTAATTAAATTTTTATTTCCACATTCTTTTTAGTAAGTATAAAGGTAGATTCCAAATCTCTCTTTCCCTCATGGGGGTGGGGAACAGAGTCCATATGTCTCCACATAAATCTACTTACTATCCTGGCCTTCATGGAGGTCACACACCTATACTGTGGAAGGCTTCAGATGGTGAAGGAAAAATTTTACATCTAGAGAATATCAAATCTTGTTGATTATACCTTGTTGACTGCAATTGCCATGTAAATTGTCTTGTTATTAATTCCTTTGTAACATTAAAGAAAAAAATGATTCTAAACTTGTCATAAACTGGAATTGGGAATAGCTATGGTAGACAGTAGGCAACTCAAACTTGCTAAATATTAAAATGCGTCCATCTCACTGTCACTAAGGCAAAACAAAATGTGAGGTCTATGCATATGGAAGAAAATTAAATAGGATAGATTTGCTCCTGGCCATGAGTGAAAAGAATAAAAACAAAATCTGCAAATCCCCCAGTTGCTGAGAATAATAAGCTCCATGCAGTTCATCAGTGGAAAAGATGCTGAATGGCCACTAAGTCCATTCAGAATTGTTTCAGAGAAAATGGATTCCCAAGGTTTTGGTCTGACAGAGTGGGCATAGCATTGCCAATAGATGATTAGTAGGCCTTTAAATAAGGGAAGTATTTAAGAAGGCAAATGGAGGAAAATTATTTTTCCATGTGGTTTTACCTTGCCAGTATGCAGAGTCAGGAAAAGAGACCTCATGATTCTCCAACACAATTTGGACTTTTACATCAGAAGACATCATGAACTCTTTCAAATCTAAGGGCAGAAGTGAGAGATGGGGAATCAAAAACTAGTTTGTGTTTTCTACTTCTTTGCTCTAACAAAAATGACCTTTGGCTTACATTTGATGCATTAAAACCTTTTAAAGACCTTTCACCCTAAGCTGTTTTTGGACTAGATGGCCAAGTATTTTAGATGGAATTAGTATTTTGGAATGATGATCCAGATTATGTAAAGCAGTGGATTTACTTTATCCTTGATTAATTTCAAATCATGGTTAAGAGGAGGAGTTTGGGATTGTATCCTAATCCCACACTTCCTGATTGCATATAAGTGGTTGCTTAATTTACTTGTGTCTAAGCTCTCCATCTTTAAAAATGAATTACATGTACTAGTTTCAGAGTGTTTTGTGGGAATTAAGTATAGTGAACACTTAAAGGACTTAGAGTAAGGTCTCTTATTTTCTCCTAGTTGGTATTATTATGTTCAGCTGTACTAAGTTACTATAAATCTGCACAGTTTTCTTGGCTGGTTTTCCATCTGTTTTCTTTTTTCCTTCCTGTGTAGTAGTGAATTGAATATGACCACTCATGACATTTGCTATCACAAATTGTGATAGCAATTTTTCTTTTCTCTTAAACTTGAAACAATTTATTTGCAGTTTAATAAGTTCTTCTTTTCACATTCTGTCTTAATAATAGCTTTAAAAAAAACTATTCCTTTAGAAAATCAAACAAACAAATACAAATCTCTATACATGATTGAAAGATAGTTACTTAACCATAAGCTCCATGAGGCCATGGGGCCATGTTTGTTTTGTTCACAATTTTAGAGTACATATAATCCAGTAGCTTCAAGGTTCTTTTTTCTTTTCTTATTATTCTTATTTCCTGTGATGAGTTCCAGAGTAAGCTGGCTTTTGATAGTATTGGAAACTGTGTTGATCAGGGTCCCATCAGGAAACAGATGGTTGACTCTAATTAGGTAATTTGAGTAGAAACTAACAAAGCACTATTTTGAAAGGTGTGTGCAGGGGTTAGAGAGTGCAACTAGGTCTTGTGTCTCCTCAGGGCAAACAGGAGCAGGGGAGCTGTTAAGGAGAGCAGGGGAGAGAAGTTACTAGAAGCCAGAGGCACCGTGGCTGTACAGAGGAAAAGGCCTACAAGGCACAGTGACCTTCATAGGTCACAGGTAGCCATTGGAAACTGGCTGGGAAAAAACCTGGGAAATGAAATCTTACCCCCTCTTTCCGGGCCTCTGGTCTCTGCAGGTGTCTCTAGTTGTCAGAACATTTCTAGAAACCAAAAGGCAAGGAGCCTGTATGATAGTGTCTTGGGTTTTGTCTCCTGGAGCACAGACGAGGGAGGGAGAAGTGTGGAGACTAGGACAGGAGAAGAAGTGGAAGGCTTCCAGCACAGGATTGAATATTTCTCTCAGCCACTTCCATGCCATTTACTTTCATAGCTTCTAACCCTAACTTTTCCCACTTAACCCTTAGGCATTCAGTGTCTTCAAGTCTGTTCTCCAAAAATACACTGGGATCTGGAATTCACAGTTTCATTTATTGCAAGGAAGAAGGTCAAAGTAACAGTGCTTGTCCATATAGTGCCTCACATAACCCTAGGGAGAGATGAGCATGTCAACAAGTGGCTATGATCCATTGTAATAGATACCAGGGTTGAGATGGCATTAGGCACTGTAGGACACTCAGCAAATGACTTCTCTTTAGTGGTGAGATGCAGTGGAGGTCAAGAAAAAATTTATAGATGGTAATAGTTCGAATGGGCCTTGAATAAAAATGCTTAGTTATTTCTCTCAGGGGCACTGTTTTAAGCATTATTTCTAGCTGCTTTCTTAGGAATTCCCAACTTCTGCTAGACAATCTGTATCACAAGGATCTAACATTGGCTCCCAGTGTTTCTCACCTCCTGGTATTCCTCACCTCCTGGAATTCATGTGCTTGTGTAAGATAGATGTAGTGACTTGTTTCTATCAAAGAATATGGCGGAAATCATGGGACATAAATTATGAGCTTCAGTTACAAAATGACTCTGGTTTCTTCCTTTCTCTATCTCCCTCCCTCCCTCCCTCACTTTCTCTGGGGGAAGTCAGCTACTATGTTGTAAATAACTCATCTGAGTCCATTCTTGCTGCTACAAAAGAATATTTGAGACTAGGTAATTTGTAAATTATGGTTTGCTCTCTGGTTCCAAGATGGTGCCTTGTTGCTACAACCTGTGGAGGAGACAAATGCTGTATCCTCACAGATAGAAGAGAAAGAAGATCCAGGCATCTCTCTGAAACCTCTTTTATAAGGGCATTAACCCCATTCATGAGGCAGAATCCTCATAGCTTAATCCAAAATGATTCTAACTCTCTATATCACCATTTTGGGGATTAAGTTTCAACATGAATTTTGGAGGGAGACAGATATTCAAGCTGTATCATTATATTCCTGGTACTCCTACCATCATATCTCTTTTCATTTCCAATAGTTCCAATATCTCTGAACCTGGATTTATTTATTTATTTTAAAATGTTTGTCTTTGCTTATTTGTATACTCTGTAAGATCTTATCAAATGACAGACATCAAGGTAAAGAAAAGATTTAAATAATATTTGGAACTGGAACTGAACACACTTCTTTCAGGCCAATAAAATGATGGTTTGGGCTCAGGTTTTATTCTTGCAAAAGTACTTTAAGTCTACTCTAGGATTCAAATTCCTCTATGGAAAGCCTGACTTTGAATTAGGGTAAAGACTGCAATGTCACAGAGTGTCCCTCAGTGTTTACATTACATAAATATCAGTAGAATATTTATCCTGCACTTTCGGGTCCTAAATTTTGTAATTTAATTAAATATGCAAAGCTGTGCGTTTCCAGAAAGATTATTTGAAACATATTGATACCTTTTTAAAAGGTTAAGAACTGGAACTAGACCTAGGTCAGAGCTGGACTTATAAGCCAGACCTGACCCAGTGAAGGTGTTCATTTTTACATAGGAAAGAATTTCAAAGAAGCAGCATTTTAATGCAATGTCAATGAACCTATATGTATGTACATTGCTCTCATTTATGAACAAATATGGGAGCATGATTAGAAATTCTTTTGTTGGATTTCATATACATTCTGGTTTCTTGTATTTAAAACGTGGTAATAGACAATGACTAACCATCCTAATTTATTCAGCTCTGTTTTAGGCTTAGCTAAAAGTCCCAAGTCTAGGAAAACCCTTCTTTGTTCCGTGTATAACTGTGTAGGTCTGTCAATTAATGACTGGCATTGATGTTACCTGGGAGCTTTTTAGTAATGATGAATCTTGGCCCTACTTCAAACCTACTGAATCAGAAATTATTTTTAATATGATCCACTGGGAATTTATAGGCATATGAAAGTCTGGAAGGAACAATAATAGGAATGAGTCGAGAATCTGTATACCTTAAATTTAAATTCCTGAAACATTTCTGAAATGTTTTAAAATGTCTCTATTTTCTACTTCTTTTCCCTGACAGCTGCATTGCTCAATTTATGGGTGGATCTTCAATAGTCCCAGTTCCCCAAGGACTTTGTTAATTATAACTATGCTGAGAAAGCACAGACTATCAATTGCCCACTGAGGGGTACCAACTGTTTTAGCTTCATGGATCTCTCCCTTTGTGTATGTGTTCACACATACAGTAAATTAAATGTACTGTTTCAGGAAGGTTTTTAATTTAGATACATTCAAGTATCTGGAGAGTCATGATTAAACTCACTAAAATGTGCAACCAACAACTATGTTAAATAACTAGCTAATAAACAAAATGCTAGTAATTTTCTTCTGTATTCTGATAATTTGGAGTTTCAAAACTCTATTAGTAATCTTCTCTGGACAAAAATAGATGAAAAATTTGTCTGCCTTTTTGGGGGACAGAAATTCCTTCTATTTCCATTTTTGTGCAAAAGATTTCTGATAATTTAATGTAAACATTCAAAAAACAAATGGCTAAAATTGTGCACTAGATTACTTGTATGTAATAAAACAACGTTCTTGGTAAATCCTCCCATCCCTATACAAAATCAGACTATATGGAGTCTCTCTTTCTTTTTTTACCCTCTCCATTTTGGAAGGCAGCATTTGTCCTATAGCATAGCATAAATTTTAATTTTTATATTTTGAATATGCTTTTTCTAAAACACTTTTCTTTAGCATTGTGGGTTTTAAACTTTGCTCACAGAGCCAAGGAATGATCTCCGAAACTTCCAATGTTTGTTTAAGTTGGCATAAACTACCCAACCCCCCCCCAAAAAAAAAAAATTCCAGCAAGGCTTCCTATGGCAACCATCCAGAAACAAAGCTTAGATTCACTACTGGCCCAGTACCTGAAACCTTGACTGCTAAGTGGAACTGCAGGGTTGACTTCAGCTCAGGAATGGATGTATGGCTTTTTGGGATAATTACGTTTTCCTGGCCTTTGATTTATTTCATTCTTATTCCAGCTTAACTAAAGAATTAAACAGCATAACTTCATTAGACAAAACACCCATATTTGAGATTTGAATCAAGACAGATTTGAGTCTGCCTTTACTCTGCTGTCAAGAGTTGAATGATTTAACAATCATGCCAGTTTTGCTGTTGCACCTAAAACTGATAAAGTTATGGACACATGTCCAAGTACTTAGTTAACATGGAAAAAACATATTTGTGTGTGTATTTATAGAAGAAACCAAACATAGCACATACACAACTCAGGGCTACACATGGATTCAGACATCCACTGGGGATCTTGGAAGAAATTCCCAAGAGTAAAGGGAGATTGCTCTTTGTAATTGTAAGTGAAGGTTCAGATAATATATTTCAGTAGAAGGTTATTTCTGCTAGTCCTGTAAGATGTGATTAATATAATATCTGACACAGTCATCAGAATCCATTTACTAATCATTAAGTTATCTGCAAATATGAAATCATCAAATGCTCTTTGATCTTATTTTAACATCTTATCATTCTCTTATTAGTGAGTCAAATAAAACATTTGATGTATCTTTGCACGAAAATCAGTTTTGCATTTTGAAATTATACTTTAGTTGATGTGTTCAATGAGCATTAACAATGTGATTCTAATGGTTGAGGGTGTATGTGATCTTTATTCTGTTTGAGCAACAATTGTTTGCAATAGAGGTAAATGTGAAACTATTTTCTTAAGTTGGCAGTATATGAAAATCAGATCTATTTTAAATATATACCTGTGAAAAATTCTACAATTAGAGTGCAAAATAAAAAGATTAAGTAAAAAAAATGAGTTGAATGATTTAGAGAATCATCATAGGAATTCTGTTAGCTTTGGTGTCTTTCTCTTTAAAATGAATAATAATGGTAAATATTTTGCAAAATTATTGTGAGAGTTCAATCAGTAAGTATACAAAAAGCACAGAAGGCAATACTTCAGAGGATATCCATATTATTTGTGAAGTGATAGTACTTGCTGTCCTGAAAATAAAATAAAGCTGTAATTCTCTACATATGTATAGACATATGTATTTAAACATATTCATGTGTTTTCTACAACTATAATTTTTTTCACAATCCTTTCCTAGTATGTTGCCCAAAAGATTAAATGCCATTTGGGAAAGGGAAATAAAGTAACACATGTTCTGATTTGTCCCAGATCAATTTTGTAATTTTTGGGCCATATCAAAATGCCATTGTTTGCATGAATTATGTATGTGTGTACCTGAAAACTCACACCAGAGTCTTGTACAGTCTTGAAAACTAGTCTACATTATTTTATGCATAATACATAATTAGTTTACCCTTGACAAAATAGGAGTGCAAAGTTGCAGCTTTTACAGAATTTTAAATATATATTCTACCCTCCTTATACAGAGGATTACTTATTGAAGGAGTTTGGAGTCAGATACCTATCATTCATAACTATTTGATCTAGGGCAAGTCATTTAATTACTCAACCTTAGATTTTTTTATATTTATAGGAGTATTAATTATAATGACAAATTACCATTATAGCAATAATGATAAATGCCATGAACATTTATAGGGTGCTTACTATGCCATAACCTACATATTTATTTATTTATTTAAATATTAGTATTAGTCACACTTTGTAGATGACAAAACTGAGAGGTAAGTGACATGCCCAAGATTATCCAAATAATAATCTATGTTTTCACATAGATTATTATTCACAACATAGATTATTATTCACATCTATGTTTCTAAGTACCGGGACTTCCCCATTCTGGGAAGTACTGAAAATTTCTCTGTGTTGTCATTAGGAACTGAGTTAATGCAGAAAGAGAGTACTTTCTAAACTATAAAGTATGTAACTGTTGACTAGTATTTGTGTTTTTAGAGGCTCTGGCCTTTAATGCCAGAGTAAATTCTATTACAATATCAGAGAAAATTCAAGTAGGAAAAAGTCCTGCAGATCTACCTTTCCAGGATTTTAAATAATGAGCAATTTCTGAAATGTTTCCCTAGCCAAAGGCCATTTCCAAATTCTTCTCCATTAAATACTAAGCCCATTGCCTCTATTGAACCAAAATGGCTAGATACATATTTCTGTGTTTTCTTCATTTCTTATAGGGATGGTTGCATTAGTTTCTTAGGAATGCTGCAATAAATTAACCACAAGGATTGTGGCTTAAAACAACAGAAATTTTTCTTACAAAATGAAACATACTCTTAACATATGAACTAGCTGTCACACTCTTTAGAATTTGCCCAAATTCATCAAAAACATTTGTCTACACAAAAATCATCACACAGATGTTTATAGCAGTTCTATTCATAATTGTCCAAAACTTGGAAGCAACCAAGATGTCTTAAGTAGGTGAAAGAATAAATAAATTATTGTGTATAAAGACAATGGAATATTATTCAAGGTTAAGAGAAAAGGAGCTCTTAAGCCATGACAAGATAGAGAGGAAATTCAAATGCATATTCTTATGCATATCTTATTTTTTGCAACCACATTGGTTAATTTTGTGTGTCTATAATTCTGGGTTCTGGCATTCCAAATATTCAATCAAACAGTATATGGAGTGTTTTGTGAGAGTGTTTTTGTATAAAATTATCATTTAAATTGGTGGAGGGGGCATTATTCAATGATGTGAAGGCATGAATGGAACACAACGTCTGACTCTCTCTACATAGGAGGGGATTTTTTCTGCTTGGCAGTCTTCTGACTAAGACTAGGAGTATTTTCTGCCTTTGGATTTGAATCTAAACATTGGCTCTTTTTGGGTCTCTGGCAGGTTGACTTACCTGAAGATCTTGGATTTTCCAATCTCCACTATTGCATAATTGCATAAGCCAGTTTCTTATAATAAGTCTATCTCTCTCCATATATGTATAGCTGTATGTGTATATATACATATATATACACACACACGTATAAAATCCTATTTGCTCTATTTCTCTAAAGAATCCTGAGTATTGCAATAGTGTATATTTCAAATTTTATGACACTCTGGAAAAGGTAAAACTACAGAGACAATAAAAAGACCAGCAGTTGCCAGGTGTTGAGGGGAAGAGAAAGATAAATAGGCAGAACACAGAGAATCTGAGAATTTTTAGGACAGTGAAACTATTCTTTCTCATACTTTAATGTAGCAGTCATGCCATTATAGATTTGTCAAAACCCATAGAATGTACAACACCAAGAGAGAACCCTAATTAAAATGATAGACTTAGGGTGATGGCATGTCAACATAGGTCCCTAAATTATACAAATAATTTGCTACTGTGGAGGTGGATATTGGGGCAGGTTGTATAAATGGGAGGGCAGGAGGTATACATGAACATAAGGAGAAACACAGAAATGTATTCTCTCACAGTTTTGTAGGCCACAATTTTTAAATCAAGGTTGTTAGCAGGGCTATACTCCATCTGGGAATGCTAGGGGAGAGTTCTTTGCCTCTTCCAACTTCTGTGGCTGTGGGCATTTCTTGACATATGGACCCATCACTCAGTCTCCATCACTTCCAAGGCCACATTGCCTCCTCATTCTTTTCCTCTGTGTGTTTCTTATAAGGACACTTGGAATTGAATTTAAGGTTCATTTGGGTAAAGCAGGGCAATCTCTTCATCTCGAGATGATGGACATAAATGCCTCTGCAAAGAACCTTTTTTTCCAAAAACAATACTTTTAGGTTCCAGAAATTAGGGCATGAACATGTCTTTTGGGTACTATCATTCAGAGCAACAGTATGATCATTTAATCCCAATCAGAGGCCTTAGGGAAATGTACTCAATGATGTCTCAAAACATTTTACTTCTGTTTGTTAACAAGGATGCACGAGAAGGAATTAACTTTCATTACTCCCTTTATCTAACAGTTGTTAAAGAATAAGTTTCCAGAAGCAGCAGGAGGTATCCTGGGTCCAAAAGATGACAAACCTGAAAATTTGATTAGGCTGCAGAAAAAGTCTGAATTTCATTCCATTTGTGTTTGCAAGTGTGTGTGTGTGTGTGTGTGTGTGTGTATTTGTGTGGTTTTAAATTGTTGATAATTATGATGTTTTTGCTAGTAGAATCTCAAAACATTCTAACTATTAAAATACGGAAATGCAGTGTAAGAGAAAAATGAACTTACATGATATTCAAAATATCTCAGTTGTCAAGTTGACTGAAGGGAGAGTAGTTTGGGGATTATTTCATGAGTAAGGGGTTAACTCTTTAAGAATAAGAGTGAAGAGACGTAACCAAGTTGAAGGGTATGATATGTTAGTACAAACTACTAGACTAAAAAAATCCATGAAAACAATTTAAACCATGTAAAAATTTGAATAACACATAGATAGGAGGATAGCGTGGAGCAAATGCAAGGGTTTCGGGGTAAAAGCCTCAGGAGAAGCTTTAGGTGAGTCCAGTTGGTAAAGTTAAGAACTGTGTAAGGGAGAGGAAACCTGATGACTTATCACAGGTTAGCACTTAAGAACAAAAGCCCAAGTTCTAGATTCATTCCAGAACACAAAGGTGAATCAAGAGTTACTCCTAAACTCAGTAGTTACTATTTCTTCAAGAATATACATGTGCAAACCGTTATAAAGTAGGAAAGTATCTGAGAGCAATATATGTGAGAATTAGGTCTGGGTAAGACAAAAGTGAAGACTTCTGGTGTGAAAGCAGAAAACTATGAAAAGCTTGAAGAGCAAATTAGCTTTTGGTCAATTTGTCAAGAAGAAGCTCTATTGTGAGTCATCACTCTCTATGGGACCCTCACCACTAAAATGACAAAAGTCCTTGAAATCTTCCTAGCTCCACAGTCTATACATTTATTTACTGCATTATACTACATCCTTAAATGGACAGAAGTGTATAGCTGTGGTTGATACTATTTCAATTGTATTTCTTCACATATATGAGCTTGCATTGAATGTAATTGGCATTATAAAAATAGCAACAATAATAGTACTTAATAAGAGAACTTATTCTTTTGTTTAACATTAATTTTTCCCAAGTGTATCAAACATATTATCTTTTCAGATTCTTTCAGAGATTCTGGGAGTAGAATACTATAGGTACTCTAACATTAAATGGACAAAAGATTATCCATCTCCAGATTCAGATCAATAAACACATAGATTATGACAAGCATAAAGCATTGTTTCAGTTTTTCCTTTGTGTCACTAAAATACTCTATAAGTACAACTTAGAGGAAGCAAAGTTTATTTTGGCTCATGGGTTCAGAGGTTCAGTCCATGGTTGACTGACTCCATTGCTCTGGGCCTAAGACGAGATGGAGCATCATGGTGGAAGGGCACTGTGGAAGAAAGCAGTCAGCTCATGGTACCCAGGTAAAGAAAGAAGGGTGGGGTGAGATGAACCTTTCCAAGTCACATTCCAGTGACCCAACTTCTCCAGCCACACCCCACCAGCCCAGAATTATCATGCAGCACAGTAGACCTTTCAAATTAGGATGGACTAATGAATCAAGTCATTTACCTCTGAATATTGCTACATTAATGCAAAAAATTTTGGAGGACACCTCATATATAAACTGTAACACATATCTATGTATATGTCCAAGTCACATGGACAAACTTTGAGAACACAGGATTTTGTGGAAAAGATCTGAATTCATAGAATGGAAAAGTTTAGATACTCATATATAGAAACATGAGAAAACTATTGTGAAATGGACAGTCTGAAATAGTATTGCATAACTGGAGCTGGATTTGAAACAAAATCTCATGTAGTAAAATGCAAGTCAAACTTCTGCTTCTCTTCCAACTCTTAGCAGTAATGAAAGAGTGATCCATGAGTTTGCACAGCCTGACATAGAGCCAGGGGAAGCTTGCAAAGATTATGAAATAACCTCCATCATAAAGTTCATGCAGTATTCCCCTCAATGTGATTAAGTGAGCTTTAATTTTGATTCCTGTCATATTTTAGAGCTCTCAATGCCTGAGGCTCCCTGGTAGACTTAAAACAGGGCTTTTGCAAGAGCATTTTTCCTTCACATCTATTGAACAGAATTTCATTTCACTGGAGCCAAAGAAGTTCTTCCGTTCTGTAGTCGACAGGTCTTTGGCTTAAGGAGATGAATTAACTTCCTGGTCTGACAGCTGGTTTATTTTCTCCTGACCCATCATCCTCATTCTTTGCATCCCCAAACCATGCACACTGCTACCCACACCTTAATGAGCAAAACACTATTCTTGCTCCACGTGACAATAATGTGGAATTTGCATGGCCTCAAGCATAGTATCATGAATTGCTGCATTCTTAAAGGGAGTTCTACAGACCTCCCCTAACAACCCTGATCACTGTCTCTCCAAGACCAAAGCACACCCCTGTAGTTTTTCTAGTACCTGAAGGATAGTCCCTGAACAGCTTCTAGTTTTAGGAAATAAGGCAGAAAGCCCCCAGTTTTAGGAAGATATTATGATGCTTCTCTAAGACCATGTCTTGCTTTCATAGAAATTAGTCATTACTGAGTACTCACTATGTGATGGTCCTATATCTTTTAATCCTTATGATCACTTTGTTCATCAGAGACCACAATTATCCATTTCACAGCTGAAATAGGTCCCTCTTAGAGGTCAGATCACATGCCTAGTAATGATTGAGATGAAATTGACATCAAGTGTGCCTGTGCCCTTACCACCTGTCCCCTCATATTGTTGAGGTGTTTACTGAACCTCTTTTTCAACCATAAACTACCATCCAGTACTTTAATATAGATCACTCCAGAGAAGTCCTTTCAAGACCAAACCTTTATAAGAACCAGGAAGCTCTTTCTGCATGGGATATTGTGGCACCATTCTATCAGGTTGAGTCTAATGGAAAAAGCAACCAGCTCCAATTATGTAGCTCTGTCAACTTCATAATAGTTTTCACATGTTGTCTGAAGAACAGGACCAGAAGTACAAGATGTACACATGGTGAAGACAGTCTCTTTAGTCTACAAGTGAGGCATAACTGCAGAGGGAAATGTGTGTTGGAAACTCTAGATGTGAAGCCAGAATTGGAGAGAGAAACCAAAGCAGTCCCTGAGAGATGCTCCAGATGTGGGCTGTGTAGAGGACACAAGCAGATTCCAATTTCCCCGTAACAAGCAATATCAGGACTTAGGATCTCACCTGGATCTCAGTAAGAGAGTAGAAGAACAGAATCTAGATGGAGGAGACCCCACACAGTTATCTTCATGACAGTAAAGCAGTCCAGCCAATTTGCTCTAATGAGGTGGTTGTGTCTTTTGGATGCTACTGATGTGCCACAGTCTTTGCTAAACAATTGATGTAAATCATTTTATTTTGTTTTCATGAAACTTTCACAAAAGGCATAGTATTCTATTATTTATTATTTAAAAAACTGGAACTTGGAGAAATTAATTTTCTTGACTTCCTCTTGTACTTATATTTAAATTTTCATTCTGAGATAAAATATGACAGAAAGTACCACTCTTAACATTTATTCATATCCTAGTTCAATTAATCACACATAATAACAGGTTGTTCTAACAATAGTCATCAAGTGTTTCTTCACAGAGTTAAGTTTATCCAATTTGCCTAGATAAATTTTTTATAAGTAACTTTGTAAAACCCTGTCCTCAGCCCCAGATTTTTGAGAAATGTGTACCACTATGCCTTTTCTGAGAGTAGCATGGGATGGAGCAACAATGACTTGACAGTAGCCCATGTTAAAAATTCAATAAATTTGCATAACTTGTTATCTGATATGAATAAGCTACAAATGAATTAATTAAATTTAGACTTCCTAAGTAAATAGAACATTTTAAAAAATTTCCTCAGGAAACACATATGCTTGTACAGTCTGGTAGAACTGCAGACTGGTAAAACCACTCTAGAGAGCAATGTGGAGATTCCTCAAAACACTAGAAATGAAGTCAGCTATCCCACTCCTTGGTGTTCTCCCAAAAGAACTAAACTTAGCCTATCATAGCAATATAGTCACCTCAATGTTTATAGCACCACAAATTGCAATAGCTAAATTATGGAATCAGTTCATATGTCCACCAGTACATGAATGGATTAAGAAACTATGGTGTATATATACAATAGAGTTCTACTTAGTCATAAGGAAGAATGAACTTATGGCATTTGCTGTTAAATGGATGGGAATGGATAATGTCATGCTAAGCCAGACTCAGAAAATCAAAGGTCAAATGTTTTGTCTCATATGTGGAAGCTAGAGTCAAATAAAGGAAAGGAGAGGCAAAGAATAGGATACCATAAAGATATAGGGAAGATCATGAGTGTAGAAGGAGATTAAGAGGCAGAGGGGAGGGATGGGAAAGGCGAATCAATTCAGAATGAATTCTTAAAAAGTCATGCTATGTGCACATATAAATATGCCACAGGGCATTTCACTTTTGTGTGTAAGTAAAGAACTAATCAAATATAAATAAATAGAATAGTGAAAGGAAGTGTTGCAGAGTAGAAGGAGAAAGGGGGAAGGGAGGGAGTCAGGAAAGGAAAAGTGGAGAGAAGAAAGGGGATTGTGAATTGAAATTGAATTCCGTGCATGTATGGTTATGTCAGGATGAACCCATCTACTATATATAATTATAAAGTTCTAATATAAATTAAAAAAATCTCCCCAGAATATGCCTAAAAATATATTCCTAAAAGGATATTCCTTATGTCTTCTCAAATCCAAGGCTTAGCCTATAATTAAAACCTGTTTTAGTGAAGTCTACATTCACTTTCATTGAGTCCTAGACATTGAAGAAAAATGGCTGGTCTAAGTGTCACAAAACCATGTTATGTGCCTCTTATGTTTCCTGTGATCCTTAGCTCTCACTAGACACTCCTCATTCACCTGTACCTCAGAAACAGTCACTCCTTTACCTCAAGGTCAAAAATCCACTTCCTTTTTCAGGACCTTCATCTCTTCTGTCTAGTCAGGAACATTTCATTTCTTCACGATCTGGAGTGTTTTGGCCATTCTCAAGATGGCAGATCTTGAAGTCCTTTCAATGACCTTTTTTTTTTTTTTTTTTTTTTTTTTGAGCAAGGTCTGTAACTTTGCTGTCTTCATTGTCTTTGCATGAATCTTAGCATCTGGGAATTACTCACTGTTGAACTATATTTAACTTTTTTTATGTAGCAGATCTGGGGAGAGACATCTAGTAACAGTAACTGATTTAAAGAACAGAAACTATTCTCTTTAAATCTTTTATTAGAAAACATATCCTAGTTTACTCAAACCATTCCAGGCCCTCAAGCCAGTAAAGTGTTTATAATTTTGAGGTGAATAAAATAGAATATTTCAAGGATATGTCACTATTTCCATTACACCCTTCTTTTTTTCACCTTAAAGTGGCACCAGTTTATTAGTGTGTCCATAAAAATTAATATTCCACTGAAACCTGGCACAGAACCCTAAAGTAAATGTTTACATATCCCTTCAAATATTAATTCAGTTGTTTCTTCTAAATGGTAGACCTGCCAGGCATGAACATTCTCAATTCACAGTCTTTCTCAGTTAATTTATTTGGGCTATTCTTTCAGTGACTAAACTTAGCTCAGAAACAGCACCTGAAATAGATAGGAAGCCAGAAAAAGCTAAAAGAGAAGGGGTTTGTTAACCCAAATCTTCCCATAAGAGGTCATCCTAAATAAGTGGAAACTGTCAAATAAGGTAAAAAGCCAAGCAAGCAGTGTTATTTGCACTGAAGCATGAATCCCTTGCCTGTGTCAAGTGCAACTCAGATGTCAGGAAATGACCTGAGGGTCAACCCACTGCTGCTGGGAGATGCTCAGGACAGAAGAACAGATGGAATTCTGCCTGAACCCCAACTTACTTGACTGACCTGATGGTGGTTTGTTAGTTGATTCATTGTTGATGTGACCAAAATACCTGACATGAACAACTTAAAGCAGGAAAGATTCATTTTGGCTCTTGGTTTCAGAGGTTTCAGTACCAGCTCCATTACTCTGGGCTTGCAATAAGGCAGAGCATCAGGGTGGAATGGCATAGCAGAGCAAAGATGTTTACTTCATGGCTGATGAGAAGCAGTGAGAGAAAGGAAGGAGTTAAGAACAAGGCTATGCACCTCAAGGCTATGCACCCATGAACTCACTTGCTTCTACTAGGTCCAATTCCTACCCTTTTCACCACCTCCCAACAGTCTATTCAAATTACGAATTCCTTGATGAATTAATACACTGATTAGTTCAGAGCCATCATGTTTCAATCACTTCTCCAAAGCCTCCCTTCTGAACATTCCTGCACTGGGGACCAAATCTTCCATATATGAGACTTTGAGGAATTTCCAGATCTAAACCATACGGGTAATTCTAATTCATAACAGGTAGAACTAGGGTTCTACCAGTGCTTCACACTTTAGGTTAATAGTAGGAAGACTGGAAAAATGAGTCTCTGAATAACATAATAGCCAGTGAGGACAGGGGAGAGGAAAGTATGGTGAACTCAGGATTGGAAGACAGTAAGAGATTAAGGACCCAGAGTCTTCTTTTTCCAGCTCCTATCCTGGTTCTGTTTAGGATGAATCATTGTTCTGAGCTCTCTATCCCCTTGCCTTTCTCCACAATTCCATCTAAATACTTATTACATTAAAGAGATGATCAGAATTAGAAGACTCATTTGATTCAAGACCTGCCTCCTCCACTCACTGGCTGTGTGCTCTTTTTTTAAAAAAAGTATTTTTTTAATTTCAATGAACCTTTATTTTATTTATTTATTTGTGGTGCTGAGAATTGAACCCAGTGTGTCATACATGCTAGGCAAGTGCTCTGCCACTGAGCCACAACCCAGCCCTGACGGTGTGCTTTTGAATAAGATAATTTCATGTTCTGAATATGTGTTTATTTAACCAAAATCACCTAGCAGAGGATTCTTAATAAATACTTGATGATGCTAAGTCCTGCTACATTTACATGGTTAGGGCTTTAATGACACAAGTTGGCACATGAAATTAACAATAATAAGTATAAGCATTCATTATGTGTAAGGCATGGTCAAATATAGGTATAAAATATCTTACCTAATCTGTAAAACACATATCTCAACTTCTTTTTTTGTTTCTTGATTTTGAATATAAAGAATCAAAGGCTGAAAATTTCAGCATCTTTATCAAGATGGTCATTATTCCCAAATCAATCTATAGTCAGTAACCAAAATGTCAGATGGCTTTCTTTATTGCAAATATTGACAAGCTAATTCTAAAATTGATATGTAAATGGAAAGGACCCACGGTAGCCAAAGAAACTTTGAAACTGGAAAAAGAACAAATTAACAAAACTTGGAATTTGGGGATATATACTAATGATTTCTAAACTTATTATGAATCTACAGTAATCAAAATAGTGTGATATTGGCATACCTATGGATACACTGATGAATACAATATAAAAGGAAATACCACAATAGAGCCATACATTCATGGCCATTTGGCTTTCTGCAAAGGCAACTGTGTAATTTATTGGGAAGGACAGTTTTTTTTTTTAAATGAAGTAGCAATAACTTGATACACTAGGAACAAAATGCACCCTGATCCCTGGCTCACACCATATGAAATCACATTTCAAAAAGACAACTAATTTTTTTTAAAAGCCTACCCCTCTGACTACTACTACATGTTACCATGAATGATATCACCATACTAGAGCAAATCATAAACTCGAAGTTCCTTTTTGAGTCTGTGTCCTATCAGCAATTCTTGTCTTAATAAATACCCCCAAACAGGCAAAAAAATCAATCTCCAAGTGTTCATTATTGCTCCCAGAATAAAAATTATTGCTCCCCTTAAACTTCTGGGAGAAATTCTTTGTGACCTGGAGCTAAGCCACAAGTTCCTTTTAAAAAATTAGAATACAAAATATACTAATGATGAAAAAACAGAGACTTCATCCAAGTTAAAAATGTACACTCTTCAAAAGGCAGTTACAACAATCAAAATGCAAGGTACAGAAAAGAAATTTTTGTAATACACGTATCTGATGAAAGATTTGTATAGCATTTTTATAGAATAATCTTTTAAGAAAATGTCAAGACAAACACATTATATAAAATTTTAAATGATTTTTTAGAAGAGTCAAAATTAATATATGGCATTAGAAATCAGATCAGTGGTTGCCTGGGATTGGAAATAGATAGGAGACACTTACCTGAAAACCAGAAAAGAAAAAATCTCCACGTGGAATCTTACTATTTTATGAATGACATGTTGGTGATATTAGTTAATTTGTTATAATTCATCCAATTTTCCACTAGAAGGTGTAAATTTTATCATACATGTGTTAAATTTCAATGAAGATGATTTAAGAAATTGACTAAAATTGTCAAAAATTTGTATGGAAAATATTGTGAGATTGATTTTGTGTCTATTTTTGTATATTTATTAGGACAAGAACTTCTAGGTGATGATTTGTTCTCGTATGGTGATAGTCACAGTAACATCATTCATGGGAAAAAATATAAAAGGAGTAAATTTTTAAAAATTGAAAAAAGTTTAAAAAATATTTAATGTTTTCTGTCTGCAGAAAATCTAAGTTAAAATGATCAGTGAATAGTTAAGTGCATGGTCAGCATGTCAGCAGAGGTATCTTGGTAGGCATGTGGATTTGAGAGTCACGAGTACAGAAGGTAAAGTACCCATAGAATAGAAGGAATCACCCATGGTGAATGAATAGTGATAAGTAGGAAGTCTAGGATGAAGCTGCAGATCAGGGACAAAGAGATGCCTCCAAAAGAGAGTAAATGTGTGTTGCTTTACAGAAGGGATACAACCAGGCAAGTAAAATGTCAAAGAACTTAAAGTTTAGTGAAGCGTCACAGCTGTTAAAGGTAGTGACACATGGCCCTTCTGAGTTCATGAGAGCAGGGTAGCACAATCCTACCAGGTACCAGGAAGGAATAAATCAAATGTGAGTGTGTCCCACTGATGTCTCTATGTAGTAAGATTCCTCCTCCTGTTTTCAGCCCCACATCTCCTCCCTGTCCTCCATCGCTATACCTATTTTTGCTAGATTCCATGGCTCCTGGGATTCTCTGCATCAGACCTACTTATTTCTTCTCTATATTGCTTTGTGCAGATACTCTGAACTCTGCTGTGCTCTGAGAGTAACCTCTGCTTGTGTCAAACTGGACTTTATGGAATTGCTCATTTACTGACAATGTATTCTGTCCTCTTCATTATTTGGAAACTTAAAAATTTAAATTTATCATATGCTAATTATTATAGGGCATTGAGAGAGAAGTTGCAGTAGACCCCCACCTACACCATCTTGCCCTCCACCATTGACAACAAAGGCAGGTACATTTTTTACATTAATTTTAGCATTTCTCCAGAAATTTACACTCTTTCAAATGCCTTCAGATGAAATTTTTATTCTGGATCAAGAAAAAGGTTGGTTGTATAGCTGAGGTCATTATTCTAGGTCTCAAGAGAGTTCCCATTAGGTAAATGTTGATGTATTTATCTGTAGTATCATTACATTTGAAAGAAAGCCTAGCCAACAAATGAGGGAGTCATTTTCCAAACAGTCCTTTAACTGACTCCATATATTTTTTTTTCCAACCCATTTCAGCCAAAGGATAAATTGGCATCTTTTCTAATGTGATCACATAGTGGAAAGAACATTAGTCTAAGATCCAGGAGACTCATGTTCTAATCCCATTTCTTGCACTAGTTAGCTGTTTAACCTTGGACGAGCATAGAGGACTTTAGGTAGCACAGAATAAGAATCACTTATACACAAGTGAAGCCAAAGAAGTTATATATAGTTTGCCAATTTTAAATTACATATCTGACTTTGAATTTCAGTTTGGATTTTTTCTTTAATAAGCAGAACAATATTCTTCCATGTGAGAAACAGATCACTTTACTGTGGTTTTTTGAAACAGAGTGAGACAAGGATCGTAGGAAAAATATAGAAATTTCAAGATGTTTTCTAAACTTGAAACTGAAATGATTCATTCTTTTATGCCATAAATGTGAATTAGAAGTTTTCAATCAATATATTATACAAATTTTATCTTACATAATGTGTCAGATTCTTTTCCTTCACTTTGAAAATGTCTTATTTCTTATTTCAAAATGAGATACATATCTATCATCTCTTCTCATTACCACAGTTACACTCTAGATTGACCTAGAAGATTAAATCATTAATCTCCTCATTGATCTCCAAGTTTCTGGCTTGTCTCCACCCTCAATCCATTCTTTTAATTTAATCTTCTTAAAACTTAAACCACTAGAAGAAAACTAGGGCAAATGTTCAGGACATTAGTCTGGGCAAAAAAATTTTTGGATATGATTCCAAAAACACACGCAATGAAATAAAAAATTGACAAACAGGATTGGTTAAGCCAAAATGTTTCTACATAGCAAAGGAAACAATAAATAAAGTTAAAAGACAAATTACAAAGTGGAAGGCAATATTTGCAAAGCATTCATCCAACAAGGGATTAACAACCAGAATATACAAAGAACTGAAAAAAAATCTCAACGGGAAAAATACAAATAATCTGATTTTTAAATGGGCAAATGATCTGAACAGACATTTCTCAAGATATATAAATGGAGACCAAGTATATGAAAAAATGCTCAACATCACTAGCATTTATGGAATGCAAATCAAAACTATGATGAATTTATCATCTCACCCCATGTAGAATGCCTATAATCAAAAAGACAATACATGGAAAATGGTGGTGAGGATGCAGAGAAAGATCTCTCTGTTGGTAGGAATATAAACAAGTATAGCCAGTATGAAAAAAAAATGAAGTTTCCTTAAAAAACAAAAAAATATTATAACCATATGATCTGAGCAATTCAACTGATGGGTATATTCAAAGGAAAGGAAATCAGTATGTCAAAGAAATACCTTCACTCACATTTATTGCAGACCAATTAACAGTAGCTAAGATATGGAACCCATGTAGGTAGGTGTTCATCAATGGATGATTGGGTAAAAATAAATGTGGTATATGTACCACAGAATATTATTCAGTGATAAAGAAATAAAATCTTTCTATTTGTAGTAAGATGGATGGAACTGGACAATGTTATGTTAAATGAACTATGTCATGTTCAGAAAGACAAGTAACACATGCTCTCACTTCTATGAAGAAACTGAAACAATTGATATTATAGAGTAAAATAGGTACCAGAGGCTGGCAAGGGTTGAGGATGGGGGACAGATGGTTAAGGGGTATAAGGTAAAATTGAATAGGAGGAATACCTTCTAATGTCCTGTAGGACAATAGCGTAAATGTGGTTGAAAGTAATTAATTTCATATTTCAATATGACAAATAGAAAAAATTTTGAATGTTCCCCAAAGAAATGATAAATGTTTCAAGTAATGGATATGTTAATTATTCTGATCTAATTATTATTCACAGTATGCAATGTATACATATATTGAAATATCGCACTGTTCCCCATGAATATGTACAAGTATTATGTGTCAATTAAAAATATTTAAAAATTAGCTAGGTGTGATGGTGCATGCTTGTAATTCCAGAGACTGTGGAGGCTTAGGCAGAATGATCACAAGTTTGAGACCAGCTTGGGCAATTCAGCAAGATCTTGTCTGAAAATTTACAAAGGCTGGGGCCATCCTCTGTGGTGCATTGGCCATAATTGGCAGCAGCTAGGGAGGCTGGAGCAGGAGGATTGAGAGTTCAAAGCCAGTTTCAGCAAGTGCGTGGCACTAAGCAAATCAGTAAGACCCTGCCTCTAAATAAAAATATAAAGTAGGGCTGGGGATGTGGCTCAGCAGCTGAGTGCCCTTGAGTTCAATTCTCAGTACCAAAAAAAAAAGGGGGGTGGGGGGCTGGATATGTAGCTCAGTGGTCAAGTGCCCTGGATTAAATCTCCAGTCCGGCAAATGAATACATTAATCAATTAAAATTAAAAAATTAAGTCAAATCTGCCTATTGGATTAAGTCCAAATTATTCATCTTTACATTTTTAATCCTGGATTAACTTGCCTAGCCAAATTTTATCTTCCTCAATGCCAAAAAAGAACTCTTATCCCAGTGAGGTGAATACAAGTATTTGTGACGTGATCACATCGTCTTAATCTCAAACCATGATTTCTTATTTAGAAATTTCCCCCATCATCTCAACATATCAGTTCTATATCCAGAACTCAACCTATCAGTTCTATATCCACTTCCCTTCTGAAGCACCCCATGATTTCTTCTCAGATCTTAGCACATATTATAGCTTTTCAATAAATGTTTGTAGAATAGGGACTCAAACATCAGCCACATATGTTTCTGTGTTTTGTTTTCTTAGATTTTCATAGGTTGGGTTATTTCTTTTTTTATTTTATTTTTATTTTTACAGACTGCATTTTGATTCATTGTACTCAAATGGGGTATAATTTTTCATTTCTCTGGTTGTGCACAATGTAGACTCATACCATTCATGTAATCATACATGTCCATAGGGTAACGATGTCTGTCTCATTCCACCATCTTTCACATCCACGCTCCCTCCTCCTCTCATTTCCCTCAATGTAATCTAAAGTTCCTCCATTCTGAAGAATAATATTATGGCATTTGCAGATAAATGAATGGGTTATTTCTTTTGAAAGCAGGAATTTAACTGGCTTACTTACACTTAAGGTCTGTGGCTCTTCCTGTTTGTTTTGATTTGATTGTTTGAACTGTGATTTTAGGTCACTCTCTGCCATGCCTTTCATGTTCTCTTCATCCTTCATCATCACCAAGTTGGAATATTCCTTTGTTGTTCTACCTCATGGAAGT
>JAJEJO010000188.1:320552-398525 GCA_020662805.1 Glaucomys volans | reverse complement strand
AGAACTTCTTATAGTAAATCAAACACAAAATTTAAAAAATTAATTCCTAATATAGAAAACAATTGCCTGAGAAACAGTCAGATGTTGTATGTCTCTCATATATTATGCTTGCCAAAAATAAGGTACCCAGATCTGATCAAGGTGATTCATTCTAACTATAAATTTCAGAAAATATCAGTTTGAAGATACTGTGAAACTACATCACAAGGAATCAGTCACCAAAATATAGATTGCTAAAACTTCTAAGAAATAATGAACTATTTCTTATTTATATGAAATAATTCCCCTTAATAAATAAATTATAAGGGGAAAAAGTGATGGAGGGAACTTACAGAGTGAAAGTAATTTAAGACATTTAATTGTAACATATGGACTTTAGGTCCTCACTCATGCAAAGAAACTGTTAGAAATAAACAATATTTTGGCAAGTTGGACGGCATTTGAACACTGACAAGTATTGGATAATAAAGATCTGATTTTAGTTTTTTAAAAAATTTGCTGATGATAGTTCAGATTTTTTTTGGAATTCTTATCTTTTAGAGCATATTGAAATATTGACAAGTGAAATGATACAGTGTTAAGGATTGGCTTCATCATGATTTGGGTTTGGGATAGAGAAAAATAATTGGGAAAAAAGTAAAAATAAGATCAAGCAGGAGGTCGGGATTATTAAGACTGGGGGATGGTGACAAAGCTTTCAATGAAGTCCAATATTTTCCATTCCAAATTAAAACGACAATGCATAAATGCTGATATTTATAAAAACAAATTTTTAAAACTTATAGATAAAATGATATACTTTTAACGTGAAGAAATTTATAATAGAGATGCGCTATCTACGGTGGTGGTGGTGAAGAGCTAGTCTGTGGTCTACCTTAGAGCACAATTGGAATGGGTCAGGGAGGAGACCTGGCTGTTACATCACCCCTACAGGTACTGCCCCCTGTGTGGCCTTCCAGGATGGGGCATCCTTTGTATATTGTATACCTTCTCTTTTCTATGGAATCGTAGCCTGCAAAATGCTAGTCAAAGACCAATCGGTCTTGACTCAGAAGGCCTCAAGGCTTCAAACCTAACATTACCACTGGACATTTCCAAAAATCAAGGGTGTGGATGTTTATTGATAAAACCACTTTCGAATGCCTGTGCCATTTGACTAATGAGTCATACTCTAGGGCAGAACAGAAACAGATCAGGGAAGAGAACTTGCTGTTGTTGTAATTAAATAATAGGACATGTTCTACCAAATGCATTCAAAAAATGTTCAAAGAATGGTTTATAAAACTGAATGATTGTCAATTAGTTAAAAGATGAAAACGTTATTAAGAATAAAAAGTAACTCAAGCAATAATAGGTGTTGGTGTGGATGTGGGGAAAAGGCACACTTGTACATTGGTGGTGGAGTTGCAAATTGGTACGGTCACTCTGGAAAGCAGTATGGAGATTCCTCAGAAAACTTGGAAGGGACCCACTTTTTGACCCAGTTATTCCACTCTTCTGTTTATATCCAAAGGACTTAAAATCAGCATACAACAGTGACACAGCCACATCAATGTTTATAGCAGCTCAATTCACAATAGCTAGAGAGTGGAATCAACCTAGATGCCCTTCAATAGATGAATGGATAAAGAAACTGTGGTATATATACACCCTGGAATATTATTCTGCCACAAAGAAGAATAAAATTATGGCATTTGCAGGTAAATGGATGGAATTGGAGAATATCATGCTAAGTGAAATAAGCCAATCCCAAGAAACCAAAAGCTGAATGTTTTCTCTGATAAGTGGATTATGATACATAATGGGGGTTGGGGGTAGAGGGTTAGAAATGAATGGAGGAACTTTGGATTACATATAGAGAAATGGGGGGGAGGGGGGTGGGTTATGAAAGATGGTGGAATGAGACAGACATCATTACCCTATGTGCATGTATGATTACAGGAACGGTGTGAATCTATATCATGTACAATCATAGAAACAAAAAGTTGTACCCCATTTATGTACAATGAATCAAAATGTGGTCTGTAAAAGTAAAAAAACATTTTAAAAAAACTTAAAAAAAGAAGTGGAAAAAAGAATAAAAAGTAGGCTGTTAAACACTACTTATTTAATATAGTACTATTATATATACCTTGCAGGCAGAGTCTGATTATTTTTTTTGGAGGGGTACTGGGGATTGACCTCAGGGGCACTCAACCTCTGAGTCACATCCCCAGTCCTATTTTGTATTTTATTTAGGGACAGGGTCTCACTGAGCTGCTTAGCACCTCGTTTTTCCCGGAGGCTGGCTTTGAACTCTCTATCCTCCTGCCTCAGTCTCCCGAGCTCCTGGGATTACAGGAGTGCTCCACTGTGCCTGGCCAGAGTATGTTTTTGTGTGTATGTGTACCTGACAGGATTGCATTTGGAAATGTGAGGCATCAAATTTCCTCTTCCAAAGCACACACACACAAACACACCCCCCTGTACCCAAGGACCTTCTCCTACACTAGCAAATCACCATTCCTTTTTTTTTAAAACAGTCTTGCAGACCCACAAGATCTGGGTCCAAAAAATAATCTTTGAATTCAGTAGTACAGATTTAGATGTTCCTTATAAATAGAAATTACTATTGCACATAGTAATAGCATATTATTTGCACTTATCTTGTCTAAAGATGTTTATCACGGGCGGCTTCTGCACTCATTCCAGGCTTAGAACTCTGACAAGTAATTCTGGGAGAAATCAGAAAGCTAGGATTATAGTCTCTCTGTGGAAAAAAGTAGAGGGATGACTTGAATAAGCTGTGTGAATGAGTTGATATTTGTAAATTCCCTTTCAATCTCAGAGTTGATATTGTAGTTTCCTATTCAGACAAGAAAAGAGTTACAAAAACAGTTATGGTCAGAATACCTCTTTGGTGAACAAACATCAACTAATTGTAGGAAGAGGTTGCTGATGTCAGGAGTTTCCAGAACTTAGCTGAACCTTGAGGATATGATTGTCTTAGAGATTTTGAGGGACAGAAAAGTAGAATGAGGAGATAACAAACTCTAGTAACCAGAGGAGTAACCAATAAGGAAGAACTAAGAACTTTGTTTCAAAGGCAAGATGAGACTTCAGGAAAAATTAATGAGAAACTAGCACAGATCATAAACAGCTTATATAGTTGTTCTAGTCAAGTAATTATGGAGTAGGTGGAATTGTGTTCAAAAGAATAATGCTAGGTCAGGATATCCAGGCTTGATTGAAAGGGGTAGCATTATAGTTCTGAAGATGGAAGGGGAGATTTAAGGAGTCTGTCTTAATTCATGGTGATTAGTTCCACATTTCTACTGTTCTGGTCTTGGCTTCCGTTTTGAGGATATCTGAATCTTTGCTTAAATCCTGAGATTATATTTTTTACCTGATACCTTCTTTTGGTCACTGAGCACTTCTCTTATTTAGGCATCTTTTGGTAGTATTCTTTTTTTAATTTTTAATTTTTTTATTTTTACAGACTTCATTTTGATTCATTGTACACATATGGGGTACAAATTTTCATTTCTATGGTTGTGCATGATGTACATTCATATCATTCTTGTTAATCACATATGTACATTGGGTAGTGATGTGTGTCTCATTCCACCATTTTTCTATTCTTGATAAGTTAATAAGCACTTCAGGCTCTTTTGAATCTTGCCCTGACTTTCTTTTGAAGGATACTAATATTCTGTCCTTGAGCCTCAATCCTCTCATCCTGAATATGCAGGCAATTATAAATGGAAAAAGGACTTAAGAAAAATCATTTCTGTTAGTTTATCCCAGATGTTTGTGGCCAGACTCTTTGTGCATTATTTTGTTCTAAATTTTCTGTTGTTATTCTTCAGCATCTATCTTTCTTTCTGTGTTTCTTGGAGCATGTTAGTTCTTCTTGTCTTGCTGACACTTCGTAAATGTCACCATACATACTGAATACTATGTGTTATGGGATGGATTGAGTACTCTTAAGTTTATATGTGGAATTTCTAACTCTTAGTCCCTCATAACATGACCTTATTTGGAAATAGTTATTCAGATGAGGACATACTGAAATCAGGTGATACTCTAATCTAATAAAATTGGTTGTTTTAGTCATTTCTTTCATTGTTGTGATCAAAATACCTGAGAAGAATAATATAGAGGAGGAAAATTTATTTTAGCTCATGGTTTTAGAAGTTCAGTCCATGATCTGGGCCTGAGGTGAGGCAGAATGTCAACGCATGGCAGAGGAAGGACAGATGGATGAAAGAAATTCAGCACATGGCAACAAGAAAGCAGAGAGAAAACTCTGCCACCAGGAACAAAACATAAACCCTAAAGGCAAGCCCCCAGCAACCTGCCTCCTCCAACCACACCCTACCCACCTACAGTTACCACCCCATCAATTTAGTGGATTAATCCACTGATAACTCTCATAATCTAATCATCCACTTCTGATCATTCTTGCATAGTTACACAGGAGCTTTGGAAAGACACTGCATATTTAGCCATAATACTGGTGTTCTTGTGAAAAAGGGAATTTTGGACACAGAGACACACATACATAGACAATGGCGTGAAGATAGGACTTATGTCACCACAAGCCAAGGAAAAACTAGGAGTGAGGCCTGGAAGAGTTTCAAGTGCCTTCAGAGGGATCATGGCCTTGTTGGTACTTGATCTCAAATTTCGAATCTCCAGAACTGTGAGACAATAAATTTCTTTTGTGTAAGCCACTCAGTTCAGGATTCCCAGCAAAGAAATACAATATCGTCCAAGTGCTTGACTAGTATTTTTCCTTTCATTATTTAATACATTTCCATTTTGCTCCACAGCAGCAATGGCAGAACTATGCGGTGAACTTGTCTGTTTTCTATGAAAATGGTTGCCACTAGCTAAATAGGACTACTGCACACTTGAAATGTAACTGCAGCATCTGAGGAAAAAAAACCTTTATATTTTATTTAATTTTAATTAATTTAAAGTAAAAGGCCACAAGCATCTAGCACCTACCATGAAGCACACTGCATCTTAGAATTTGTCCCAGTGCAGTAGGAGGGTCTGCTTCTGAGTTCTAGTCCTATACAGGTTGCATTTGGTCTTCTGTGCTCAGAAGTACTTTAAGATGGGCTAACCCATGGATCTTGAACTTTGTCACTCATTCTGCTGTACCTTGCTGATAAGTCTTCACTCAATGACTGGTATTTAACCAAACTGCAGAGAACAATCAGGAAAGGGAAGGATGATAGATTCTCATCCATTTTCCATTGCTTTCAGTAGTCACTTTGATTCTCTTGAGCCTACTCTCAAATTTTCCCAATTGTGCTAGTGGTTTTAATGTGAATCATGATTATGAATTAAGAACTAGGCAGGCCAGGTCCTGTGATCAGCCACAGAGAAGATTACTAGAACATCAATGACCTTGTTTAACACTGAACTTAACTATTCCCAGAATACATAGGGTTATAACTCATATTTCCAGTTATGTATAACATTCATGACTCAATCAAGCTGTATGTAGGAAGACTTTTATTATTTCTTTATACTCCTATTTTTCTGGTTCTTGTCACTTGTAATTTCACTTCCTTTTATGTTTCTATGAGTTCTTTGTTTGGACTAAATCTTCCCTAACAGTTTCACTTACTGGGATATTTATTTCTATTGCTTAATAAATTTGCTCAACTGATTTTTGTATTATAATTCTAACTATACAAACATTTTATTAAGAAGACTGGCAATTTGTGCAGCTATATTATAATTTTTTAAATCCAGCTTTTAACCATTGGGGCTAAAATTACAGTGTCTACCAAAATGTGCTAGGAAAAATTATTTCTTGATTACTTGCTGTTTTTTTAATCTTTTAATTGTTTTGGATCTGTATTCTTTTTTAAAAAATTTGCACATGATATATAATTGAAAATTCTATTTTTGATTCAAATACCTTAGGATGCAGGTGACTTCTTTGTGAGTAAATTATTTACAAAATATTTTGTTTAGAAAGCATTTAATTTCCCCATAAATATGCATAATTTTTATGTATCAATTTAAAATAAAAAATAAATGAAAATATGTAATTTTAAAAAATTTAAAATGGATGAGCAAATCAATGTAGGTTTTACATATTTTAAGATGCTGCAACTGAAATGGCAAATGATAAGACTGAGTGAGCATGCAGGAAAATAGGATCACTGATTCATTGCTGTTGGGAATGTTCAATAGTATGGCTACTCTGGAAAATAGTTTGACAGTTCCTTTTAAAAATAAAATTGAACTTACCAAGTGACCTATCTCTTGCACACTTGGACATTCATCGAATAGAATTTAAGACCTCTTTTCACACAGGAATTTAGACCCAAAGTGGAAATTATTATTAAATAAATGGTGGAACACCTGTGTTATAGAATATTACTCAGTAATAAAAAGAAATGAACTATTGATATATGCAACAACTTGTATGAACCTTAAAGGAATCATAGTGATTGAAACAAACCCAATTTCAGAAGGATATTTATTGTATGCTTATGTTGTATTTGTGAAATGCATAATTTTAAGGCTGAAGGACAAGTTAGGGAGGGAATAGATGTGGCTATAAAAGTAATAGGAGGGAGTCTCATAGTAATGTTTTGGTGGTTACTCAAGAAAGACAGCGCTTGTGATAAATTGTGCATAGGGTTTTATTCCCACACACAAACAGAAGCACATGTGAGTTCAGGCATAACCAGTGGAATCTGAATAAGATATATGGTTCCAGCAATGTCAATTTCTTTGTTTTGATATTGTGTAGCATAGTTGTATAAGATGTTAACACTGATGGGAACTGAGTTAAGACTCTGGGAATTCTTTGTAACCCTCTGAATTTATAATTGTTTCAAAGTTAAAATATCTGAAATAATTATATTATGAAAAGTTCATTCTCCTTTATAATGTTGGTGCTCATTTCCTTTGCCCCACTCAAAATTTACACAAACTTACTATTATAAAACTAACACTTTCTATGGTAAAAATAAATTTAGACATTATAGAAGACTAAAGAAAAGTTTCTTTTCACTTGGGAATTTAACTCAACTCCCAAAAAATAATACTGTAAACAATTTTTTATAACTATCGGGAATCTAGTATACATGGTTTTCTAAACTTGGACAATCCATCATGAGTACAGAAATCTTTCATTACTTGGAAATGAAAAAATTAACATTAGTCAAATGAATAAAGAAGATAATTACAGCTGGGTCCTGTAATCTCAGCAACTCTGAGGCTGAGGCAGGAGGATCATGAGTTCAAAGCTAGCCTCAGCAATGTTGAGGCACCAAACAACTCAGTGAGACCCTGATCATGCAGGTCTGTAGACATGGTAAACAGTGTAGACTGTTATGAATGAAACTGTCTGAGAGGCTAGCAGGAGGATGATCTAATCTGAATTTCACTGTTAAAAGATCAATTTGGTTACTTTATGAGGAATGGATAATACAAGAGGAACATAATGGAAGCAGGAAGTAGGGTGAAAGAGCCAATAATAAAGTTAATGGTAGGAGACAGAGAAAGAGAAAGAAAGCAGTTGAAATAATCCAGGCAAGAAACATGAAAGTTAGGTTTAAAGCCAGTATTGGGAATTGCAGGAGGTCAAGTTTAGGATGATGATTGATAGGACTTATTGGGTTATTGGGTTGAAGATGATATTATCAACCAATGTAGAAAATATTGGAAGAAGAGCATTTTTGTGTATCTTAAATGGCTAATCCTAAATCTAAAAGAAAATTCAGAAGAAGATCAGGGCTGGAACCATCAATTTGAATTAACATATTCAGGCATACTATATAATTTCATGTCAGTGGGTCTTGGGAGAGGTTTCAATATTAGATTTATTGGGGAATAATGGAAATATCGGTGGTAATTAAATTATAATCTGACTACAACTATTAAAGATATATGTACATTGCTATTTTTCAGGTCTTCTCAATTTTCCATGGATTTGAGACTAGCTGTTTTTTGTGTTCAAAATATCAGTGACATTTTGAACTAGATAATACACAAGACTTAAAATAAGATGCTAGTGTCCATTTGAAAGATACATTTTCCAAAGATGAACCTGTGTTGGAAAGAATAACAAAAATATGTTAGGGCTCTACACATTCTTTCAAAGGAGTTACTTTCAGTGTGATCCTCCCTAAGAAAAAGAGAAGGTATTTAAGATATATACATCCATAAATAAAATTATTAAAACATATATAATTTTCTTTCAGAAAATATTAATTAATTAATATTTGCATGTTAACTTCTATGCTCAGTAGTTCAGGAGGAAAACTGTTGGGTATGATAGATTGGGCCCCAGACTGTCTATCAAACAAAACTAGTAATGGATGAAGGGAAACAAATAGGGTGCTGAGAGAGAAACTAATCTAGTCTAGTATTACTTGGGATAAGTTAACAGAGAAAGCACTATCCAAAGTAGACACCAAAAGATAAATAGACATTTTCCAGAAAGGGAGAATCAGGGAAAGTGTTTCATGCAGAATAAAAGACAAGGGTAAAGTGGGGATTGGTGGCTTCTCAAAATTCTTTTGGAGGGGGTGGAGGAAGGAAAGATAGTGGACTGAGACAGACAGTATTACTCTATGTGTATGTATGACTATATGAATGGTGTGAATCTACATCATGTATAACCATAGAAATTATAAATTGCACCCCATTTGTGTACAATCAATCAAAATGCAGTCGGTAAAAATAAAAATTAAAAACAAAACAAAACAAAATCTTTCTGGTGTTAGAATTTCATAAATAAATCCATTTCTTAGGTCCCTCATGCTGTCACAATGCTCCTGGAACTACTGCCTGATTTGTGGCTTTTGGATAATCCACAAAAGCTACTCTGCACTTCTTTCTCATGATGAATGAGAACTAAGGGATTGTCTCCCCAGAGCACATGATGGAATAGATATAAACCCACAGAGTGAGAAATGGAATGGGAATACTGGGCACGAACTTAGAATAATACCTGGTACAAATGTTGGCTCAGCCATATACTAACTTGTTGATCTTAAACTATCCCAAGATTCCTCTTTTGAAAATGTGAAGAGATTTTCAGGCTTATATTTTTGTCCTAAAATTTCTTTTTTCTTATATCTTCAGTATGGGAGAAATCACTGGAAAGACACTGTTCTATTTTGTGATTTGAAAACTACCTCCCAAATCAAATACTAAAATGAAAAGGAAAAATCTTAAAAGCCTCAGAATAGAGTATGAGGACAAGAAGAGATAGAATGCTATTTTCCATCAACATCTAAAAATGAGGAATTTCATTTCATCTGAGAGGAAAATTTATTTCTCTAGATCTTTACCAAACATTACCAGCCATGCAGTCTCAGACTTATTTAAAAAAAATATTGTTGGACCCCATCCCTAAGATACTGATTCAGGAGGTCTGGCATGAGGTTCAAGAATTAGCATTTCTAACAATGCCCAGGTGATGCTCATGTTGCTGGTCCAGGGACCCTACTTTGAGAAAATTTGTTTTAGAATTTGTCATCTTCTAAACAATTTTCTGGCTGCTGCTTTTGAAATTATTGAACACAATTATTTCTTCAGTTTGCATGATTCTTTCTCCCAAGCAGTCTCAATGACTGATGAAAAATTCTCTAACCATTTTAAAATGCCAGCCTATATTCTAAGATTCAATCAATATTGAAGTCTTTCATTCAAATCATTTTTAAAGTTAAGGAAATAACAATGGAATCAGAAACCCTAAAGGATCCAAAACCACTAAGCATGATTTTTCATGTTCATTAAGAGCTAGAAAACCACCTATGAGTATTTTCTTGAAAATTTAAATGACACACAACCTGCAGTAGTATTTGAATGGATATCACATCTCCTTCTGGTTCCCTTTTGATATCATTGATAATTATCACTTCCAAAAAGTGAGATTTCACAGGCTCACATTTTCTCACTAAATCTTCTTTTACACCAATACATTGAAAAAAAATAATAACACTAAACTTGAGATATCAATTGTTGATTCTCCATTTGAAACAAATACATTGGCAACCTCAGTACAATCGATGTTTCTATATGGTCTGAAGATAACATCAATTAACTTGGAAAGAACTGAGATCATGTCTTCATCTCTGTCTCCTTCTACTTTTAAGTTGCCATGAATTCTTAAATTAGGGAGAAATGACCAATGGCTACAAATCACAGAAAGGACTAACTGGAAGATGCAAGTGTTGCTTAACATAAATTGTGTAGAAGAATAAAGATTATCATTTAAATTTTACCCAGGAGGACTTGGAGGACTTGAAACAATTTTAGTTAATTCAGGCAGAGCTGAAACCATAATGTGGGAAGCCTGATCATGTTGCCTTCTGAGTTTCTTGAGCATTTCTCATTGGTTCTTTCAATGTCTGTCACCTTATCACATTATTCCATGGTTCAATTTATTTTCCTATCTGTCACCAATCCATAATCTGATCACTTGAAAGAATTTCAAAGGAGCAAAGGTAACAAACACATTAGGAACCCATTAAGCTCAACATCTGTCAAGTGCCAGTAAAATATTTGATTTGCAAGTTTAAAGAGGATCTCCCTGAATGGAAAGTTCTTCTAAGTCCTACTGGAGACAGGCTCAATCTCTTAATTTAGTACACACCTGATCTGAAATCTGGAACTCTGTACCTTCTCACTCTTCCTTCCTCAAATCCCAGCAACTATTAATATGGACTTCCCTTCTTCCACACGAAAAAGTTGTATGCTTTCTCTTGTCACTCCAGGATAGAAGGCTGCATAATATCATAACAAATGCTACCTGTTGTTCAACATGGCTGGAGTCCTGAGAAACTCCCCATCATAGACAAGGAGGAAGAGGAAAGGAATATTCTAAGAATTAAAGAAAATAAAAACCTTGAGCAGAAAGAAAAGATAATAGTGCAGCTGCGTAAAAATTGTTTTTGATGGGACTGAAGAAAGGAGAATATATGATGTAGAAAATATTAATTCATTTAGTTTTAATCTAATTTGAGGCTTCTAACAAATGCTATAGTCATGGTGAACACTATCCCTCTTTTCACAGTTTTCCTACGCATGCCACTTCCTTATTTTCCCATTTTTAGCTTCACTTACCCATCATGAGGACATTTCTCTGATTAAATTAATTACTACCTATTGTTCATTTAAGCAATTTAAGCAATAATTTAAGAATTATTGTTCTCTATAAGCACACAAAAAGTGTTAACCCAATAAATCTTAATAATGTGATTCATATTTATCAAATTGGATACCTTTGTAAATTAGGTGTCATAGTAACAACTAAAATCAGTAGAAATCAGTAGCAAATCAGTAATAAGTAAAATCTTATGGATTCACTAATGGCAAAATCTTGAAAAAAATATATAATATCCTTCACAGTTTACAAAGTATAACAGTTTACATGTTATCCTAATGTCCACCATCATCTAATATAAATAAAGAGATTTATAGATAAGAGAGTTTTAATAACCTGCCCACATCTGCATCTCTAGTTCATAACAGGAAAAATCTGAATCATATGTGGGCTTCTTTGAAATTTTATTCTTGTAATATACAAAAAAATATTGAAATCATGAGGCTAAAATGTTTGCATTGTCTCAATTTCCATGACAGCATGTATCATGTGTTCTTGTCCTCCTAATTTGGTATTTTTTTTTTCCTATCTTTGCCAGTTGACCATCCCCTTTCCTATTTAATGTTGGAATTTCTAAGACTTCAATCTTGTTGTCTTGCCAACTCACTTTGCACTCTGCTTAGCCAACTTCTTCCATTCATGTGGATTTGAAACTTCAGCCACATACCAATAATAAACAATATTTTATTCTACAACATTCTTCTGAGTGTCAGTTGTGACTACCATTCTTATATCACCATATGCCAGAGCAAATTTAATGGATCGAATACTAACCTCTGAACTGATTTTCTGCCTATCTTCCATCACTTCACTTGTATTTGTTCTTTTTCTTTTTCTTTTTTTTTTTGTACTGGGGGGATTGAACCCAGGGGCATTTAACCACTGAGACACATCCCCAACCGTTTTAATATTTCATTTAGAGATAGGGTCTCGCTAAGTTGCTTAGGGCCTCACTAAGTTGCTGAGACTGGTTCTGAACATGTGATCTTCCTGCCTCAACTTCCTAAGCTGCTGGAATTACAGGCATGTGCCACCACATCCAGCCTGAAACCTGATCTTTATCTTCTCTTCCCTGAATCAATAATGGCACCATCATATAACCAGATGTTCAAGTCCCAAACCAGAAAAATATCTGTGACACCTTGGCCTCCTTCACTTCTCATAACTAATAAGTAAGCCAGTCTTGTAGATTATAGCCTCCACAGAGGTTTCAAATCATCCCATTTCCCATCACTCTCACCATTAACATAGTTTAAGTTGATAGAAGTTCTTTTCAACTTCCTCCCTCAAATCTAATTTCAACCAAGTATCTTATGGTTTAGATATGAGGTGTCCCCTAAAAGCTCACACATGAGACAATTCAAGAATTTCAGAGGTGAAATGATTGGGTTATGAGAGCCTTAACCTCATCAGTGGATTTACCCATAGATATGGATTAATTGGGCCATAACTGGGCAGGGAGGTGTGGCTGAATGAGGTAGGTCACTGGGGGTCTGCCCTTGGGATTTATGTTTTCTCCCTGGTAAGCAGAGTTCTTCCTTTGCTTCCTGATTCCTGTGTCCTAAGCTGCCTATCCTTCTTCTGCTATGATGTTCTGCCTCATCTTGGGCCCAGAGCAATGGAATTGGCCATCTATGGACTGAGACCTCTGAAACAGTAGCACATAATAAACTTTTCTTCCTCTGTTCTCATCAACTGTTTTGGTCACATAGAGAAAAGTCTGTTTAAAACAAAGTAAGAAAATGATACTTTGAAAATGTAAGCTAGGTTGTTAGACTTATCTGTGCTTGTACACCTTCAATGGCCTTTTGTTTGGTTTTAAGAAGCTATTGAAGGTGTTCACAAGGCCCTTCTCTCATCAGGCCTTGTCTCATCACATTCTTCTTCCATTCTTCACTTCATCCAGCACACTGACCTCCTCTCAGTTTCTCCCAGGTGTCAACTTTGCTGAGTCCTTGAGCTTTTCTGTATGTGAATTCCTCTTCCAGCCATGGTCGTGTCATTCACACCTTATCACTCCATAAATTGCAACTCTTTCTTAGATCTTGCCTCTCCTCCTTTGCTCTATACTAAATCCTTCTGTTATACACTTTCAAGTGTTCTATTCCTTTATAGCCCTTTTCACATTTTTAAACTATTTAAATACTTGTATAATTACCTGCTTATTTTTTCCTGTGAGTCTTAATAAACAATGACACTCATAAGATCAACTAAGTTTTCCTCCCCTTAGAACAGTAAATTGGTATAATCCCTGATGGCATGTATACTGATATTATTTGCATTTGAGAAAACAAATGAACACATCTATAGGGTTGATTGAATACTGAGCTGGAACTCAAGATGCCTGTGTCTAGACCTTTCTAGTCCTTATTCTGAAACTAACAGGTCATACAACCTAGAGCTTCCCCTTTGAGGGATGTGGTTTCTTTATCTGTACAAAACAGTAAAAATATTTGTTTTCTGAGTTTTTAATCTCTAAAAAGCCCAACTTCATTATGCCAATAAAATTTTATCCAGGAACCACAAATAGAGGTTCAGAATATAGTGAAGAGGTATACAACTGAAGGGAAAATGAGCTTGTTTGAATCATGATGACATTTAGGCAAAATCTATTGCTATTTTTGTATATTTAGAAGCAAATTTAGGATTCTTTCTCCTGTCTTTGCCACTTTATTTTGCAAAAAGATTTAATTAGATTAAAACCTACACTAATTCATCATAAACCAACTGAATTTGTATTTGTATGTGTATGACCTCATTAGATCCTCATTCTTCATCTTGAAGGGTATCTTGACCCAATAGGATAAATTTCATTCTGAAATTAATATGTATCATTTCTTTAGTCTGTTTTCCATTCTTTGTATATAAATTCTGAGGGCATTGAGTTTATTGGGAGCACAAAAATTATAAAATAATCCAAATAGTCATTTTATAGGCTATTAGTGGTCCCAGCAAGGAGGATTCTGCCATGTATTTTGTTTCTTTCTTAGAGTCTATGTAGAAGACAATATAATAAAATGGACACCTTGGTTTTTATAAGTAAATATTAAAACAAATCAACACCACTCAGAAGATAAATCACTCCTTCCAAATTACCAATGTTTATCTTCCACTGAAGTTCCATTCCTATATATGGTATCTTCTGTCTTACCAAAGTCTTTCTCACCTTCTTTCATAGATCACAGATGTTGGGCTAATAGTTTTATAAACTGGTCTCTACTTCTTGCTTTAAAATTGGTTCCACATTTACAGAACTTTTTAGAAACTTGCATGAACTCAAATATTTATGATTGTTGCTAACCTCAGAAATAAACAAGACTTTCCCCTTAAAGCACTAGGAGGTATTTTTTTCATTAGGTTCTGGAAACTTATTGGCTCTATTATTCAAGCTAGGGATCATTTGTCCTAAAATTATCTGGTAGTTGAGAAAACTAGACATTGGGAAGCCAGCCCTCCCACAGGAAAAAAGGGACATTAGCAATGAGTGGCAGGACTCTGGCTCTGCAAGCAGACTGCTTACACTCAGCTGCAAGAGTTCAAGTTAAATACACAGTATTTTTCCTCTTTCCCTTGCGTCTAGGACCTGGGTTGTGGAGCAAGTGTATTTTAGTCCACACTGAAATTTCTGATAATAAGACATTCATGGTCATTCTTCCTGGACTGTATAAATATCCATAAATGATTTTACTTCATTTCCTTTGAAAAACTTTTTGACTAGCAAAGTGTATGATAAAGAGCATGTATTTTAAAGGCAGTTATAACAGATTCAAATCTTGGTCCTCCTTCCTCCTTCTTGCTGCTCAGAGCTTTAATGTCCACAACCACATAGTGAGAGCAGCACTCTGAACCTCACGAGGACATTGTAAGATTAAATAGCAGGATAGCCTATATAAAATTTCTTGGAATATAATAGATGTTTGCTAAAGTGCTGTTATTGTTATAAAAATAATTATTATGTATGTCCTCTTTAAAATGCAGCTTTCTAAACAAAATCATTGTTTGATGATTCATATGTAGTAAGAGGCTATTGCCTCTTATTATTAGAAAAAGATGCATAGCATCTATGACAGTACTTAAGTTGTTATGTATTAATATGAAATGTTATATGTTAATATATGTTATGTTAATAACATTATATGTTAATAATAACATTATCACTTACATAAATGCCATGATATCTTTTTCCTTCAATTACTTACTGAGTATAGTTTGAATAGTGTGTGTGTGATCAAACAAGTAGAAAAGTAGTAGAGGCAGGAATTAACTATGACTTCTTGAGTTATGACTCTATTTGCTTTTGACTCTGTGATGAGACTTCTCCTAATTTAAGGGAACAATGATATCTTCCAGGGTTTCAATAGCAATGCTTCATAGTATGTAATGAATAAATATTTATTAGAAAAATTGATGTTTTCATACCGTGTTTACCATTGGCTGGGAGGTTAGTTTAAAAAATATTGAAAAGTGCCTTTTCCAACCAAACCATATAGCAAGAGAAAAATTAAGACCAGAGTATCTACTCTGCAGCGACAGATTCCTAGCTGCATACACTGTAAAGTTGCAAACATTTTACCCACAGATTTCCAATTTATGGTACACAAAGGAGGATAGAGACAGAAACTGAGAAACAGAAAAATAGTTAAGGTGAGCAAATTTAGGGAGGCAGATAAGAAGTTCAGTACTGGAAATCAATGTGAGGTTCTCTGAACCATAAGCATAGTTTTTCACAATATTAAATTGAATGTCAGGTCAAAGAACAGGAAACTTGATCCAAATTAGATTGTCACTGAGGCTACATTTGTTTTTGTTTTTAATTTGTTATTTTTAGTTTTACAAGATAGTAGAATCCATTTTATGTAATTATACATTAATGGAATATATCTTCTTATAATTAGGACCCCATTCTTGTGGATGTACGTGATGGAGGGATTCACTGTGGTGAATTTATACACTTAGGAAAATTATGTCAGATTCATTCACTGTCTTTCTTTTTCTTATCCCCCCTCTCTTCCCTTCATTCACCTTTATATAATCTTCTGAACTTCTGTTCTTTCCATTCCTACCCCCCTTATTGTGGGTTAGCTTCCATATATCAGCAAAAATGTTTGACTTTTGGCTTTTGGGGACGGGCTTATTTCACTTAACACAATAGTCTTCAGATCCATTTACTTGCAAATGTCATAAAGTCCTTTTTCTTTATGGCTGAGTAATATTTCATTGTGTATATATACAACATTTGTTTTTGAAAGAATGGAGAAAGGGACCTGCAATTTCTAGATTTTGAATCAATGTGTATTGCATTCACACACACATACACTCTAGGTAAACAGAAATTACAAAGGACAATAGGTGATACATAACTATCACACTTATTTTGTATAGTAAATAATATTTCCAACAAATGTTAAATTTGATATATACAAGAGGCAATATGTTATATAATGGCTCTCAATGTGGATTCTAAAGCCAAAACACTAGGTGAACACTCTGACAGACACTTATTACCAGCTTGGTCAAGTGACTTAAGTTTCATGTGTTTCAATTTCTTCATTCATAAAATGGAGCTAATAATAGGACCTAGATGACAGGGGGCTGGGATAAACAAATTACATTTTGTCTTCATAAATTGTTTAAACAGTGTCTGGCACATCATAAAATCTCAATGAATATCAACTACTATAATTGTAATGGAAATATGAGTGCAATATTTTGGATACATAAAGGATGGAAAATATATTTATTCAGCAATATTCAAGGAAAGTTTAATATTGAACTCCCTGCCTCACAAACTCTGTCTGCCCATTCACATTTGCTTAATAAGACTCCTAAAGCACAAGAAGTAAAATCAAGAATCAATAAATTGAATGGATTCAGACTAAAAAGCTTCTTCTCAGCAAAGGAAACAATCAATAATGTCAAGAGAGAGCCTACATAATGGGAGAAAATCTTCACCACATGCACTTCAGATAGAGCACTAATATCCAGGATATATAAAGAACTCAAAAACCTTAACACCAAAAAAATGAATAACCCAATCATTAAATGGGCTAAGAAACTGAACAGACACTTCACAAAAGATATACAACGGATCAACAAATATATGAAAAAATGTTCAACTTCTCTAGCAATTAGAGAGATGCAAATCAAAACTACTCTAAGATTTCAGTGAAATAAGCCAATCCCAGAGAAACAGGGGCCGAATGTTTTCCCTGATAAGCTGATGATGTTATAGAATCTGGTTGGGGGGAGGGTGAGAGAAGAATGGAGGATCTTTAGATTATGTAGAGGGAAATTAGAGGGGGAGAGAGTGGGGATATAAAAAATGTTGGAATGAGGCAGACATCATTACCCTACATACATGTGTGATTAACAAGAATGATATGAATGTTCATCATGCACAACCATAGAAATGAAAATTTGTACCCCAAATGTGTACAATGAATCAAAATGAAGTCTGTAAAAATAAAACAAAATTAATAATAGAAAAAAAAAGGCTGAATTGAAAAAAAAATACAAGCAACAATAAATATTGATGAGGATGTGGGGAGAAAGGTACACTCACACATTGCTGGAAGAACTGCAAATCAGTGCAACCCCTCTGGAAAGCAGTATGGAGATTCCTCAGAAAACCTTTGACCCAGTTATCCCATTCCTCTGTTTATACCCAAAGGATTTAAAATCAGCATTCTACAGTAACACAGTCACATCAATTTTTATAGCAGCTGAATTCACAATAGCTAGATAGTGGAATCAACCTAGATGCCTTTCAATAGATGAATGGATAAAGAAACTGTTATACCATGGGGTATTATTTTGCCACAAAGAAGAATAGAATTATGGCGTTTGCAGGTAAATGGATGGAATTGGAGAATATCGTGCTAAGTGAAATAGGTCAATCCCAAAAAAACAAAAGCCAAATGTTTTCTCTGATAAGTGGATTCTGATCCATAATGGGTGATGAGAGGGAAGGGTGAAGGAACTTTGGATTATGCAGGGGGAAGTGAGGGGAGGTGGGGGTATGGGGACTGGAAGATGGTGGAATGAGACTGACATTATTACTCCCCTATGTACATGTATGATTATACTACCAGTGTGATGTTGCACCATGTACAACCAGGGTCATTCTACTGTCATGTATAACAAATTAGAAAAATTTTAAAAAATTTTAAAAATGCACCTCTTTGGAGCAATAACAACAAAAATCACTCAGATATCCTTTCCTGTAAAGTACTTAGTGTTCCCGCCTCCTTTCAATTTTTTAATTGATGAATGACTCTACCTCTGTACTCTCTCTGGGTTTGATATCTCATCGTCATCTGCTGAATTCTTTTTACTTATCTGCACATTCACTAACCCTACTAGACCACAGTGGATCTTCTTGAGCTCAAGGTCAAAGTTTTACCAACTTCCTCTGTTTAGTACCTACCCCAAATGTGCTGGCAGGGGCAGTTGATTATTTCTACTACATTGAAGTGTTAAATTTAAGTTAAATCTTAAAATCCAAAGCCCTGAAAAATTTATAAGAACAGTGACTTGCCATAGTCACTGTTCAGGTATGGTGCTGAGGATTTTGCATGCAGTATTAGTTCTTAGCCTCATGAAATATCTTTCCTTTTCATTCTCAACTTTGATGAAATTGCACTTGCATTGAATACTGAAGATTATCTTTTGAACATATTAGAAACTTATAGTATATTAAAGGAAATTACAATCATTAATGCATAACTTTGAAATGTTAAAATTTAATAACTTATTAAACTAGCATAAAATTATGTAGAAGAGTCTATTTGGATTTCACACTGATTAGAATTTTAAATTCTTTATTTGTACAGAGAGATGTAAATTTAAGTATTACACTTAGAGGGCTAAAATGAAGTTTTAGAAATAATTTAAATCTATGTAGAATTCTAGAAAAATGAATGTCTTTTGTAATAAAAATTATGAATCACACACACAAAAATAAAGTTAAAGAAAGCTACAAAGAGAAATTAGGAAACACCTTCTGGGTACTTGCACTGTTGACTATTATACTGTATTGTAAAACAAACCAGAATGATGTCAAAATACAGAGATCCAAAATAGGACAGAATGTTCAAAGTAAAAAGTTTTTCTCCCCAATAAATGGAGTTTACATAACTGGATAACCACTGGGGTATTTGCAGGTAAATGGATGGAATTGGAATCTCACATCATACCTTATGATAAAGAAAATCCTAGATAGATTGAAGAATGTAATGCTTTCCTCAAAGAATAAAATAGATGTAATGATTTCATTATTTGGGAAATACCTTCTTCTATGCTTACAACAAGCAAAGACAGAAATCATATCTTTAAATAGAAATTACTAGAATAAGTTGTATCATTTCTATATAGACTTATAGCCAAGTCACTGCAAACAAAGTGGCAAAAAACTATATTAAAGATACAAAGCTGGAAAAATATTTGTGGTAACTACAATATAAAATAAGGATATCAATATTCTTTTACAACAAACTCATACAAAGTCAATAAATGGCATAACTAGGTAATTCTGAAAATAATAAATATTAATCAATAAAAAGGATATTTAACTAAACAGGTAATCAAATACATAGAATTAAACCATACTGAGATATCAATTTAAAAGTATGAGATTGAATATCCTTTTTTAAAAATAAAAAAGTAAATTCCATTGCCAGTACACATATAGAAAAATATGTCTTAAGTAAGTTGCAAATGGTGATATGAACTGACACACCTCTTTGGACAGTAATCTGACTATGAGTCTTGTAACAAAATTTTTTTAAAAAATCAATTTGCCTTGATGCAGATAATTTAATCCCAGAAGTTTATACTAAAGAATCAGTCCTGTATGAAAATATGAATGTACCAAAACTACAGCACAGTAGTCTTTATTCATAACACTGTTAACCAAAGGAGGCTTTGAATAAATCTTAGAGTACCCAGGTTTTCAATTCATTCACTAAAAATGAAAGTGCAGACTGGGGTTGTAGTTCAGCACAGAGCACTTGCCTAGCACATGTGAGGCAATGGGTTTGATCCTCAGCACCACATAAAAATAAATAAAGGTATTGTGTCCATCTACAACTAAAAATACAGAAAAAAAGAGAAAGTACCATAGAGAACATGCAGGATCTGTCTTTCTGTATCTGACTTATTTCACTTAAGTAGGTTGGGAAGGTGGGAGGAAGGTACAGGGAATTTGGGTCACAGGTACAAATGGAGTTAAATTTAGGATTCTACAGCTCAGTGGGGTGACTACAGTACACAATAACCTAGTATATAATTTATGCACAACTAGAAGAGAGGAGCTTGAAGACTCCAAATACAAAGTAATGAAAAAAAGATTAGAACATGTACTGTACAAGTATTAAAACATCACACTGTATCCCATGAATGCATATAATTACATGGGTTAATCAAAACTTAACAAAAGGGAAAAGTTTAAGGGACTGGAAATGTGAACTACCCTGATTTGACCAGTACACACTACAGACATGTATCAATTTGTTATATTATATCTTGTAAATTTATGCAAATAAAATGCACAATTAATAATAAATAAATGTGTGTATTTATTGATATAGAGATGACCACAAGATACTGTACATTACAACAATTATGTTTAAAATGTCATTTATTATGATCTCATATTAGTAAAATAAATGTTGCAAAGAAGCAGTGAGTTCATATAAAGGTATGAAACTGTATATAAAAGTATGTCTAGGTGGTCTATTTAAAGTGGTTTTTATCCCCCCTCCCATATGCATACACACACACTCACACACACACCACACACACACAACCACGTTGTCTAGAATAAATTTATTGTTCATCTTTTAATTACAACAGGTTATTATTATTGAGTAAAAGAAAGATATTACTCAACAACCAAGTGGATTTTTAAAAAACAAATGCACCCCTGTAGTTTCCAATGGCATGAGCTAAGCACTTGGAAATAGCCATTTTGAAGGCCTCCCCCTGTGTAATTAGAAACACAGCTGCTGAGCCTTGCACATGAACACTTCTAAACTCTGGATTATATTTTCCTATTTTTACTTCTCTTCTTAATTTTCCAGAGTCTAGAGAAAACAAAACACCATGAATTATTATTAATGGAAAAATTACCAGGGGAAAAAGCTCATTTTAAAAACCTCCATTTTTTATCATTTGTTTTGTTCTCCGATCTAAACTTTCAAAACACCCATGATTTACTGAGTAAATTTCCAGATTTATTTCCCATGGAAAGCCTGATACATTTTCCAGATGTGTTGTTTGTGAGGCCGGATTATTTATCACAGGTGTCAGGTTATTCCTTCTCTAATTAGCTGAAGAGGAAAGAATAAGCCTGTTTAACTCATTTTAGAAACGAGACAGAGCCAACATAAGCCATTTGGTCTCAACATAGATGTGCTAGATGCTGCCTATATTTGACATCTGAATTGACATGTATCATCTGGGTTGGATTTTATTTGGATGACACAAAGATATGTTGCTAAATTGAGCATAAAATAGCATTCTGAAGATGAAAACAATTTTTATTTTGTAATGAATATAGAATGTGACAACCCAATAAGAAAATAATAGTAGAGATTTTAGCTGATACCCATGGTATTCTTGGAAGATTGACTAAGTATTAATTACCCTTTCAATATTTCTATCATATCTCTTCCCTATTTCTTTTTTGGAAGATACCTTTCTGTGCCCCATTTGGAAATCTCCTTTGGATAATGATGCTGATTTTGCATCTATAAATAATGACAACAACCACAATAAAAATAAATCTACTAAATATTTACTTTGTGAGAAACACAACAACTCTACTCTTAGTCCCACTTTATAGTTAAGGAAATGAATCTGTGAAAAATGACTAGGTAGTAATTTGATGGCTCTGGAAATCAAGTCCAATTTTTCTGATTTTTGAAATGATTATTACATTATACTGCTATTTGACAATATGTTCTGCAGTAGAAAAGAAATATTTCTTTTAAGCAAAAATAAAATGCAAATGCAAAACTCCCTATTATTCCCCCCAGTATATCCCTCTGGGTTCTACAATCATATTCTCTTGAAGCTATTCTATAAAGACTTACAGATCTGCCCAGATCACAGTAGAGAAAAACGTAAGAGGTGGCTCCTTCATGTAAGACAGTAAAACCCTGGTCTATAAATACATGAAAATGATGGTCACCACTACGAAACGCCTGCCCACATCTTCGTTCTTTATTCCTTAGCCCCTTCTGAAGCCTATTCTTAAGCAAGATTAATTTTGTCTCTGCCTGACATTACATTAGGAGACAACAATCAGAAATTAATAAAAATAAGCCAACCAGAATTAATTTAATATTGATAAAAAGTAAAATAATTAATTTAATATTGATAAAAACTAAAATAAATAAAATTGATGAATGCGTGAATATGATCAGTACACATTTAGTATTTCTCTAAATATGTGTACGTGTACAAAAGCAATATGTTGCTATATACCTTTTTAAAAAATTTGCTTGGCAATTAACATCACCTCCCAGCTTAGACCAGTGTTTCTGCTCAATGCTTTTGGGGAGCACTAGGTAACTCAATGTGCCATACACATGATTTATTCTATAATCTAACTGTTCAAAATTACCATGATTTATTGAGTAGAGCACAAACCAATTGGTTGACTTTTATGCTAGATATATGTAATAATTTTTTAATCTTTGGCAAGAATTCTTTATTTGGGTTCCTGGATGAACCTCAGAATCCCTGAGAAGCCACAGAAAATTTATGCAGAATTTTGTGTTATAAGTAGGTGTGTTTTTTATTCTCTGTGATGTTATTGTGAATACCTTGTATTAGTGATAGTTTTTTTATGATTTTTTATGATTGTTTTACTATTTTTTTATGATTTTCCTACTCAAATTAAGGTCCACTTGTTCCAATGATAAACAAGAGAAGAATAACCTCATGTTTTCTCCTTGTTCTTAATATGGAATTTATGTTGTACCATCTTCTTTTCTCTTCCCCTTCCCTTGCATTTTTTCCTTACTCTTGTTTTTCAATAGATATAGTAAGCTTTTATTTGAGGCTTGGCTTCGATATGAATCTAAGCCAACCTGGGACTTCTGACTCATGGAAATGTGAGATAATAAATGTTTATAATTACAAGTCAATTTTTAGTAATTGTTGTACAGCATTGGAAAGCTAATTCAGGTCCTGAACATCAATTATCATTTACTTATTCACATGTGCAAATGGTGTCATACAATCTATTGGAAACCCTGCTGGATAAAAGAGATTTTACTAAACCAGAGTAATTTTCTCTGTCATTTGACTTGAAATTACAAGAAGGTTTTTTGTTTTTTGTTTCTTGGAGTCAGGGAAAACTAGATTGAATCTTTTAAATAAAAATAGAGATACATTTTATTTTATGGACATAATAGAACATCTGCATTTCATTTTATGATACAGTTTCAAAAACATTTAAGTCTCTCACAAAACTGTCTTCAAATTTGTACCGTGCAGGAAAGGCTCGTATTTATGAGCTCTGAATGGGAAAAACAGGATTATCTCCTTCCAGTTTTAATAGTCACTTATTAGGATTAAATAATTCATATATGAAATTAAATAAAGAAGGAGCATTTTCAACTATTCTAAAACAGTCATGAAAATATTGCTATAATTTGTGAATCAGGTCATAGGGTAGAGCATTCAAACTTTTAAATTTATAATGAAGTTTTTCTTTAGGGAATGCTTTCTGTGCAACTTCAATGGTTTAATAACCCCACATTGTTATAGGAAACAAACATTGTGGATGTCCGAAACACTAAAGGTGGGTGTTTTTTTTGAGGGAGGGGTGTGTTTCATGGGGACTGGACTGTGAGGGATAGACCTTGGTGAGCGGTTGACCTTACCTATCCCTTGGTGAGGGATAGACCTTGGTGAGACTCTATGTTCACACTCTTTATGGATGAGAAACTCAACTTGCTTCTAATGGATAAAATACAGCAAAGTGTTGGGATGTCACTATTGTGATGATTATTGTATGTATGTACATTTATACACAAAAGATCCAAGCATATAAATATGTATCATTATCACATATGGGAGAGACTTTTTTACTTTTCTCCCTTCTTGCCCTGAAGAAGTACAGTGCTGTATTTGAGCTGCTGAAAGAGTGCAAGATGGTGAGAAACAGCTGGGAGGAAACTTCAGGAAGTGAGTGGTCATGTGTTGAGTGAGTGAAAGTAAGAACACAAGGATTTTAAATTGATATTTGTATAAGCATTCCCACTTTCAACCCAGTAGTGACAGAAGTTCCTCTATGTTTTTCCAGAGTAGTCTTTTGTATATCTAGATCCTAGAACTTCTTATCTATTCAGTCATAATCTACCACTTTACTTTCTCTTCCCTGGATCCTCAACATCTATTTTTCTTTGGGATTTTTCCCTTTCCATACATACTCTCTCTGTTCTGTAATCTTCTATGTTCTAAGAGTCCTTTTCCAACTTTGACCCTATATGTCTCTCCAGTTATTGTCCTATAGACATCCAGTTTTAGTTGAATTTTCCTTCAATTCCTGGCTTCTCTTCTCCACTTTACAAACCACGTTCCACCCTACTAATAAGGTAATCTAACACAAAAATCTTAACAAATTATTCTCCTGTTAAGGGGTTCGGTCATTCTCTTTCACCTCTGTGTTAACCATAATCCCTGTGCTTGGCATGTAGCTCCTTTACCCATCTGTTCTGTAGATGGGTAGTTCTACCTCTGCCATTCTCCAACATGCTCTTAGAGTTTGTGTTCTCAGCATCTGCCTACTCACCTTATACACATCTCATCTTGCCTATCAAACTGTGCACTCCTTGAGATTAACAGCAGAGCCTGGTAGTAAATGATGATTAAAAGAATGAATGACTCAAAATCTGAATCTAGCAATGGTCTGCCAATAAGGTTGATGTAGCCAATAAATCTGAGGAAGACTATGACCCACAGATGTGAAATTTATTTGGGAAAAGAAAAAATAAACACCCCTGAACTTTCAGGAAAGCAATGTGCATGCTTGCTCTACAAAACCAATATGATAAAAGGTCTATCTTGGGGTCATATTTTTATCATCTTTCCTGCACACCAAGGTTAAGCACCTATTCTTGGAACTACTCCCTCTTCATAACTGTGGCTCTCTCTCCACCTCTTGTATTACTGAAAGTTAAAGAAAAGTATACTCTTTTAATATTTTAATCTTTTTCATAGGGTCTAAGTAACTTCTATTTTAATTAGAGAGGACATAAATGAATGACATTTGCACTCTGAGAAGTAGGCTATCTTGGATAGTAGCTAAATAGCCCTGGAGGTAGAGCAGGCAAGCCTGAAAACCTAAATACCAGGACCTAGGACCTCAGTGCATGTGTGAATTCCAGTCAGTCAAAACAGATTGTCATGTGGCAGCTGTTTTTCATTATGTACTGTAATCTCTGAGGTTTATTTCTTGTATTTATTCCCTCAGGATTGAAATCTTCTTTATTTGGATTGAACATACAGAATTTCAGAGTCTGGAAGAGTTAGACTTGGACCACACTACTGTAATCAGTTCTGTGAGTACTAGAACCTTGTGCTTACAGAGTTTCTAGAAGACAGAATGCTTGACAGCAGGGTGCTGTGGCAGGACCCAACTGGGAGACGCTCCAGTGATATAATAAACATATAACCTACATTTGGGATAGTTTTCTCCCCGTGCCAAATTATAGACTTTATTTGAATTTCACCTATTTTTCCATCACTGTTCTCTGTTGTAGGCGATTCAGTATACCTTAATCTATTTAATTTTAATGTCTTTTAATCTCCTTTGTCAGATCTAACTTTTCTAGGGAATTTCCAATGGTATATTTCTCTTGTACCTTTACACTTATTAAAAAATAAGATTCTTGTTCTTAAAAATCTGGTCACTATTATATTGGCAACAATTCTCCTAATAATGAGAGCATAATACCTTTGTTTTGGGACAATATTTAAGAATATGTGTCTAGGAATGAGACCAACCAGGTCCAAAGTCTGGTTCTTCCATTAATAGTTGTGTGATCTAGAGCACAGGTGAGCTATTTATTCTCTTTGAATTTTGCTTTCTTCATTATAAAATGAGAATGAAAAAAGTACCTCCGTCATAGGTTACTGTGATGATTAATATGACCATTCATATAAACCATGTACCACTCAGTAACTCAGTGTATGTTCCCTATTTAATTATTAAAATTTAAAGAGGTAACAGAGACATAGAAAGTTACAGAGTCCTTGAATCAACATCATCATAAGTTTGTTGTGAGTTTTAAATAAGAGCCCATGTAAAATACTTGGTGAAATGGCTTCCATCCATCAGTTATTAATTCATTTTACTTTTTTCTTTTTTTTTTTTACTAATAAGCACTTTCTATTAGTTGAGGTACTTTTTTTAAAGATATGGTTTATATACAGTAAAATTCACCCTTTTGGGTATAAAATCTATGTACTTTTTGGTTCTCTTTAGTTGTGCATGACAACAGAGTCCATTTTAACTTAATTATTAAAGCATGGAATATATCTGGTTCTAATTCAGTCCCCAGTACCTCTCTGTTCCCGCCCCCCACTCATGCTCCCTCTCATCTTCTGATCTTTCTGCCATTTATCCATAGTTTTTTTAAAAAATTAATTTCTTGTGAATGTATATGATAGTGAGATTCACTGTGGGGCGTTCCTATATGTACATGGGAAAGTCGTGTCAGATTCATTCCACTGTCTTTTCATTTCCCATCCCCACTCCCTTCCCTTCTTTCCCCTTTGTCTACTCCACTGATCTTTCTTAAAGTTGATTTTAGGTTTAGTTTATGAAAAGAAGAGGAACTCCCTGAGGCTTAAACCAGCTTCTACTTAGAAGCCAAAGCTGACCAGACCTGATAATCCTACAGTTCCTTCTTAATCAATGGGCAATGGATGTTGGAAAAATCCCATTAGCAGTTTTCAGAGGCTACATTTCTGGTCTTTTCTGTTTTCTCAACCCGTGCTCTCCACCTCGCTGTATCCATTTGCAGTCATGTTGCTTCTTATTTGGTTTTTATCACTCTGGACTTTAAGATTGACACTGGTTTAGATGACATGCTTGTTTTGCATTGGACTCTACCTTAGTAGAGAATGCCCTTAGTATCACATGCTAGAGCCATAACTTATTCTTTTCCACTCACAATCAGATCTAGTTGCTGAGGATATCTTTTTGACCTAGACCTAAAATCCATGTATTTGCCTTGAATCTCTCCTAAGACCCTGGAGAGAGTTATACTCCTTGGAATTTATGGCTGTTATACCGTTCGAATGGAGGAAGTAACTCCTCATTGTTCTGTTTCAGTCTCATTAAAATTTCTTCAAGCATGATCCAAAACTGTTTCACATTCAAATGGAAGTATGCTATAGGAATCTGAATACTAAGTTCCTGGGTGATCCTTTTCCGCTGTAAATTATGACAATTATTATTAAAACATTCAGCACTACCATTGGCTTGCAGCCTCCTTCTAGTTATGCCATTACATCTCTTTTCAGTACTCCAACTTCCCCTTATTTCCCACCACCCAATTTATTATTCTCCTGCCTCAGTGTCTGGAGCTTCATCTTCTTTCTGTTACTTGGAATGAACTTGACCTGCTCCTGCTGAGGACTACCCATGTGACAAGTGCCTAGATGCCATTTCTTCTTACTTGCTCAAGGACTTTTGTCCTACAATTATTCCTTCTGTCTGCTATAGAGTTAATTTTTCCTCTCCTGTTGGAGTGTCCCACTTTAAATATAAAGCAAAATAAAATCACCAAATCATAAAACAAAATCTTTCCTAAACCTCACCTTATGCACATTCCCACTTGACTTCTGTCCTGTTTACCTTCTCTGCTGTGCAGAGAACTCTTTCCAAGTTCTCCAAGCTCACTCTTTCTACTTCGTTTCTTAAAATAGTTTTTTAGTTGTCAACATACCTTTATTTTATTTATGTATATGTGGTACTGAAAATCAAACCCAGTGCCTCACACATGTTAGGTAAACACTCTACCACTAAGCCACAACCCCAGCCCCACTCTTTCTACTTCTTCACTTCTTACTACCTTCTGTACTCATTCCAACATTCCTCTTGCTATTCTACTTAAATTTTTCTTATTATTGTCACAAAGATCTCCATGATGATTAATGCATGAGTCAATATTTAATCTTCATCTTACTGATTTGCTTAATACAGTCAACTCCTTCTTTCTTGAAATATTTTCCTCATCTGGCTTCTGGGATACCAAGTTCTCCTGGCTTCTCATCACTCTCAAGGATCTTCCCTCTCCTTCCCTTTTGCTGATCCTTCTAGTTCTTACCATTGTATGCTACGATGGTCACACTCTGGATTCCTAGTCCTCTAACTGTATTTTCTCCCTGGGTGATCTTGTGTAATCTCCTAATTTGAAAGGCCGTCTATGTCCTAATAACTCCCAAATTCCTGTCTCTAGCTCCCATTACGTCTCTGAGTTCCAGAATGTTATATCTAATGATCTTCCCAAAATCTTCACTGTAATATTTAGCAGGCATCATAACTTAAGACATTCAAAACCCAATGCTGTGGTTTAAATATGAAATACCCTCCAAAAGTTCATGTGTAAGACAATGGAAGAATTTTCAGAAGTAAAATGACTAGATTATGGATTCTGACCTAATCTATGAATTAACCCACTGATAAGTACTAACTGGGTAGTAACTCTGGGCAGGTAGGGTGTGGAGGGAGGAAGTAGGTCACTGGGGACATGCCATTGGGGTTTATGTTTTGTCCCTGGTAGTGTAACTCTCTCTGCTTCCTGATTGCATGTCCTAGGTTGCTCGCCTTTCCTATCCTCTTTTCCATGGTGTCCTGCCTCACCTTAGGTCCAGAACTCTGGAGTAAACCATCAATTGACAGAGTCTTCTGAAATCAAGAACTAATAAACATTTCTTCCTCTATGTTGTTCTTTTCAGGTCTTTTGGTCACAGCAATGAGAAAGCTAATTAAAACACAAGATTCTTACCTAGTATGTGAAATGGCTACCAAAATGCCTGGCACTTGGTAGGTTCTCAACAAAACTGATGTTCTCCTTGTGAAAGAATGAACATGTACTTTATTGAAAAAACAGATGATCACAAAGTAAATATAAAATTAAAAGAGAATTATTCCTTAGAAGATGGAAATATCTCCCATGCTCCTGGATAGGCAAAATTAATAATGTCAAAATGGCTATACTACCGAAAGTGTTATACAAATTTAATGCAATTCCTATTAAAATCCCAATGACATTCTCCATAGAACTGGAAAAAGCAATGATGAAATTCATTTGGAAAAATAAGAGACCCAAAATAGCCAAAGCAATCCTTAGCAAGAAAAGTGGAACAGGAGGCATCATAATACCAGACCTCAAAACTACACTACAGAGCTATAGTAATAAAAACAGCATGGTATTGGCACCAAAACAGACCCAGGTAGACCAATGGTACAGAATAGAAGATACTGAGACAAACCAACATAAATACAGTATCTCAAACTAGACAAAGGCACCATAAACATACATTGGAGAAGAGAGCCTCTTTAACAAATGGTGCTGGGAAAAATGGAAATCCATATGTAGCAAAATGAAATTAAAACTCTCTCACCCTACACAAAAAAATCAACTCAAATTGGATCAAAGCCTTAGGCACTAGAACAGAGACCCTGTGCCTAATAGAAGAAAAAGTAGGCTCAAATGTTCATCAAGTTGGCTTAGGACCTGACTTCCTTAACGAGACTCCTAAAATACAGGAAGTAAAATCAAGATTCAATAAATGGGATAGATTCAAACTAAAAAGCTTCTTCTCAGCAAAGGAGACAACCAATAATGTGATGAAAGAGCCTACAGATTGGGAGAAAATCTTGACCACATGCAACTCAGATAGAACATTAATCTCCAGGATGTAAAGAACTCAAAAAACTTAGATAATTTAAATGAAGTAATTTGAGTTACAAGAACAACAGGCTGATTTTCCAAATTAATTAATATTAAAATTTAACTAAAGTAAAAATAAACTTTGATGTTCAATAAGTGTTTGTCTAACTCATCAGCATCACACACATAAACACACTCACACAGAAGCACATATGTGTGCATATGCATGCAACATGTGCACCCCTTTTTCCTCCTGTCCTCCTTCCCCTGCCCCTTCCTGACACTCTTACTGTGCTTGGCACATGTGTGGCAACATGAGCTTTGCTGCTTCTCAAATTTGCCGGACTCATGTCTTTGTATTCACTATCTTCTGTTTGCACTGAATGCATTCCTTGAGTATCTCCAGTTTCTTTCCTGCCAATTTGATGTTTCTCTCAAATACAGTCTCCTGAGAAAGAGCTTTTCTGTGCACTTTAGTTAATATATTGTGCTCCTTCCCTATTTATGTATTCTTTTTTTATCACTTATCATTACTTTGCATTATATTTTATATTGATGTTTATTTTCATTTTACATTAGCCACTAGTTTGTAAATTCACTGGTGGTCAAGATATTTATGCTGAGAAATCTGAATGGATAGTAATCTGAGAAATCTAAATTAAAATAATAATTTTACCCACCAAGTTAACAAAAATTTAAAATTGGTTTATGTCAGATGTTTTCAAGATTGTGACAAACTTCATGTTCTTCTAGTAAATGTTTAACCAGTTATACATTTCTGGGTAGTAGTTTGGCAGGATTTAGTGACATAATTATGGTATCTCTTAAAAATAAAATAATCATATCCTTATACATAAATGCTATAGAAACTCTCCTACAATTCCATGAGAGAACAGGTATGAGGGAATTCATTAGATCATTGTTTAGATTTTTAGTTGTGGAACTATCTTTGGAAGTCCATCACAGTAGATGTGGTTGAGCAAAACCACAGTGGATGAATTTGCAGTGATAGAATACTATGCAGAGATTTGAAGAATAAAGTAGATTGATAACAGCAACATGGATAGGTTTTAGAAAAATTGTTAAATTTTGAAAAGTTAGAAATGGAACAAAATATTTTTACATAGATTGAAATGAATACACATAAGTAAAACTTTGTTCAGGGAGACATACTTATCTAGGAACACACTGAACATGTTGCGCTAGGTCCACCCTAAAGGCAGGAATGGTAGGGAAATGACAGTGTGGTGGGAGGAAAAGGAGGGTATAATAATAAAATGAAAAAAAAAAGAAGGAGAAGGAGAAGAAGAGGAAGAGGAAGAAGAGGAAAGGGGAGGGGGAGGGGGAAGAGGAGGAGAAAGAAGGGACTTTCTGGAATAGTTGAGCAAGAGTACAATGAAGTGACGAGCAGAAGGAACTCAGTTTTCTGTGCCTGCTGTCCAAGAAATAAACCTGTCTGAGAAACCTACTAGGAGATTTTGCCAGAATTTTTAATTCTGAAACTGTGCTCTACATTTATTCTTTGCCATCAGAATTTCTCAGGAGTTCAGTCTCTTAGAGACTTGATGCTTCACTTATGCTAAAAAAAAAAAAAAAAAAATTCCTTTTTCTTTTTTCTGTTAAAACATTTGGAACATCCATTATTTTATTATTTATGGAAGTGGAGGATATACTTGAGAGAAACCAATAAATATCTTGTGAAATACTGACAAGGACCATCTTCACATATTATATTTCATTTCTTCCCAACTGCTACACTTTTAAAGATGCTTACTTATTTGTGTGGCTTAATAGCTCAGGCTGTTGCTAAGAGAATAGCTTTTAAGGGTTGTTGCCACAAAACCATGATAAATATGTAAGAAATGCACATGTCATTTAGTTCCATGTAACCAATCCACAATGCATATATGTTCCAAAGCAACATGTTGTATATGATGCATATGTGTCATTTCTTCTATTAAAAAAACACCTGGCAATACAAATTACTACTATCTGGGGCAATTTGACAGACACTTGTAAACACAAAGACACATATTCAATAGGTTTTAACTGTGGACACTCTCCCTCAACCCCTTTCTCTTTCATGTGATAAACTGAAATGTGGTATAGAAAAGTAAGAGCTCTTGACTAAGTCCTTATAGGACCTGCTGTGCTGAGAGAACCTCTGTGCTGAGTTGTATAGTACAAGATGAAATGCACACTAAATCAACAGAAGGTCCTGGTCAAGTACAGATGATGTTGAAACTGGGGAACCTGTAAGTAAACTTGCTATGGTGGAAGGAAATCTAGACTAAAGCTGTGAGGACTGACCTCGGAGTCTCCATGCTGTTTCTCTCTAATGACTTGAGAAATCAGGTGATATCCCTGGACTGAGTTTCCTCACCAGTGAAAGGATGTATGAACAGCGGTTACTTACAAGATTATTGTAGGATTCTAATGGGATGACAAAAGTGAAAGGGTTCAACTAACTTCAGCTGTTACACTTAAAGGGATTAAGTTGGGGGAACTTGCGTTAATAATGACTCTTCAACCTCCCTTAACTTTGTCTCTTTTGTTTGAAAGTGAAAAATAACAAAACAAAAGGTGGGAATAGAAGAAAATAGTTTTGAAACTAACAAAAGCAGAAGAGACTCGGGAGAAATTTTAATCCATTCAGAAGTTGAGAACAAAAGTTCTATCACTCCAAAAATAATTTAGCACCAATCTCCAGCTGTTTCTCCCTTCATTCCCTCCTTTCTATGTGAAGCCTAAGTCACCCAAAATCCCTGAAGTTGAAGCTCACTTTCAGAACCTGTAAGTGTGGGGTCTTCAGATATTATAGTTTGAAAAGACTATAAATAGCAAGGTGACTAATTTTTCACTCGTAACTGGCCATTTTAAAGAGTTGCATGCACACTAGAACTATTTCTGGCAACGGACATATATGGTCATGCTAGGTAACACTGACATGTGTATTTCCAGGACCCATGGGCTTCTGTGTCAAACCAATCTACAGGCACCATACCAAAGTTGAACATTTAATTCTGTTCTCACTAGCACAATTATGGGAAACCTGGGATATTTGGTTCTTTTTGAATTTTGCCCTTTCTCAGCTAACTTATGGGGTACCCAAGAGAGTAGCTCCAGTGCTTGTGAATTCATTTTTCTTAGCTTTCTTGGGAAATTTTACCACTTTCTTGGAGGAATGTAATGAAGTTGGGGCATGTAACCATTTTGGCTGCCATGTTGAGGTACCAGCCATTTGCTGGAATGAGGACACCAACATTCTCAGTCATGATATCTCTGATGTCACAGAGCTCTGGTATTCTTTCCCCTGGTCACTTTGCACAACCCCTGTGTGTCTTCACAGTAATTAGTCATCTTTTCTTGTGTATATTCTTTATTCTCTCTTATACTATATAGACTATGAGACATTGCTTCCCAAGTCTCAATAAAAATTTTAGCAAAATCACTTATTTTCAACAACTGTTTCTGCCTGAGACTCTCGCACAAGTTACTGGAGAAAATCTTGACAATATGAATTGTTCCATCAGTATTGTACTGAAGCTCATTCCTCTTCTGTAACTGGGTATCTGTCTTCATAACAGCTTAGAGACCTTGTCTCCACCTTCTATAGATGGATCATTTTATAATGATCTTTGGCAGACCATAAAAATATAAATATCCATCAGCCTCAGATATGCCCAAATATACTTTTCTTGTTGGAAATTAGGGTCTAAATTGAGTATAATTGAGGAGTTTAATCCAATATTCTTCACAGACTAACAGAGAACAATTAAAAAACAGCACTGAAGAGTTGCTAAGTAGACTCTAAATGCCATTTCAGATTAGGGAATAGTGGGAGTGGGACTGGAGTTACATATTAAGGGAGGAAGTTCCACTCTGGGGAGGAAAAAGTCTTGATTAAAACATAACAGTGGGGATGATTGTGTTCTTACTGTAAGTTTCCTAGTCTGCCCACATTGAAGGATGCATTTTGAGAAGTAATTAAAACCAGAGTTGCCTCAGCTAACAGTTACTCAGTTCATGAAGTTTGTGTAATGAAATAAGGAAGGCTTTGTAGAGTTTTGAGAAATATGTAGCCATACACAGTCTTACACAACCATGCACAGGATGGTTTGAAATGGGTAAAAATAGTCCACAGAGGAAACAACTAGGAATATATTTTTTTAAAAAATGTAAGATGATATAAAAACAGACTAGTAATAGTGGGGTGGAAAAAAGAAAAATCATTTTAAAGAAATAATTGTCATGATTTGTGGATGGATAGATACAAAAATTTTATCTGCATACTACAAAATTTCAAAGTTCTACTTAATGTCTTGGGAATTACCTTGGAGCATGGGAGAAAGAGAGAGGAAAATAAGAGTGAAGAAAAAGAGAACTGAGCTGTGGACACCTACTTTAGTTAGAGTAGCACCACTTGTGTAGTTTACATGTTGGATTCTTTTTAATTTCTCACAATTTTCTTATTTTAAGTTGTTTTGCATAATTCTAGTTAGATTCTTCTGGTTTCAAACAGAACAAGAAGAAAGAGAATAAGAGTCAATTTACAATCCCTCAACTTCACCCTACCTATTTTAAAGAAGGAATTCATTGGAAAATTCTTGGGATATCTCACAGAACTAAAGGAGGACTTTTTAAAAAAAATTTATTTAATTTTGATCCATTGTACACAAATGGAGCACAGCTATTGTTTCTCTGGTTGTACACAAAGTAGAGTCACACCACCTGTGCATTCATACATGTACACAGGGCAATGGTGTCTGTCACATTAAAGGAGGACTTTACGAAGAATCCTTAAGGAAAAAATATCCAGGTCTATTCCAGGGAAAACAACAATTTGAAATTCATGAACTTTCTCTTTAGTGTTTTTTCCATTAATGTGATTCCACTTTTAGGGATCTCACCTGAAAATTGCTCTCTTACAACTTTACAGTCCTGGGACAGAGAATCAAGCCCACCTGGACCCAGGTGACTGACTGCCTCCATCCTCTTGGTGTGCCTGGATTGCAGCATAGCACTTCTAGGTGTGCCTGGCTCAAGGTTACCTGCCATCTGTACCAGATACTTACAGAGTAGTGCTGGCAGAATTGATATGGGCAATAAAGTATAGAAGCCATGAGTACCCTCTAGATTTTGACTTCCCAAACTGGAACATAAAAGCAGCCAGGTGCACAGATGGGAAGACAAGAGATTACATCAACATTGACAGCAGGATCATGGAATTCATTTTGGATATGTAGTTTGATTTTGGACATCTGGCTATATGATGAGATAATCCAGTAGATAAACATAAAGGATATTAACTTTCAGGAAGGTCAGCATTGGACAGAAAGATTTGAGTCACTGGCATAGGGGTAATAAAAGTAACTCAGAGGATAAATATCTTTTTATGAAGGACAATGTCATTTGGAGGAGCCTGAGATAAATTGTCTCAGTTCCCCTGCAGAGGGGAAAGTCCCTGTGGTTTCTCCAATGCAACCCAGGCATTTTAGATTGTGAGGTTATAAATCAGGAACATGATTAACAAATCAAATTGCAGGATTTCCTAATTAACCAGTTGCTTTGTCATGCTGACCCAACAATATGCTTGACCTTCATTGTCTAACGTTTCTTCATGGAAGTATGCAGTGATAGTGACTCATACTATCATTTAAAGTTTGCTCAGTTACTTCTTTGTAAAGACTCACTCCAGAGAGAGGGTGATACATTACCTTCTGACCTTTGGAAAAATAAGGAAACTCCATATCAGTACTTATAGTTTCTCTTACCTCCTGCAAAGATGCTGGTTCAGGTTCCGTGCTGAGCCCTCTACGGTGTCTTGGGGGAGTGGGGAACAAGAGAAGACTTTCACTGGGAGCCCTGCCTGTCTTCAGTGGCTCACAGCAATTTTTCAAAATGCTGGCTCAGCAACAGGCACATGCTTCAGAGACCACAGAGCACGATGTAATATTCACCGCCACAGTGAAATTGGCCCAAATAATTTATTTTGAAAAATTCCAGAATGGGGCCAAGGTATAGAAACAGAGCTACATAATTTATAGGTCCCATTTAAGTCTTCTTCCTGTGAAATTGAATCCTACCCTTTTTCCTACTACTTCTTGCAACAGCAGTTTCCTGGCACTGCTGAAAAAGCATTGCTCTTGAGAATTCTACTTCTTAGAGCCATGGAAGACAGTAAGCCCTGGATTAACCTCCAACTAACTGAATGCAAAACCCTCACTTAGGAAGATTCAAATCTCCATTCCATTTTCTAGGTGGATCATTCCAGGGGTTAAGCATGGCTGGTCTAAGAAACCAGTTGTGGTTTATGAGAGTGAAGCATGGGCTTTTGGAATGATACAATTTTGTACTCTAGTGCTAGGATTTTTGTTTTGATTTACTCTTTTTTGTTTGTTTGTTTGTTTTTCTTTTTTTTTTTTTTTGGTACTGGGGATTGAACCCAGAGGTGCTTTACCACTGAGCCTCATCCCCAGCCCATTTTATTTTTTACTTTGAGATGGCTGAGACTGGTCTCAAATTTGCAATTCTCATGCCCCAGTCTCCCAAATTTCTGGGATTTTGAGCATGTGCCACCATGTTCGGCTCTAATTCAAGCTTTTTACACTACCTCAGAGTCTTTGCATTACTATTCCCTTAGCTGACTGCAGGGCTGACAGCTGATCTCTCCACTTCACTGCCACTTCCCCAAACATGGCTCCCCCCCCCAATTAAAGTAGAATCTTCCTATTTTCCTTCAAGTTATTTCTATCACAGTCCTGTGCTTATTTACTTTAAAGCATTATTCTCTAATTATAAGCATTTAAAAAATTTATTTATTTTTTAGCTTCTTTCTTCTAAAAGGTAAGTCACCTGAGAGCAGAAAGTATAACCACAGGTCTTACTTTTGAGAAGGAGAACCGTGTCATGACTCTCATTTTTTTTTTTTTTTGGAAAAATAGAAGTCCTTTTATATTCTATAAATAACTGAACAGCCCAATTAAGATTGTACGTGATTTATACCTACTGATATTTACTGTCTCAAGAATGAATACATAGAAATTTTAAAAAAGTATTATTATATCAGTGTTTTTATTGCTGCAACCAAAAGATCTGACAAAAACAATTTTAAGGAAGAAAAGTTTATTTGGGGGCTCATGGTTTCAGAAGTCTCAGCCAATCAATGGCAACTGCATTCTTTAGGGCCTAAAGTAAGACATCATCATGGTAGAAGGGTATAAGAAGAGGAAAGCAGTTGGGGACATGGTTCCAGGAAGCAGAAGAGCAGGGGACAGAGAGAGAGAGACTACACTTGCCAGGAACAAAAACCATACCGAAAGGCATGATCCCAATGAGTAGTCTACCTCCTCCAGCCACACCCTACCTGCCTTCAGTTACCACTCAGTTAATCCCTATCAGGGCATTAATGCACTGACTAGGTTAAAGCTCTCATACCAAATTATTCCACCTCTAAACCTTCTCCCATTGTCTCACACATGAACTTTTGTGGGACACCTAATTTATACCATAATATATATGTTCATTGGGTAATTTAAAAATAACAAAACTGAATTATTATATGTTAAAACAAATAGCATGTTTTTAATTTTAAAACATACTATTTTCCAAGACATACTAAAACAATCAGTACAATGAGTGGCATTGCTTTACATTTAATATTTGGCTCTAAATGACTAACCATAGTTTAACAGTAAATATGCCAGATTTGCATTATGTTTGGTCTAAATGAAAATTAAAACTGGCAGAGCCTCTATAGCTGCACTGTCTTATACCCTAGTAGGTAACCATATGTGGCTATTTAAATTTAAATGAAACAAAATTAAAAATTCATTTCCTTGGTTGCACTAGTCACTAGTCTAGTTTTCTTATTTAGAAACATAAAGAACAATGTAAATTAAAGTTTGAGTAAGTTTCCAAGTTTAATAATCAGTGACAGGTAAGGATTGATTTATATGAATAGCAACTGAATTACTTTGGATTTTTGTTTACAAGTGATCAAACCAAACTAAAACTGTGTTTTGAAAACCAAAGTCCAGCCATATGGATAGATGTTGCACCACAAGAAGACACAGATTTTATAAAACAAAGCTATAAATAAATAGAAGCTCAGCAGAGGAAAGGGGATGGGGGAGGGAAGAGAAGAGAGGAAAGAGAAATACCGGGGATGGAACTAGAGCAGATTATTTTCCATGCTTGTATCATTATGTTAAAATGAACCCCAATACTATGCATAACTAAAATGAACTGAAAAAGAAATACAATTGTAGGCACAGCTGAGTGCATATATTCACATTTTACTATCAGTCATCTGCTTTTCCCCTCCTCTGAACTTTGCTCTACATGGCATTGCTCCATTTCTCAGGTTGGCACTCAAGATAGAATGAGAGAATTAACTTCCAGAAGCTTCCAACTACCAACCGACAAGCTTAGAAACTGTGGTGCAAAGTGAAACACCCTTATTTAAGTAAAAAATCCAGGATAGGATTCTTATTGGCCCAGCTTGGGTGGTTATATACCAATTTATTTACCACTCATAGGGTTTAGTTCCCTACCTGCATCAAATGTACAGCTCTGGAAGGAGGAGGTAGATTAGTGCTATTTTAACTATGTGGGTTAAAAAGGAATGGAAGAAGAATGGTTTCCCCAGGGAAATTTGATATGCTATTAGAAAAAAGGAAAGAAGTTTGCAGTAGGAAAAAAAACAGTACATGCTTACCTAGGGTTATATAAAATATGTTGTCCTGTTATTATTATAGACTGACTTAATATAATGTAGTCCCCAGAACATTTTCATGTCAAAGAGTGACTCTGGTAGGGAGAGTACTTGGTAATGAGGCCAGCAAATACCAGAGGGTGGGGCTCTTTCACTTCTCTCAAGCAAACCATTCTCTTCTCTTTTGTTCTCCACTTTCCCCTTCTGTCCAGCTCAGAGAACACTCTCTAAACCTGCTACTTTAATGGCCATTCTTCCAAAATGTCCTGATTTGATCTGTTTTTCCATCAAAAGAAAGCACAGTGTAATGATGTGAACATTATATGTGCATGGGACTGAGTTTGACTTCTATGCTCACTAACCATATTACTTTATGATAGTGGACACACAGATGTGAGTGGTGGGAACATGTGGTTAAGGGAATAATTCTATAAAATGGGCCCACTGTGCTGACCCACCTACCCATACTTTCTTTCCAAGAAGTAATTTACCTGCAGTTCTACCTGGCTTAAGTGGACAGGATATGTCATATTTTCAGCAAACTGCATGATATCTGCAGAAAAAATGCAGGCCCAAAGTAATATCAATAAGTGCAAGCCACAATAGCTAGATTATGGAATCAACCTAGATGCCCTTCAGTAGATGAATGGATAAAGAAACTGTGGTATATATACACAATGGAATATTACTCAGCCATAAAGAAGAATAAAATTATGGCATTTGTAGGGAAATGGATGATGTTGGAGACTGTTATGCTAAGTGAGATCAGCCAATCCCAAAAATCCAAAAGCCGAATGGTCTCTCTGATAAATGAATGATGATGTATAATGCGGGGGGGAAGGGTGGCAAGAATGGAGGAAGGATAGATAGCATAGAGGGAAGGGAGGGGTGGGGCGGGTGGGGGGCAAAAATAATAACAGAATGTGTGACAGATACCATTGCCCTGTGTACATGCATGAACGCACAGATGGTGTGACTCTACTTTGTGTACAGCCAGTGAAACAATAGCTGTACTCCATTTGTGTTCAATGAATCAATAAGTAAATTTAAAAAAAAAAATAAATAAAAAAAAATAAATTAAAAAAAAAAAAAAAGGCAAGCCAAATAGTCCTGAAGGGGGAGACTGTTGTGACCTTTTTCACAGATTAGCTCTTGGAACTCAGAGAAATAAGGTCCTCTTAACAATAAAACCTGTAAGAATTTGTGGTTTAGGATCCAGTTAGAATTGGTGAGCAGGGCCAAATTGACCAAGAGTTGTCATGGCAGTGGGGACTTGAAAGTATGATGTCAATTTGTTATCTGTTTAAAGTCAAGAGGTGGACCTGAGCGGGACTCTCTGGAAACTTCTCTGGGATCCCCAATAAAACTGGAGTGCAGGAGGGGCATGCTGTCCCTCTCTTCTCTGAGAGGACCCACTCTCTCCCTTAGGAGTGTCCCCTTTCCTATCCCTTCTAATAAACTCATTCCTGTTACTCTGAATGACATGTCTGAAATCTTTCTGACTTGATTGCAAGAATCAGGGGAGTTTTTACACTGCCTCAGTTTCCCAGAAGGTCCTGTAACACTTATAAGTGCTCAACCTCTTTCAACATCAGTTTTATTGGCTGTAAAATAGGGAAGATATTAGTGCTTGGAGTACTCAATGAGTTCATGTATGAGAAACCCCAATACAGAGCCTGACCCAGGTTGTGTTCAGCAACAGAGAGTTTCCTTCCCTGATTCTCTGCTTCCTGTCTCATTTTTATGCCCTCATTATCTCATTAAATTTAGCCACCACCCTCTTCCAATTAAACTGTTTTTTCTAGTTATAAGTGTCATTAGAGTCTACTGAGAGAATCCTCACTGATAATACATATATATAAAGAAGTCTAAGACTAGACTTATCTATTAAGGAAAGCAGGTGAACAATTAAAATGTCTATAAAGTGAAAATGAGAACTTTTCTTATTCTAAACTTCTTTCATGCCCACTTATCATTCATAAGAAATTCCTATTTAGGATAGGGTCTGCCAACGAATTAAGAAATTCCTACTGTGACTCTATTTAGATGTAGATTTTAATCCTGATAATGGAAAATAGTAGTCATTGGTGACCAAGAACAGCAAGAATTTGTTAGATTAACCTAGAAAGAAGAAAAATTTGGAAGGAGAGGAGGAGATAATGGGCCTAGAGCCTATGGTACTCTCTGGAGTTGTCAGGAGTTGGTAATGGTGGTGGGGAAATTGAGAACTAATTCTCATTGGGAAGACATGCACCCACATATTTCTTCATGCTTGTGTTTAGTCAGCATTTATAAAATAATCATTTGCTTGTCTGGAAGAATCTTGGTTATAAGGGACACATGTTGAAAAAAATGGGTAAAATTTCAGTTCTTCTGAAGCTCACAGTATGTTGAAAGTGACTGACATTAAAAAAACTAACTCCAATAAAGCCCATGAGTTTCATAATAAGCTGAGTCTAGGTGTTCTAGAAGAACTTAATTAGGACTCTGAGTCATCTAGCCCAAGGGTTTCAAATTGGATTTTATGAAAGGTAGAGCATTGATGCTGAGACTTGCAGGATGGCTAGAATTTGTCCAAAAACTAAAGGAGAACATTTTCTAGAAAGAAGAAATAAGTTTTATACAAGCCTGAAGACTAAGTTCAAAAAAAAAAATCAAAGAATGTATAACATATTTAGGGTACCAAAATAAGATTTTGTATCCCTGAAATATAAAATATATGAAAAAAATAGAGATTTGACTGGAAAATTTTATGAAACTGGATATGGGATGGGAAAGGGATCATATGCACCCTGCTAAGGAGTGTGACTTTATCTTAAATTAACCCAGGACCATTGCAATATTTTAAGCAGAACAGCGTCCTTTCATCAAGGACATTCTGGTTGTCATATATTGGAGGGAAGCCTGAATGAAAGCACAATACTTAAGAGATTGCTACAACAATCCAGTGAGAGGTGATGACTGCTGTAACTACTGTGACGATGATGATCATAATGGTGACAATGGTGATGATCACTATGATGATGATGACACCAGTGTTGATGGTCATGCTGGTGATGCTGCTATTGTCTTTAGGCACTAACAGGCTTAATTTTCTTCAAGTCTCTATAGCTGCCCTGTCCGCTACTACAACCAATAGCCATATGTGACTATTTAAATTTAAATAAAATAAAATTTAAAAATTCAGTTGCACTATGCACATTGCAAGTGCTACCCAGCTACATGTGCCTAATGACTATCAGATAATGCAGGTACAAAATATTTGCATTGCTGTGCAAAGTTTTGTTGGACAGTCCTTCCCTGTGGTTTTCCTCTATGTGTAGAACTGCTGAACTTCCAGCTATGTTTGTACCCAGCCTTAAGCATTAGGATTAATCTTATTTTTTGATGGAACAATTAAAGCATTAACGCAGTATTTGCAACTCAGTAAGCGTCCAAAAATATATTGTGAATAAAAAGCACCTTTTAGATATAATTCTTGTCTTTTATCAAATTAATTTTGTGGCTTATCAAGGTCAAATAAACTTCTGAAAAACTACTCTTGTGCTTTGTGCTGTAGGGTAGGCTTTTTTTCCTGCCTTGTTAACCAACCTGAAATCCCATTCATTTCAATGCAAGAGAGTGTGTTTTTGTGCTCACTAAGTTTTATGTTATTCCAAATAGATATTTTGAAGATGTACAAAATATTCAAGATAAAGTCAATTCTTTTCTGGTTAAATAGTGAAAGAGACTTCTATCTCTCTCTTGTTCTCTGAACCTCCTCTTTAGACAGATTTGTAAAAGTTTAGGGCTCAAGAGCAGAGTTTGAAAAACAGGGTTGCAACTGAAATGGCATAGTATTTAGTGCACAAATTCCTAGTGTCCATTCCAAACCTACTATTTACCAACTGCATATCTTTGAGCAAATCTTTTAACACCGAGGACTTTGATTTTCTTGTGTGTCTCTAAAATATGTGAGTCAAAGTTCTTTGTTTACAGATTTCTGCTCAGAGTTGTGGAGGTAATGAATGCGAAAGTAGCTTGCAAACTTTAAAGTGATATGCCAATTGGACAAATACTATTGCTGCTTCTGTCAGACTTCCTCCCAAAACTGGAGCTGATTACCTGCTAAAAAATTACTTCATTAAAACTGACATACTACACAACTAAATCTAGGCTCTTCCTGACCTTTTTCAACAAAGAAGGTTGAAATAATAGTAAAATTCAATTCAATGACTCTTTGCTGAAACTTGTTCTCACATAGATTCTTAAAGTTTCCTCAAATTGCTTTCCAATTATTTTAAGGAGTCTTTGGGGAATTGTTCACATGGACTCATGAGCAAATATGACATTTATAGTTACTAAGTAATTTCTTTCACTTTTAACGGGTGGGCTAATGAATCACCTCTCAGTGTCTCTATCTATGCATATCCTTAAACCTCACTGCATTCTCTACCTCTAACTCGTTCCTTAAAATCCTTGCTGTCTTCATGGTCTCCTTGTACTCCTGGAATTGCCATCAATAGTGTATTAGAGAAACACTGTGCCTTTATTGGCTTCATTGTGCCCACACTGGCCTGTGTTCTCCCCAGAAGTAAGGTTGTACATTTTTCTCAATCAGTACTATGATTCCATCAGAACAGCATCACTATTTTGCCTCTATAACTCATGGTCAACCATACAAACAGGACAATTTTTGTCCAGGGACTACTTTTTCTAAAGGACTCAAATATGGCTCCTTTATGAAGTATGTAGAGGAAACTATGGGGATAAACTGGCATGTAGTCCAAGGAGAAGGTCAATGTCATATCAAGAAAACAACACCAAAGAGATCTACTGAGTTTGAGAGCAATTGGAAACATCTTTGGATGTACTGGTATGATATAAAGCAGGGAAAGTGGTTTAGGTCTAAGTATGTGAAAAGCAAGAGGATTGAGAACTTAGTTTCAGAAAAGTAAGTTTTACTACACTGGCTGGAGGGACACAGTAATTTATATCTTTTAATGATGTTTCACTAAGGCAATAATTCCAAAAAATCTTGGAGCTTACCACTCATTGGAGACTAAGAAATTCTTGGCAAATGGGATGCTGTACACAGATTGAAAAAATAAAATTCCTGAATGCACTGCACTGTACTTTTTTCCCATACACAGCAAAACTTAATGAATACAGTGAGTAGTTTACATGACCTCTTGACTGTCTTAAGTGGTTAAAGTAACTGAATTACTGAACTGCATCAGTGAACAACCACTGACTGCCGTAGTTGGCTTCCAAAATGGCCCCATGATCTTTGCCTTCTGGTATTTATACCCTTGTGCAGAGTCTCCCCAACAAGAAAGGAGTTGTGGTCTGTGTGACAAACTGAGTATGGTAGAATTGATAGTGTGTGACTTATGAGACAAGGACATAAAAGGCATTGAAGCTTTCTCTTTGTTCTTTTGAATCTCTGAGAAATCTTTTGCCATGTCCTTAGGATACTCAAGCAGTCCTGTAAAGAGAACTTATCAAGTGAAACTGAGACCTCCAACCGACAACCAACGCTCACTTGCAAACCACATGCTTGGAATTAGATTCTTCAGTCTTAGTCATGTCCTTTGGTAACTAAAAACTGGCCAAAAGTGATTATAACTTCATGAGAAACCTTGAGTCAGACTGCTGAGTTAAGCACTCTCAAATTCCACAGAATATGTGATAAATAATGAATACTTCTTGCTGATTTCAGTCATTAAGTTTTTAGCTTGTTTGTAACATAGAGTCAAGAATAACTCACTCTAATTTCATTATTTTGTGTGAGATGTATACTTTCTATGTTGAACAACAGAGACATGCTACATTTTTAGAGATCCATTAAGGAGAATGAAAAAAGATATCAAAGTATGTGTAAATTATTTTATATTTCACATGAAATGTTTGCAAGTAGGAGGTCAAAAATGTCTTAAAATCACAAAAGTGGAGGCCTGGGGTTGTGGCAAGTGGTAGAGCACTTGCCTAGCATGTGTGAGGCACTGGGTTTGATTCTCAGCACCGCATATAAATAAATTAATTAAATAAAAGTCCATAGACAACTAGAAAAAATATTTTTTAAAAAAATTACAAAAGTGGAAAAAGACGTTCCTTACAGATAGAAATATATCTATCAGAGATTGCAAGACAACATTGAGGGAATGTTCATCATGCTGCACAGAGAATGAGGTAGATGATTCATTGGAGAATAAGATATCTAACAGAATAAGATGAAGAAATTGTCTAAACAGTGCATCAATAAACTACAAATGAAACATAATATTAATCAACAAAAGAATAAAATTCTTTTTTTGGGATCCAAATGTATCCTATTTAGATATTTTTGGATCATAAGCAACAGAATACGATCCTGGTCTCACTTTAATAAAAATAAAGATTTACTGAGAAAATATTAGGTAGCTCCTTCGAATTATAGGAGACTGGGAGAATTTACCTAACAAAAAACAGAACAAGTTAGGTGTAATTATTTAGACATCAGAAACATTTCTAATCTTCATGAAGGGGCCCTTCTGAAATGAAAATGTGATTATTGTTTTTGCCATCCAACTTCATTTTTATAACACTAAGTTCTCTGAGTATCTTCAATGCTCAGTTATATGCCCATGTCTAAGTTAAGGAAAGGAATAAAATCCTTATTTATTTATTTTTTATTTTTTAAATTGACAAAAATCACATACATTTATTGTGTATAACATATTACTTTGATATGAATACACTATTGGAATGACTCCAGCGTCCTACTTTCCGAAAATTCTCAGATCTCAAAGGGCCCAGTTACATCTGGGTCCCAAACATAAGACAAAGAAAGAACATGATAACTAGAATAGTCTCTTGGCTAGTTTCCATCTGCCAAAACTTCCATCTTCCTAAATAAATTGCCAACAAAAGCTTGTGTTTGAAATTATGACACGTACATGTGACTACTATGATTACACATGTGCTGTTTCAGATAATGGCAGAGGCCACATGCACTCTCCCAACTCTGCCCAGCACACACATGTGAGTCAAGGGAGTATAGCTAAGATTGGACAGATATTAGGCAAGAGTTTTCTTCTTCCTGGGCCATAGGACAACTATATTCCAAGTCTCTTTTGAAGTTAGTTTAGGACCCCAGGAATAGGATCTGACCAAAGCATGTGAGATAAAGTAATCCCTGCCAATTTCAGGCCTGATGCTAACAACTTGAATGGTTGCCTATGCCATTTCTTCTATTTCCATGGCAAACATGGAGGTTATTCATTAAAGATGGTGACATCAAAGGATAGAAAAAACTTGGATCTCTGAGTGGTCATTTAATGGATCATCTGGATACAGGGAAAGTGCTGGGAAAGCTGTCCATCAGACTGGAAGTGGTACATAATCATTTATCCTAGTGAGCCAGGGAGATTTGGCATAATGGTTACTACAGCATAATCTGTGACTAAAACAGAGAGCTCCTTTGAGAATTAAGACTTTCCAAGAATATATTCACACCCTTAGTCATTAATTCCAAAGCATAATCTTTTTACTAGACTAGCTTAGTCAGTCATGAACTAAGTAAGTCTTTTCTCTTCCCCAACCATTTAAGGCCGAAGGCCAATAATCCAGATGTCTATTACTCTCTTAGCTAATTCTACTTTGCAGCCCTTGGTATCCTTTCCAGCTTTCACACTTCAGTTGGGAACACCTCAACCTATCAGAGTGGCTCTACTAAATTGAAAGTCAAAAAGGTGGTATTTGAGGTCTCTATTCCTTTCTTCCCTGGGTCGGGGTATCCTTGATTCCTGTGCAACTTTACCGGTCATTCCCAGCAATGAGCTCTACATACCAGAGTGTTTAGGGGGGAGCCTTGGTGTATAATTGAGAAGCTCTATTAAATACTCCCTCAGGAACAGGGGTGGAAAAAACATAGCTGGCTGGCACAATCTGGTCACTGCTGTGTTTCAGAATGGTCTGTAAATTAAGAATGTTTTTAACCTTTACAAAAATATGTATTAGTGTGTGTGTTGGAGATGGAACCCAGGGCCTCTGTCATGTGAGACAGTGTTCTGCCACTGAGTTAGAACCCCAGCCCTTAACTTTTTAAAAAGTTGTAAATAAAGGAAAAGAAGGAGGAGGAGCAGCAGCAACAGCAACACCAATCCATAAAGATCCAATGTGGCCCACAAGCCTTGAACATTTACTCTCTGGCATTTCACAGTAAAAGTTTGCTGACTTCTGCTTTAAAGCACTGGAGAGAATGAACATTAAATTTATATAATTATGAGGAATCAGTTAAGTGACACTTCCTGGAAAACCATCTCCTCCAAGCTGATTTTGTGACGTGCATTTTCAGCAGTGCACATAGATGGACTTGCCTCAGCCTCAGTTGAGCATCCTACTAAATGTTATCAGTGTTTGTGTGAATATAAATAATTTGGGGAGGCTACCTGGCTTTTTGCATAGAAATTCTTAACCAATGATTTTTTGGGGGGTGGAGTATTGGGGATTAAACTCAAGGGCACTCAAACACTGAGCTGCATCCCCAGCATAGTGCCTTGCTTTTGCTGAGGCTGGCTTTCAACTTACAATCCTCCTGCCTCAGCCTCTTGAGATGCTGGGATTCCAGGTGTGTTCCACTGTGTCTGGCACCAATGATTTTTTAAAAATGCTTTTTGTTTGTGCTTTCTCATTTTCCTTTGGTAAATATATATTACTTGTGTTGTTTTCCAAAATATTTTCAAAAAGTATTTGCATCTAGTTCTGGGTAGCACGAAAAATAGGAACAGGGGCACAGACATCTAGATGTGTATCTTATAAAGACATTTTAGTACTAAGAATGTTTTTTCTAGAGAAAAGAAAATTCAAAGATGCTATGATAGCATCTCTAAAATATCAGAAAAATACACTAGAGGCAAAAGGCATTTTGTTTATTCTGTATGATAAAAAGAAGAAGAGAATAAATGGAGCAGCCCACAGGCAGACTAGTTTCTGTTTATTATAAGAAAACTGTTTCCAAAGTCATAGCAGGCCAATATTTGTTATTGCTATGGAAGGTGTTGAGAAATACATTGGATACATATTTGGCAGGAAGTTATAAGAGATTTGATCATATACTACAGGACTAGGCAGGAGTCTCTGAATTAATTTCTACTTCACAGTATAAGCATAAAACATTGCTCTGAAAACATTGCTAATCTCAATTATATACCCTACATCTACTCAGACCACATAGAGTCTGCCCGCTAGCAGAATGCCTCATCACCCACAAATCCTTTTACAATGCTAACTTATAGACTTTCTGGAATCAAATTCATGAGTGAAAAATCAGTTTGGTTATATTCTTTCTTTGCATTGACAGGAAATGTTCAACAGAAATCTGGTATTTAAAATACCTTAGGTCTCACTCACATAGCATGAAGAAAGCAGGAGTAAAAGAGAAGAAATAAGAGAAAGAGCAATTGAGGAAGATGTGATACAGCCAGGGCTTTTGTCCCAGACAGAAAAAATTACCAGGCAACTATGTTTTCCCTCCAGGAAAATCAACCCTGTCTTGCTTCTTTCCATTGTTTCTGGGTTTTGTGGGATTTTATTTCTTTTGGTCTTTCTGATCTTTTTATTATTCTTTAAATTTTTTCCTTGTCATGGTTGCTTAAAAGTGATCTAAAGAGAATGGTAATATGTCCAGATGGCAGTGTGAAAGCAACCTAGGGAAATTACCTAAGCAAGTCATGGGATTAAAGGCAGTTGTGCTTTTTTTTCTTTCTTTCTTTCTTTTTTTTTTTTTTTTTGGTATAAACACTTTAAGGAAAAACATACAGACAAGAGCAGAGCTCAAAAGGCAGCTATTAGTCTTGTACCTCTTGTACCTATGTGGGTCAAAAGCCAAAATAGCATGTAATATGCCTTACAATCTAGAGACACAAGGGACCACTGAAGCAGATCTTAATATTAGTCTCTCCTTTTCCTCCTAATTAGAATAAGTTATAGTCTATGCTTGTATGATTATATCAAAATGAATTTTACTTCATGTATAACTAAAAGGAACCAATGAAAAATATATATGTAAAAGAAAAAGATTAGTCTCTTTTTTTTTTTGGTTCCAAAAGTTGTTTAAGATTAAATTATTGGATTGTTATGATACTTCTATGTCCCTGGAAGTTACTTCACTTCTCTCTCCTTCATTATCATCTGAAATAACATTACAGTCTATGGTCATACCACCGTGAACACTCCTAATCTCGTCTGAAATAGCATTAGAACTACTATTTCTTACCCAAAGTCCTTGGGATCCTTAAAGATTCAGGAATATGTCGTAATGACAGGAATCTTTAAATTGTTTTTACTATCTCTGAAAGTTTAATGGAAATCATAAGCCATGAAACAAAGTCAAATGTCTAATTTTGTTTATAACTTACTGATGCATTAAGATCCATACTGGTTATTTAAAGATCATACTGGTTATGAAAACTGCCACCTGGCTATTGATAACTAAATAGTGCTTTCTGAGATGTTTATGGTGGACTAAAAGTTGGTGATGAAACATGGTCCTGTTGGTCATGACCAAGAGTAAACTCTTTATTAAGGGAAGAAATTAATGAAAAGAAACCTTGCTAATGAAAAGAGAGAGAAAACTGCAGAGTAGGATAATTCTAACTGTCCCTCAAGTCCTCACATTTATTAATTTATTCTACTTTTTACTTTTAGGTTTAAAATTTCTGCAGTCTAACCTTGTCATGACTGTATTTTATATTGTTCATTCAAAATGAACTTCCCAGGATGAACCTGGGAAATTCACCCTCCTGCAAAGAGGCAAATGGATGACATTTACCACTACAGAAGCAGTAAAATTTACAACTCCCCTTCTTTGGCTGTGCTGATGGTATAATTTAAAGGATAAAACAACATTTGGAAATGTAAACTCCAGGTCTTTACTTTGTCAGAGTTTTCCTTTTGGGGTGTGCATGATTTATGTATGTTTCATAAAGTCCTTTTAGAGCAGAAATATTTACTTTATGCCTTCTTCATGGCACTGACAAGAATGGAGTTGAGAACTACAGGGAAAGTCTCAGTGTGCACCTTTGCAAATTATAGATGTTTTTGTGACCAAAATACAGTCTCTTTCTAGTCATAATGTACTATTTCAGGTTTTCAACATCTGCCCCTCAAATTATTTTACTAATGGGTTTCCTGGCCTCCAATCTTACTAACTAGCTGTTGCAGTCAGGTAAATCTTTCTAAAGCACTGTACAGAAAGCACTTCCCACTCAAAATCCTTCAAGGACACCTCATGGAATATAGAAAGAAGTGAAATCTCCATAGCCTGGGATTTAGGGTATTGTATTTTCAGAACTTGTAATTCATTTTGGACATATTCCCATTACAATCCCTCCACTTTTAACGCTGGCAATAATATTATGCATATGATCTTCCATTTTACCATGCACATTTCTGTTCCTTCCACTGAGTTTTCCATTCTTAATTTTTTTCTGCACTGAATTTCTGGATACTAGCTCAAATATTTCTAATCCTTTCAGCTCTTCTAAAAATTTTTAAGTTGTAGATGGACACAATACCCTTATTTTATTTATTTATGTGGTGCTGAGGATTGAACCCAGTACCTCATGCACACAAGGCAAGCACTCTATCATTGAGCTGCAACCCCAGCCCTTTGAATAGTATTTTTCACATATTTTATGTGACACTACATTGTGTTATAGGACCTGCCTATTACACATATGAATTGCTAGAGATTAAAAATTAAGTTTTCCTTCTCAAATTTCTCCAAGAAATAAGCAGGATCTCTAAAATAATTTAGTTGTCCCCACAGTACTCAACAGCTAAATTAATCTTTAGAAATTCTCTTAGAAAAATGAAATGAGTAAGAAGGGATGCTTTCTATTATTTTAGAACTAAAAAGTAAGACTTCATTAAAAATTATTCATATTTGTGGTAAGTCCCATGATCTTCATTAAGTTTCCAAGTGGCATGACCAAGAATCTGTTTGTTTTATTTTACTAGGACCAGAAGCCTGGTCTCCGCTACAGCAAAATCACCATTCTACCAGATACATCAAAGATTCTGCCTGACTGCAGGCAAGAACATATTATCAATGGAGAGAAAGTAGATTTCATTCTACCCCAGAGGGAATATCCTTTGCAGTAGTCAAGAATAAGATGTCTGGAATCCTGGGGAGTTAGGATCAGAGCGCAGAGTAAGATCCTGAGGCAAACCAGAGCAGTCAGTCACTGGGTAGGACACAGAGAGGGAAATGAGCTAGAAGTTTAAAGAAAGGTGAGAGATGAAGCCCCAGAAAATAGGTGAGACTCAATGTCAGAGATAGGGAAACATGGTGGAATCAATCTAAGTGTCCATCAATAGAAGAATGGATAAAGAAAATACGATTCCTCCAAAATAGAAGAAAGAACAGTGGAGTAGAGGAAGGGAATTGAAAGTGAAGGATGAGGGATGAGATAAGAGAAGAGCAGTGGAATGAACTTTCCTATGTACATATATGAATATACCACAGTGAGTCTAATCTTTATGTGTATGAACAAGGCGCTCATTAAAAAGCACTATAAGTAAATAGATCAGCAAATTACAGGGAAGGGAAAAGGGGAGGGAGAAGGAGAAGAAAAGTGGAAGCACTAGGGTCTAAATTAGAGCAAATTATATTCCATGCTTTTATAATTATGTCAGAATGAATGCTAATGCCATGTATGACTATAAATAACTAATAAAAATAGTAGAGATCCAAAAAGAAAGGAAAATTTGGAACCACACACTGGGATGCTATCCAGTCTTTAAAAAGATGGAAATCCTTTCATTTGCAACAAAATAGATGAAATAATTAGGCACAGAAATACAAACACTGCATGATCTCACTTATGTGTGGAATCTAAAAATGTCAACCTCATGGGAACAGAAAGTAGAATGGTAGACTAGAGCTTGACAAGGTAGGGAGGTGTTTATCTGAAAAATACAAAGTTTCAGTTATATTCAAGGAATAAGCTCAAGAGATCTGTATCATGGGAACTACAGTTAGCAATTATTTTATACTTGAAAATTGTTAAGAAAATAGATTATAAGTGTTCTTACCACAAAGCAAAGATACGTATGTGAGATAATGCTCATGTTAATTAGCTTGATTTAGTCATTCCACCACATACACATTTCTAAAAACATACTAATGCATTTCACAAATATATACATTTTTTTTTTGTTTAGATGCTTGGAATTGAACCCAAGGCATTGCACATGCTGGGTGAGTGTTCTACCACTGAGTTATATCCCAGCCCCAATATATACAATTTCTATTAGTAAAAAAAAATGGTAGGGTGCAGATTGCATTAAGTAATTGTTAATTGTTTTCCCATTGTTATTAAAAACATGAAATTCTATATTAGAACTTAGCATGATGTATCTAGAAGAGTTGAGATGATTCCAGACTTACATAGGTCTTACAGTAGTAAAATATTTGATTACCATTAGGCCTTAAGAAATATACAAAAAAAAAGAAATACATATTGGCTTACAAAATTTCATTACCAACTTTGCAGACAACTAGGAACCTGATATCTAAGATTTGGGGGAATTATTCCAGTGGATCAGTCCTAATTTTATCACCTTTCTTTTTGGAATACCTTTACTAGAGGAATTTAGGATTTCCTTTCACTTTGCTTTCTCATTCTATTGCTTTACTCCTGGAAGAAAAAAATCCTCTGAATTTAAAAATCCCTCTGAAACTTATCAGTTTAATGACTTAAGCCTGCTAATCCATTTTATTCTTTCCTGAGATTTACCATTTGCAACTGTTTGAAGATAAAGTGGTCCAGATACAAACCTCACAAAGAATTTTCTTCAATGGAGGCTTAAAATGCACAGTATGATATGAGTCACATGACACCAATTGAGAAAAAGGCTTTTTGAAGCTATTGGAGAACTGAGTGAGACCAGCGTATGCTTGGGGGACTCATTCCTCTCCCATTTTTTCTTAAGTGATCCTTGTTTAGTGAGCTAATGGTCTTTATTCATTTATTTTTATTGATTAAAAGCAATACATGGCTTACTATAAGAATTCAAAACATTTAGAACTATCCAGTAAAAACTCAAATTATTTTCCTACCATCTCCTTAGATTCCCCATTTATTTTCTTTGTGGTGCTGAGGATTGAACCCATGTCAATGCACATGCTAGCAAGAGCTCTTCCACTGAACTACACTCCCCTGTATATGCAAGACCCTGAATTTATAGCCAGTTCCAATTCGGTTCCTTAGACATCTTTTTTTATCTGCATCTACTAAAAAGTGTGTGGATATTATACAGTTTTTCTCTACATACATTTTATCACCTCCTACATGATATAATTGTATTTCATAGACATTTTTTTTTTATAAATTATCATGTCTAGTATTCTCTGTACAAGCTTAAACAATGAACTAGAAGTAGAAATAGGTTTGTGTCTTCTTTCACCCTAGAGATTGAGGAGATTAGGTTGTCTCCTTAATTACAAATCATAGGTTTACATTCCTGTGCTCAATATCTGCTACCAGATAATTAAATCTATGTTAATTTCTCTTTTTCACTAAATAACAACTAAAAGACAGCTGTCTATCAGAAACTAAATCCTTCAGAAGACAAAGATGACGTCTGATAATCTGACACCTGGAACTCAAATGCAAAGCCCAATCCTTAGCTTGATGGTCTACTGCAGAGCATCTACCCCTCACCCCACATGCTCTCTTCACTTTTTCACATAGCTCCTACTTCTCTGTCTCCTGGCCTTTCTTCCTTGGTTGTTTCTTTCCTCAGAATTTCTTCCTTTGCTGTTCTGCATCCTTTTTCTTTTGCTCATATCCTTCTTTTCTATTCTTTCTTACTCTCCTCTTAAACTGTTCGTTGTATTAAATTATAGTATCTTTAAAAAATGCTCTTCTAAGAACTTGGTTAAACTTACTATAGCACATTGGCAGAGCAGAACACTGTATAACCATAAAGATTTATGAGGTATATATTTTGATGTAGAAAAGTGTATATAATATGCTCTTATATCTTTTAAAAATCTATAGAATGGTATGTATATATGGTAAAATCCCCATTGGAAAATAGTTATATATATATAATTATATATAGAGAGACTATATAATATATAGTCTATTATACATAGACTGTATAATATATAGTCTATATATACATATATACTTGGGGTTTTATCAGAGTTTGTTAAGTTTATATTTTGGTGGTAAAATTATGTTTTTAATGATATTCCTTTTTAATTTTGTATTTTGAAAACTTTTCTCATTTAGTATATATTACGTGTAAAATTAAATGGTATGAAAAGAAACCCCAAACACATTGTCTATTAGCTGAAATTATTTTGCTCTCTCTAAAATTTTTGTAAGAAAAATTATGTAGATAAAAGGGTGTGCTATGGGGAGAAAATTAAATTGAAAATAGAATTTAAGTAAAAGTAAGTAGTTTTCAAATACTAAAAAGCCTAGAGGAAATGAAAGTATGAGTAAGGACAGCAGGGCTTCTGAGATGAGTGGCCCCTAGGACCAGGAAGAGATTTACTTGGCTTGTCTTCCAGGTTTGAGTTTGCCCTACCTGGCCTGAGGTCTACCAGGCTCAGCAGTCAGCCCAGAAGGAAACGTGGGGCAGAGTATATAAACATACTTGGGCATTCTGCTTCTGAGAACAAAACAAACAAAAAGTGTTAACAGAAATAAGTTATTTTTCACTCATTTGTAATGGCTAATTGAATTCCTATTTCAATCCTCTCCTCTACCCCAGGTCCTTAGCCTTATGAACCAAAATTCACTAAGTGCTAAAGAAACCACCTGAGAGTTACATTTGAGGAGGCTGCCATCTTGTGGCCCTTCAGGCCAGCTTCCACCTCAGCTTCATGATCCTCATACAACACAACTGGATCATATTAGACTTGCTCCAGCCATTAGTCTATGGATTATGGTTACAAATCCTATTTATGGACTAGAGCAGGAATGGGGCCTTATAAGGTAAGATTTTATGAATTTTTAAAAAGAAAGGGTCATTTGAGTTAGGGTGTGTGGCTCACTTCTGACAGTTTTGCCGTTAACGTTATTCTGAATGACTCACTGTCTTCAGTGTTTGCAGACTCCTAGAATTCAGCGTGCCTTCCTGTGTGAGCTTGCTGCATTCTGGGGATGTTTCCCAGACCAGGGAAAGGGCAGTAACACAGAAGCTTTCTGTGTATTAAACTAACAGAGAAGATATTATAGAAATATCTTAGAATTTCACAGTGGGCAAAAATTTTTACCTGGGGTCTGTTCAAACACACAAACATACACACAATATCCATCTATTCATTAGATGTTTTTCTTGCAGAAAAGACATGGTGGGCTTCAAAATGCCTTGCATCATTTTTTCCCATGGTCAGATGGTTCCTTGGTCAAATAATCAATGTTGAAATTACTAAAATGTTGAAATTATCAAAAAGACTTCTATTCCAATGTAGGGTAGAATGAGGCATTACTATGCCCTTCACATTGTGGTATTCAATACACACTTGAAAGAATAACTGAAAATTCAAATTTGATCATGTATTTCCTTTTGGAAAAAAATCAATGTTGTAAAATAATGTACACTTGAAAAATCAAATCTTCTTGTCCAAGGCAGTGTCTATTTCCCACCTAGCAGACTCACCTTCATCTGCTTCTGTTCTTACTCAAATTCTCTACTTCAGTGTTATTACAGCATAACTCCAAAGTTGTTTTGTGCCTCACCTCCACAGTTTTCCACATGCTTATCCTCTGCCTGAACTTCCTGGCTCTCTACTTTCCATTTCTACCAATTAGCACCAGTTACTCATCCTTCCTGATTCCTCTTGGGTATTGCCATTTTACTCTAATTCCTCTGGGGAGACTTAATCTTGCGTGTACTTTTGATCCCAATGCACTTGATAGGTAGTTCTAATTAAATTGACACGTCCCTTTTATTTATATTATATCATATCACAATTCTTTCTGATTGCCTTCTTACTAAAGCTCTTCCAGAACAAGACCAAATCTAATTCATCCTTGTATCTGTCTGTCTACTACATAACATGAAATAGGGTTCAATTGAGGCTTGTATATCCTGTTAAATAGGGTGTACACTTTGAAATCAACTCCCTGGTCTTGGCCTTAGCAAATAAGAAATCTGAGATCCATTTATGAGTTGCTATCAGAATTTTTAAAAATTCTTTTGTGAAAAATAATACTTACTATAATTAACCCATTAGGTTTATTATGAGAATTAATAAGAGAATCCTTGTATGTGCATTACATGATTTAATTTACTTACTTGTCATGATAACTCTTATAGATAGATCCTATTATCATGCACATCTTACTTCTCTGAGAAAACCAAAGTGTAACTCAGATTCTTAGTAAAGTAGTTGAATCAGTTTAACTGGCCAATCAGTTTGACTTCAGTAACTGCAGTAATAGCAGATTAGAGTAGAACACTATAAAGGTATGTGGGAACAAAGTCCAAAAGTTTTCAAATGCTGAACTGGAATTGGATTTCATAGTAAAGGCCAGAGTGATAAATACATTTCTGTTGTGCTGTCAGACTGATTACTAATGGCTATCTGCAGTGATGAGCTGTGTAAAAGCTCATCAAGAGCAAGTAAAAGAAGATGTCTACTTTTATCTAAGTGAAGAGAAGGAAAAATCATAGCAGGTACCATCTAGTTGTCTTTGTGGGAAATGAGGTAGTACCAGAACATGAATCTTGTAAGAAGTTCACACTTTCAAATTCCCAAGAAGGAAAATAAAAAGAAAATCCAGATTTATTCTTTTTGACAGTGCTGTGTGGAGAAGTTTCCCAATGATCACATTCAATTATAGTTTTTAGTATTCAAAGACCGTGGGCATTTTCATCTATACAGAGTATGGGAGACTTTCTCAGCAATAGATAGATCATCCAGAGATAAACCCAGTGAAGACGCTTCAAATGTCAAAAAATATTATAAATCAAATGGATGTTGCAGACATCTACAGAATATTTCATTCAACAACAACTGAATACACTTCCTATTCTGCTGCACATGGAACCATCTTCAAATCAGACCATCCCATATTTTTGGCCACAAAACGACTCAGCAAATATAAAAAAAAATCAGTGTCATTCCTTGTGTATTATATGATCATAATGGAATGAAATTAGAAATCAACAATAAAAATTCACACAAAAACTATATAAAAGCATAAAGGTTAAACAATACACCTTTGACTAATGAATTTCTGATGGAAGAAATCATGGGAGAAATTAGAAATTCTTAGAATTAAACAAGAATAGTGCTAGAACATGTCAGGACCTTTGGGACACTATAAAAGCAGTTCTAAGAGGACAGTTCATACCATGAGTGCCTACAGAAAAAAATCAGGAAGATTCCAAGTAAATAACCTAATGATATATCCCAAATTCCTTGAAAAACAAAAACAAACCAATTTCAAAATCAGTAGAAGGAAGGAAAATAATTAAGATCAGAACCAAAAACTGTGAAATAGAGAATAAAAAAATACAAAGGATTAATGAAATGAAGCACTGTTTCTTTGAATAGATAAACAAGATTGATAAACCCTTAACCAAACTAAACAAAAGAAAGAGAGGACCCAATTAAATAAAATTAGAGATGAAAAAGGTGATATCAACACAGATATCACAGAAATCCAGAAAATTATTAGGTACTATTTTGCAAATTTATACTTCAATACATTGGAAAACCTAAAAAAACTGGGATACATTCCTAGATACACATGACGTGCCAAAACTGACTCAAGAGGATATAGAAAACCTAAACAGACCAATAACTGGCAATGAGATAGAAGCAGTAATAAAACCCTTCAAACACGGAAAAGCCCAGAACCAGATAAATTCTCAATTGACTCTATTAGACCTTTAAAGAAGAACTAATGCCAATGTTCCTCATATTTCATGAAATTGAAAGGAATGGAATATTTGCAAATTTATTCTCTGAAGCCAATATCACACTTACCAAAATCAGGTAAGGACACATCTAGAAAAGAAAACTACAGACCAATACCCTTGATGAACTTTGAAGCAAAAATCCTTAATAAATGATAAGCAAATTATATTCACCAACGTATGCAAGAGATTATACATAATGACCCAGTTGGTTTTATTCCAGGGATGTAAGGATTTTTTTTACATATGCAAATCAATAATTCATCACATTAAACAGAATTAAGGGGAAAAAATGAAATAGCCATCTCAATAGATGTAGAGAGAGTCTTTGAGAATACTCAAGCACCCATTCATGATAAAAAAAAAAGACAAAATTAGGGATAGAAGGAACTTACTTCAATGCCATGAAGGTTATAGACAACAAACCCAAAGGCAAATCAGAGTGAATGTGGAAAAATGGAAAACATTTCCTTAAAAATGTGAAACAAGACAAAGTAATATATTTTTTTAAATCTCTAATTAAACATTAGAAATTCCTGTTGCTTGAAGTCTACATACTAGTTTTTTTCACTTGTCATTTTTCCTTCCAGTGTTTACCAGTCTTAAACCGTCAGTCAATTTTTCTCTTTTCCATTTGACTCCTGTTTTTTTAGTCATTTGCAACTTCAGAATTTTTCTCCAAAGTAATTTATTTCTCTATTAGTTCTCTGGCTTCTGACAGAGAATAATTAGATTTTTACATTGTTTAACCTGTCTTACTTTCCATGAAGTTTGTTGAACAAATGTTTTATCCTGTACCCACAGTAACACTTAGCACAGTGACAGCATATAATGTGCTCAATAAATACAGTATTAAATATTAAGGGAAATAGTAATTATCATTATTATGATTTCACCAAGGAGAAAAGTCCTGATTATGGACTTCAGTATATGTATGTGTGTATTTATCTCTTTCTAGAGATAAATCATCATGCTATTTATTACTTAGTAAATCATTGCTATTTATTACTTAGTAACTTTGACCAAGTAACTTAGACTCTTTATTCTTATACTCCTCCTATATAAAATTAGATCTAAAAATAGTATCTATCTCACAGTGATTATGTGTATTACATAAGAGAATATACAAATTGATAACACTCTGACCAGAATATATTTAACAATTAGTATTTCATAATATTATTATTAGTAGTATCTATGTAGTACATGCTAATTTCATAAATATTTTCTACTATGATTTGTGTGTGTGTTGGTGATATTGGGAAGTGTGGGACTCTTTAACAGATTGGTCCTGGGCAAGGTAAATAGGCCATTGGTAGTACTTCCCATAGAAGGAATTAATTTAGTTCCAACAGGAATTTGGTTAGTTCCCATGAAGGTGGGTTGTTACAGAAAGGAAAAGACTGGCCTCTTCCTGATCTCTGACTTCCTTTCTCTCTATAAGTCTCCTCACATGTACTCTCTACATGATGTCATTTTATGACCCAAACAAGGAGAATATCATCAGAGTCAATAAGATACTGGTATCACACTTTTATGGTTATCTGCAACTGTGAGTTATATGAACCTCTTTTATTTATAAAGTATCCAGGCACAGGGTGTTTTTATTTTTGTAATAGAAAATGTACTAACACATTTTCAAACTCTCAAACACCTACAATCAAGTGTTCTTTCTCATCTACTTAAAAGTGTCAGATACAATGGTCTGCAAAGAGATTTTTGTTCACTGGCAGATATACTGAGATAGAGGAAAATATTAGGGTGTTGCATGTATAAATGATTTAGTTTTGATGTTGTTTCCCACAAAGGTCCATACATTAAAAACACTGTTCCCCAGCAGAAATTTGAGAAGTGAGACCTTGTTGAACATCCTTAGGTCAACTGGGAAGTGCCCCCAAAAGGGACTCTGGGACACCAGTCCCTCCCTGTCTCTCCCTTTGGTTTCCTGACTCATGTGATTAGCAGTTTGTTCTACAATGTATCCTTGCCAATACTATCTGGCACTGCCATCTAAGGCTGTAAACTAGGAGTCCACCCAATCTTGGACTGGAACCTCCAAAACCACAAGCCAAAATAAGTCTTTTCTCTTTATAAGTTAATTATCTTGGAAATTTCCATATAATAATGTGAAGCTAACAAAATATCTTAATATTTTGTAGTATGTAAGTATATATTACAAAAATTAGTTTTACAATACTTGAATATTAAATATGTATTATAAATAATACATATAGATCTCATATCTATATGTCCAATTCTAAATTATATATAATAGCCTAATGTATAGGTCTATTTTTAAATGCCTATATTTGAATATAAAGTTCATGTAATTTTTCAGCACATCTACATAATTGATAAGAAAACTATATATTTATCTCTGTATATGTACATATATATGTAGAAAGAGATAAATACACACCTACATATACTGAAGTGCAATGAAAAGTTTTTACTGATAGGATAGAAAGCAAACAAAAGTTTGGAAAACAATTTATAACTTTCTTGACCACGATGATATATTTAATTCTACATAAGGTATCAATTCATCAAGCTCTAGTCTTACTGTTAGAAACAATGGCAGTTGACATTTGATAGAGAAAAATGAGCATGAGTCACTCTTTAAGCACAATAGGTGTCTAAGTCTCAGTTGGGGATTTGTATCATAATGGTTATTATAACAACTACCATATATTAAGTGCTTATCATGCCCTAAAGTTGGGTTTAACACTTTGCATATATTATCTCCTTTAAACTTCATAAACATCTGCTGTGATTACTCCTACAGTTTGTGCTTCACAGAGGAGGAAACTAAGTCCCACAGAGAGTAAGTAATGGTGCACAGAGGTACAAAACTACTAAGTAATTGAAATCAGGGTTTGTGTTTGCCATTTCATACATTATAAAACACAGTACAGTCTGGTTCTAGTAATTTTCTGTGGTGATTAATTGAATCCAATTTTTAAAAACTGTTCATGCATTTTCAATCTCATTTTAGTTATCCCAGAAAATCTTTGAATCAGAATTAGAACTTTTTTTGGATGGTCTATTTCTGAAAATTGATGAGCTAAAGAGATCCACCAGATGGCTAACCTTCAGGTTCCTTTATGACACTTATTCTAGTATTTAATCACATCTCTCAGTTAAAGCCCAAAGTCTGGTAAAGTTGAAACATCAGAAAATTCAACCTAAATGCCCTTCAACAGATGAATGGATAAAGAAAATATTTATATTCCATCATATATATATGATGGAATATTATATATTACATATATGATGGAATATTACTCAGTTTTAAAGAAGAACAAAATTATGGCATTTGCTGGTAAATGGATGGAGTTACAGAATATCATGCTAAGTGAAATAAGTCCAACCCAGAAAACCAAAGACGAAATGTTTTCTCTGATATGTAGATGCTAATTCACAATAAGGGGTGGGGAAGATAGGGAAGAATAGAATTACTTTATATTAAGTAGAGGGTAGTGAAGAGAGGGGAAGGGGCATGGGGGTAGGAAGGATAGTAGAGTGAAACAGACATTATTACCTCATGTACATATATGACTGCATGACCAATGTGATCCTACAATATGTATAATCAGGAAAATAAGAAATTACACTCCTTATGTAAGATCTATCAAAATGTATAAATGCATTTTACTGTCAATACAACAAATTATAACAAAGAAAGAAAATTCATAGGCTTGTCTGATTATTACACTTTAATTCCCAAATGTCAACATGAGTATGTCTGTCATTTCTTTTGTTTCTGATAAAAATTTGCTTTTTCAATGAAGTATAACATCAATTTATTTGTGAAGCATAAATTTCCTTTCTTCTCTTGATGGATACTAAAGTACTTCCATCAAGTTATAGTTTTTGGGATAAGGAAACAGCTAACAACCAAAACCTTTTTGTACAGTGTGAACAGGTAAGGATTTATTAATAAGTCTTTGTTCTTTTTTAAGCTCCAGCAAAAACACAAGCCTGTTCTTATATCTTTATTAACAGGTACATTGTACAAAAATAGTCATTTTATTAATAAATGTGTGAAGGTGAATATGGATCAACACATTTATCTTGCCAAGATTTCACAGTAAATATTTACTGACAAGTAGGAAGATGAAAAGGGAAGAACGTTTCCTTGTATTTTATGTAGTTGCAGGGAGAGAGCTAGACAGAGAAATTTGTGGAAGAGTTTGGAAATTCTCGGATCCAACATTTCATGAGCAGCAGAAGTAAGGTGAAGAGAGGGGCAACTGTCTAGTTCACAGACTCTCTGGTCTTCAAACTCTTCAATCATATAATGGTGTGAGGAGAAGAACTACTTTTGGGATTACCGGGAAAATTGCATATGTATTCTACTTCATGTTGTCGGTTAAACAACACTAAATATTTTTAAAAATTTATAATATTTTAAATATTTTACCTCTCCAGAATCTACAACACGACTTGACAATCTTTTATTGTAAAGTGAAAGATAACAAATCTTTTAGGTACTGCAGACCACAGAGTCTCTCTTACTGTTGTAGCAGGGAAGAAGCTAGAAACAATTTTAAGTGCCTAGGTATGGCTATGTTCCAATAAGACTTGACTGATGTAGGCAGTCAAATCAAATGAGGGCCACAGTTTGCTAACTGCTGGTCTAGAACCTGAAACTGGACATTTTTTTAAAGAGAGGTTTACTTAGCCTAACAGTTCTGGGTATTCAGAAGCATGGCACCAGCATCTGATTGACCCTGGTGATGATTCTGGCCCGTTTGTGTCAAAAGATGCAAGATGACAACATAGAGAGAGTAAATATGAAGAGAGATCATATGGGGAAACAGGAAGCAGAGATTAAGGAGGGTTTTTTCCTACCCTTTTATAAGAACCTACCTTCATGGAAGCTAATCAAAAGCCCATAAGCACTAAATTAATCCCTTCAATGGACACCACCCCCAATTAACTAATTACCTTACAGTATTCCCCAACTCTTAAAAAACCTTCACCAACAGTTGTTTTGAATACAGAAGCTACACCTACATAGAATATGCACATATGCATAAATAGGTAACCACTCTGATAATGACAGTCTTATTTGAATCTCATTTAGTAAACTAAAATCCTTCTAAATTATTTCTAATTTCAAATCTCTTTTCTCACTTAATTATCTTATTTTCTTAATGAGACAGAAAGGGCAGAAATTATTTACTTGTGTTCTTTTTTGTAGCAGATCAAACTAATATACTAGCTGATTTGTGGAACTTGAACCAGGTCTCCCAAAACCCAACCCTGGATTTTTAGCCCCCACTCTGGATGCTTTTGAAATATATTCATTAGAACAAATTTTGATTCACTCTTAAATAAGTTTATGTACATATTTTACAGTGCTATTAGACTATATAGATACCAGGCACACCTTAATCTAGAATCATAGTAGCAGATAGATAGCATTCATATTAGTTTATATCCTCTAGGAAATAGAGTTCAAAGGTTTTGTTTGTAGCATCATCCACATGGACTTTATTATATCTGCATCTCGAAGACTGAACCCTCCTGCTCCCATAAAAAATGCAGACTGAGTCAAAGCTTGCTTTATATTTTTCAGTGGACAAAGGAAGTTCTAGACTGAGTTAAGATGCAGAAATTGTATGGAGCCGAATTACTCCAAAGAAGAAAATGGAGGATTTTATTTGATTTTTTGGTTAATGGAGTTTGCTTCTGAGGATGAAAGTCAGAGCAGAGGAAAGAAAAAGAAAGGAGAGGAAATGACTAATGCAAACCTAATGAAAAGGAACTGAGACTAGGGATGTTTTAGTGTCTTCATCATACCCTCTGAGGTCTGGTGTCCATTTGAATTTTCTATCTCATCCAGGGTAGGAGATGGTTTCAGAGGTTTCATTTGATTTTTATCACTGTATCAACAATTGCATCCCAAGAGTTTAGAAGTTATCCTACTCCAGTTGTCAAGGATGTCAATCACAAGTGTGTACTCATGGACTGAGGAGATGAACCAGTGAGTTTATGAACCCAGCGGACCCACTGTCATTCGGAGTTTGGAGACCATGCTAATGCATCTTCAGGAGTTAATGTCATTGGGTTTTGTCATCTCTATAATTCTCACAGGGTTAAGCCCCCTTCACTGCTATTCTGACATTGTCATTTGTCATGAGAATGGATATCACTCAGTTTCTTGTACTGAAGCACAGACACATAGATCCAATTGCTTATGTCTTCATCTTTCTACTGGTATCAATGAACTAAATTCTGTGGCAGCCTCTCCAATCTTCTGATCTCAGACATATTGGTGTCTTTCTCCCCACCAAAAACAGACTATGTAGTACATGCTTTCTGATGACACCTAAGCTTTTGCTGATCTTCTAACCTCATATAATATATCTGTCCAGCCTACTCTCTTAGCTGAGCCTAGTTTATTCTTCATGAAAAATTTCATGTTTGAGTAGTTTTAGATATACAGAAAAGGTACAAAGTTTGTGTAGTTCCCACAAATCTCCTAGGTAGTTTTTCCTATGACTACCACAATATAATGCTATGATATAATAGTTATAACTAATGAACCAATATTTGTTCATGAAAGTCCACCCTTTACGTGGATTTCCTTAATGTTCACTGCATGTTCTTTTTCTGTTTGAGAATTTAATTCAGGATATCACATTTTATTTAATTATTATGTTTCCTTGGGTTCCTTTAACTGGTAACAATTTTTAGACTATTCTTGTTTCTGATTACCTTGACCACTGAGGAGCACAGGTAGATATTTTGGTAGAATGTCTTTTTGTGTTGGAAATTTCTATCATGGCCAAACTGGAGATCCTGTGTCTTTTAGTCCCTTTCCCTGCCACTGCCACCTGTCATGGAAATTCAGGTGTTTCAGCTTCCCTTAGGAAGGATATTTATTTATTTATTTATTTATTTATTTATTTATTTAAGCTTTTGAGAATAATTCTAGTAGTAAATATGCTCAATCTGGCGGGGAGTGGGGAGGTCCCTCCACAGTGTTAAATAATCATCATGAACGAGGGTACCCAGGTCAGTAAATTCTCCTTTATCTAGTCCTACATTTTAACTAAAGGTACTGCTAACCATGAAAAAGATGGGCCTCTGAGAATTAATATGATTGTTGAATTATCTCTGAATATCCAGAGGTAGTTTAATCAGTGGGGTGTGGAGCAACTTAAGACTCTATTTCCAAGATGCAAAGGAGATGATATCTGAGTACAATATGCAGTGTTCAATTCTTTGGCACATAGTAAGCATATGCATTTCTTTTCTTCTTTCTTCTCTTCATAAGTTCTTTCTCATGGACTGTCCTTAGAAATAAGGTTGTGTAGTACGAGTTTCAGTTCCCTGGGAAGATGGAATGTGAAATCAGATTATATAAGTTTTCTTCCGAAAGGATTTAGGTCCTAAAAATGATGGAAAATGTCTCCTTTTTAAAACAAGTAAATCATATTACTTTCACTTTCACACTATTCCTTGGAAAGAGCTTTATCGTTCATAAACTCATATAAGTTATTTATACATCATGCTTTTAACCAATGACCTTTGGCACAGAGAGGCAGTGACATCTATCACTAGATGAAGCAATCATTAACAAAAGTCAAAGTCCAAAAATAAACTGTTAACTGAAGGAAAAATAGTCTCGACTGTGTAAAAATTGCTAATCAAATTCTTAACAATTTTAATAAAGAAAAAAATTTTCATGTAAGTGGTAAATTGATGAGGTTTAGACCCTTTGTCAGTGAGACTTCATTACCTGTCTTAACCATGTGACAAGCATTATCTAATTTAACCTTCACAACTACCCTTACTGGTGTTATTCCCATTTTAGAGATGAGGACAGGTGGTTTTAAATTTTTTTGTAATTTTTATCAAACTTGTAAAGTAGAACACAGATTGGAAAAGTATCTGAATTTGTTAAAAATATAATTTGTCCACCATTACACCTTTTCTTCTTAAAACTAAATATTTAGTTCTTCCTTAAAGATTACCAATTGATTTCTTTACCACCAATTTAAAAATATTCTTGCCAGATTTGCAAGTTTAGTTGGTACTTGAGACAAGAGCCCTTAATCCAGGCATAAGACCTCTTTTAGGGTCAGGTGAGTTGGGGGTATTCCTGTCAGTAGATGGACATATGGAGTCATACTTCCTAAAAATTGATGTTCTTCTGGAGAATAAATATTTACAGTTGATCCTTATGTGTGAATAATGCAGATGCTCCTAAATCAAGCACAAAAAGACAAAATCAAACATAAGTTTTCTATTAGTCCTCAAGTCTAATTAGGTTAACTTTTATTTATTTATTTATTTATTTTTCCCTTTCACAATGAGATTGGCTTTAATCCTGTGGATATTTGGGGCATTTTCATTCTTTACTGACTGAGAATAAGCACATCAAGAAGTCCAGCTCACTGGCAGAGACTGGGACATACCAAAGGTAGTGTGTGGGTATTCTCCCACCTGGGTGGGAATGCTGCTGGGTGGGGGTGGTGCTTTTTCAAGGATGGTGGAGGAGGGGCTACTTCTTGATCTCAAGCATTTTCCCAGCACAAACTTCACCATGGAGTGTGGGCTGGAGCGGTAGAACATTTTAGAAACTTCAGTGATCAGAAACAAATTATCCATTAGTGGCCTGAAAGTTGGCCTGAGGCAATTGCAGAAGGTCAGCCAAATCTAGTCTCCCTTTCCAGTGTCTGAGGTGTCCTTTATAGAGTGGGTGACCGTGCATCTTGGTTTGCTGAGGACAGTGTGGGTTTATGTCTCTGCCCAGTATATTAGCACTATTAGCTATTTTTCACTGTCAACGTATTCACAATCAGGATAATGAATCGTAAATTATGTTATTTCTCTATTTATAGACTGACCTTCCTCTCTTTCTATCTCTGTTTACCTACTGTATCATGATCTTGAGAGAATGAGTCAGGTTTCATTTACCTTTGCATACGTCCTTAGTACAACTTAAACCATTCATATAGCTGGTGCTCAACAAATGCTTCTTTTATTAAATTATTTTCAGTATTGATACAGCTAATAAAAGAGGCAAAAAATCTGTTTGGAGAACATATTTATACGTAGTACACATACATAATATTTATAGCATATTTGTAATGCACATATACATATGAAACCTATATATGGAGAACATATTTATACATAATACATACATAATGTATATATATATAATTCATATATATACATATGTGAGTATATATTATCTGATTGGAGAACAGAATATGGAGATCATCTAGTGTATGCTAGACACTGCTAGGTGTTAATTTATACAATCTCTTTTGGTACTCGTAATTACCTATAGTAAGGTAATTAGAGAAAAGGAAGCTCAACAGATTAACTAATCAGTCTGCATCATAGAGCTAGCAAATAATATAGCAAAAAATGCAATTCAGTTCCATTTGATGTCTAAGTACAATACTCTGTTGTTACTCTATCCCTTCTTCCCTCTGACTGCATATGCCAGAGTCCCACCTTTACAATGTAGGAACCTTAAAACAGCCCATTAAGGTTAAGTAGTATCCTTTTCCTGTGAGGGTCAAGGAATTTGTTTATTTTTCTCAAGATCACACTACAGAACATCATCAGAACTCTGTTTAAACTTAGTCCCTTTCACACAGATCTAAATTCTTTTCATCTAACTTCCTTAGAAAATATTGAAAGGCTTGCCCAGTGATTCCTTCAGCCTCCTCAGGTTAATATGCCCTCCCTGACCCATCCCAATTCTTCTTTCTCAGGAAAACTAGACACAGTTTTTAAATTAGACTGATGATGAATTATCAAAAAATTTTTTTTAAAAGTGCATTCATTTGGCTTTCAGTGTTCATCTGAGATTTTTATCAAAAGCTGTTATTGTTAAAAATCTCACCATATATTCCCAGTTGATACTAAATAAAGCTTTCCCATTAGAGAAAGAAAAAAAAGAAAAAGCTCAGCTATTCCAAAGATCTCACAGACTTCAAATAAAGTCTAATAATTCAAAAAGATATTCTGCAGGCAAATGGACTGGGATTTTGAATTTTCAAGTTTGTAAATAAGCATAATATAATGACAGTTTTCCTTTTTAATTCCCTAAAATTTTAGAATGTACTGCATGTCAAAATCATTTGCAAATGTACTTTCTTACACATTCTTTTCTACTTTCTAGTTTAGAATTTTTCATATCACGGTTGCTCTATGAGTACAAGGTAATAATGGGAAAGCTTACAGCATTTGCAACATGAAATGATGTGGAAAAGGTTAGAGCATTTGAGAAATTGGCCATATTCTTGCTTTTGTAAAGTGTAAAAACGTCATGAAGTTACTGAGAAGATGTAACAACTGCAAATACCTACATCAGTACAGAACAAAGACAGTTTCAGTCTTTTTAGATGGATTTCTGCTAAGCCAAAGCTTTTAGCACATTTATAAGAACATTACTGCCCCCTAGATACAAAGACCTTGTTTAAAAAGATAGAAATAAATAATACAGTAACACTCAAAAGAAGATATTGCATAATTTCAATGAAATAATGTCTATAATCTAGGCATTAAATAAAATGTCTACATTAAAGCCTAAAGACCAAAGGAACTCCAAATCAGAAATCTGACTTTTGAATCCCTAGGCTGGGAAGTAAATATTTACAGATGATAATATTAGCACCTGTTTTATTTTTCTGACCATTCTTTCCAGAATAGTGCCTGAAGATTCTGGCACAAATGTTAAAGTGTGACAGATGTTAATAATAATAACACTGATAGAAATCACTTTTGAAGTTCCTATGATGTGCCCTGTTCTGTGTGAGGTAGACATACATCTCTAATCCAGTGAATGACAATCTAGTGAAAAGGGTTCCATTTCCATTTTAAGATGAATAAATTCCAAGTCAAAGAAATGAAGTAACTTGTCAAAGTTGATGAAGTTGATAAATAGCTGAGCCAAGTTTTGAACCCAACTCTATCTGACCAACTTTTACCCAGTCTTCATTCTTAGAAAAGTTTCCAATTATTAAGCACTTAAGTATGTGTCAATCATTTCCATTTAAGTTAATTAAAATCATCCCCAAACCATAAGCAGTGCCTTCAAAAGCAAACTTCAATTTAAAAAAGTGCTATAAATAAAATACATTTGATTTCCATGGCAAGGTAAAACCATCCAAAAATCTTTATGTGGAATTTGTATGGGTATGTCTCTAGACCTTTTCAGGAAAAGAATGCTAGAAAATTGTGCCAAATTATTCCCATGCTCCCATGTGCCCTATGAATTAGGTATAATTCTGGCTTCCATGAGGAAGAATCTTTAATTCAAGAGTTAAAGGAACTTTGCCCAAAGTTGGAAGATGACTGATGGCTAAGAGCTGAACTCAGATTTGTCTGATTCTAATATGAAACAAAGCATTTCCATTTGATTTAAATAAATTTTAAAGAAGTACCTGAAAAGTTGAATGCTGACAAAAACTCTGTGAAGAGTTTCCCATGTATCATTAGCCAAAATCAGAACCATCCAGAGCCTGGCAACTCACTTAGTGAGGAAATTCAGCCTTTTACATGGAATTCCCAAAGATGTATTCACAAACTGATGGATAGGACTGGGAGATTCTGTACTTGAAGATGAGTGACCTGTGGATGCACTGACAGGGCCTCCCTGCTGCCAAGCCATGTAGCTGGCCTACTGGTTCCAGCAGAGAATTGCAGTGGAGCGGCAGAGTTCAGCCCCACTGAGCTGAATTCCTGGTGAGAGCCCAGGTGGCAAGCCCAGCCCACAATCACTTGGAGCCCTCCATGCAGGCACTGTGAGCTGTAGTGGAGGTGCGCCAAGGTGCCCTGACCTGTCATCCTTCCCAGTGAGGCCTGGGCACCATATAGAGGCCTGCTGCAAAAACCCATTCCATGGGGTGACCTCAACTTCCTGCTTCCTGACCTGAGTGGTGCAGAGTTGAATGACAGTTGAGACAGAAGAATTGACCTGTGCAGTAATACGTTTCTAGTCCTAATTAGCATAAATTTGGATGGATAGTGTTAGTGCTTTTACCAAGCCTTAATTAGCATAAATTTGGACTAATAGCAGTGAACCAAGTGCTTTAAAAACTCCTAGACTAGCATCCTGGAGGGAGAAAATGTGGTATCAGGTCCCCCTTGCAATGGAGAGTTCTGTTCCTCTTCTTCAATAAATCCTACTGTCTACTCATCCTGGTCTATGGATTTCATTCTTTGAATTTATGAGACAAGAACCCTGAAAGAAGAAATTGTGGTGAGCTGTTGGGTGTAATGTAAAAGCTGCAATGGTCATGCCTGGAGGGCAGAGGCAACTGCAGCTGTCAGAGCAGCTCGCCCCTCTCAGCTCCCCATGGCAGGCAGCAGGCCAGTGCTGATTTACTCTGCAGTCCGGCTCTTGCCTCAGGCTTCAGGCTGCCTAGCAGCCCACCATCTGACCTGGTGGGGCTCCCTCCTCAGCAGTTGGGTGCAGGAAACGCCTGAGTGGAAGGTGAGGGGGGATGACAGCTCCCCTGCCCCTGCCCTGCAGCTTGCTCCCCATTGGTCTATTGGTCAGCCTGTCATCGCCAGCCATTGGTCCATTGGTCAGTCTGTCCTTGCCAGTCATTGGCTGATCCCTAGCCCGCCAAAATTCAATTTCAACAGTTGGCCCTATCATCCTTTTGCCCATGAAGTTCGAGAGCTTAAAAGAAGTTCCCCGGCCATGTTCTCTCTTTCTCTTTCTCTTCAGGGCAGAAGCTGTTCATCTGCCTAATAAAAAATCTCTTGTGTGAGTTCTGGTGTCGGCAGTGGTTTTTCTGGGCACTTTTTTCACCCTTCACTGGGGTCTTTAGAAACACTGGAGGGTACAGCCCATTCTGGCTGCAGAAGCCTGTGCAGATCCCACCTGCCAGCAGAAGCAATGAATGGAGTTTCATCTCAAAACTCCAGTCTCACCTTCTCTATTGTTACTACTTCATCACTTGTGAAGGAGGACAGCAAGGCCTTCAATTTGCCACTAAACACGTGAGAACATAATCACTGAAATAATGGCAGTACTGGAAGAAAATCTCACAAAAATGTGTTGTGTAATGATAATTATAGCATGTAGGTGTCTTTAGCAGTGACTTGTCAAAACCATGATCTTGTGGGAAGATGTTCACTCACAAAATACAATACATTTATTTGTATGCCCCTAATGATGACAAGTATTCACTGCTTTTCCATTTAAGAAGTAGACAAAGGCATTCATTAATTTATGGTGATAATTAATGATGGACAAAAGTGGCATGAAGAACACTGGAATTCATAGGAAGTGAGGAGCCAGAGTTTTCATGGTAACTGCTCGGATTGTCTAAGCTTGTCAGCTATGCCATATGTGAAATATATTTCTAAAGAATTTGAGTAATAAAAATACTCAGTATTTTAAACTTCCTTGAATTTAATTGAAATTCTATAGGCTTTAAGGCCTTTGAGAAAGTAACAGTATCCAGAATCAACATAGAAGTGCCTTGGTTATCATTGTTCATTCTCACTGAAGATGTATTGATTAACAATGTTCAGGTTGATAGAATAGAGAAACAAAATTTTCTCTCATTCTTCTGAAAAGTCTGACATTTATGACTGGAAAAGTGAATAAACTGGTATTGTTTTTGTAATAAATACTAGTTGCAAAAAGCATAGATTTCTTGAGTCACCAAAAATTAGACTTGATTCCAAACTAAACATCCTTATGACCTTGACCTTGACCTTGGAGAAAGCACTTACCATTTTTTCACACTCTTTTTATTGGTGTATTACATTTGTAGGTAATGATGGGATCTGTTTACATAGTCATACATGCATACAATATAACAGTATAATTTGGCTAATATCACTCCCCAGCACTTTCTCCTCCCTCGCCACCTCCCACTGCTTGTTCCTTTCCCTCTACTGATCTCCCTTTGAGTTCCATGATATCCACTCCCACCTTTCTTTTCCTTTTTCTTATGTAGCTTCTGCAGGAGAAAAATCATATGTCCCTTGATCTTTTGAGTTTGATTTATTTTGCTTAACATGATGGTCTCTAGTTCCATCCATTTTCCTGAAAATGACATGATTTCATTTTTTTATGGCTAAATAAAACTCCATTGTGTAAATATATACCACTTTTTTTTTATTCATTCATCCACTGATGGACACCTAGTCTGGTTGCATAGTTTGTTGGGAATTGTGCTGCTATAAACATGGGTATGTATGTACCACTGTAGTATAATGGTTTTAATTCTTCAGGATAAATTCCAAGGAGGGATATAGCTGGGTCATTTGGTGGTTCCATACCCAGTATCTCAAGGAATCTCAATATTGATTTCCATAATGGTTGTACAAGAAAACAAACAAATGGGATTTACAATCCCATCCAACTATGTAAAAGTGTTCTTCTCTCTTCAAATTCTCTCCAGCATTTGTTATTTGTATTCTTAGTGACTGCTATTCTGACTGATGTGAGATGAAATCTCAGTGTAGTTTTGATTTACGTTTCCATAATTGCTAATTAAGCTGTACATTTTTCATGTACATTTATTGGAAATTTTTATTTCTTCTTTGGAGAATCATCTGTTTAATTCGTTGGCCCATTTATTAATTGGGCCAATTATTAATTGGGTTATTTGATTTTTTTAGTATAAAGTTTTTTGAGTTCTTTATATATTCTATATATTAATCTTGTCAGAAGAGTAGCTAGCAAAGATTTTTCTGCCATTCTGTATGCTTTCTCTTCACATTCCTAATTATCTCTTTTGCCATGAGGAAACTTTTTAATTTGGTATCATCCCATTTATTAACTCTTGACATGATTTCCTGAGCTTTAGGGATCCTATTGAGAAAGTTGTTGCTTGTGCCTGTATGCTGAAGCATTGACCCTCTGTTTTATTCTAGGAGTTGCATAGCATCTGGCGGAATTCCTAGGAATTTGATCCATTTTGAGTTGACTTTTGTGAGGGTGAAAGAGAAAGGTCTAGTTTCATGTTTTCTACATATGAATAACCAGTTTTCTCAACACCATTTGTTTAAAAGGCTGTCTTTTCTCCAGTGTGTGCTTTTGGCACCTTTGTCAAGGATCTGATGACTGTATCTGTGTGGGTTTGTCTCTGTGTCTTTTATTCTGTTCTACTGGGGTGTGTGTCTGTTTTTATGCCAGTGCCATGCAATTTTTTTGTTTGTGTTTGTTTTTTACACCGTAGCCTTCTAGTATAATTTGAAGTCAGTATTGGATGCCTCCAGCATTGTTTTTTGGCTTTGAATTTCTTTAACTATTCTGGGTCTTTTATTCTTCCAAATAAGTTTTAGGACTATTTTTTCAAGTTCTGTGAAGAATGTCATAATGGTACATGTTTTTATAGTAATGAAAGGGTCAAAATAAGACATGATATGTGTGTGGGGGTGGGTGTGTGTCAGAAACATAGTAGATTTTTTCCTGTTATGGTTTGGATGTGAGGTGGTTTGGATGTGATCACATATGAAACAATACAAGGTTTGGAGGAGAAATTATTGGGTTATAGCCTTAACCTAATCAGTGAATTAATCTCTGATGGATAACTGGAGGCAGGTGGGGTGTGGCTGAAGGAAGTGGTTCATTGGGGGCATGGCTAAGGGGCATATATTTTGTATCTTGAGAGTGGAGTCTTCCTTTCTCTGCTTCCTGATCACCATGTAAACTGTTTCCCTCTGCCACACTCCTCTGCCATGCCATGATGTTCAACCTCAACTTGAGCCCCAGGAAGTGGAGCCTGCTGACCATGGATAGAGATCTCTGAAACTGTGAGCCCCCCAAATAAACTTTTCTTCCTTAAAATTGTTCTGCTTTGTCCTATAGTCACAGCAGCGGAAAGAACTGACTAAAACACTTCTGTTTCTGAGGCCTATTCGAAAGTCCTATTTTAATGGCTATGTCTTAATCTAATAGGAAATTCTTTCCTTTGAGCTTATATAGCAAATCAAACCTATGGTGGATCATGCTGGTGGTTTCATGCATTCCCATTTTCTAACAGAGGTGTTGCTTGGGATCTTAGAGGCAATTAGCAAAGAACCTTGATCCTCATTTTCAGCTGCCCTCCCATCTGGAAATTCTGTTTAAATGGCTCTGCTTGTTTACTATAGAATTGTGCTGCCTTTAGTCTGTTTTAATATTAAATAATTCTCTCCGTTGGTCTTAATTAGTGGACTCTGAAATATGCCTAATCTTTAATAAAGGTTTGAGTCAACATCTGTGTTTGTATTTGCTAAGTGTGAGTTAAATGAGTGAACAAAGGTTCAACTGGAGTTGCAATGAGCTACAAGGCCTCTGGGAATCTGCCAGGATGGATATACAATTTAGTTTTAACTTGGGAATATGTGTGAAGAGATAAATATTTCAGTCTTTAAAAACAAGCTTGGAAGAATATACTAGTTTTTTCTTCCAAAGAGACAAGAATTAAAAAGAGATGACAAACATGGAAGGATCCCCTAGAATCCATATAATTTAATGAGTGTTCACCATTGGACAGGAACTTGTAGGTACTAAGTACATCAAACAACAAAGTTGACAGAGCCCTTTGGGGATACACAGTCTAGTAAAGGGATGCTAGCATTTAAAATATAATATGGTATATTAGTAGGGGGAATATTTTATGGAAAATAATAGAATAGAGAAAGGAGATTTCAAGTGTGATATTGTATAACTTAAATAGGTTGGCCAAGGAAGGTGATATTTAAATAAAGACTTGAAAAGGTGATTTAGTTGCTTACATTGGTCTAATTATTTAGTTATTACTCTGATATAGAGTAGTCTGTCCTTTTCTGCAGCAGATTTTCCAAGATCCTCAGTGGATGCCTGAAACTAAGAATAGTACTAAACCTTATATACTATGCTTTTTTCCCTATACAAACATATCAATGATAAAATTTAATTTATAAAATAGAGATAATGAGAGATTAACAGCAATAACTACAAAAAAGAATAACTCATAAAAAGAGTAAAATTATAAAACTATACTGTAATAAAATTGCCACCACTAACAGTCTTATATTTGGGACAATTATGAAGTAAAATAGAGGTTAGATCAATGACAGTTGATCTGATAATGGAAAGGGCTACTAAGTAGCTACTAAGTAACTACCCAAAATCTCATGTATGCAAGAAAGTTTAGAGGTAAAATGATTGGGTATGAGAGCCTTAACCTAATCAGCATATAGGAGGCTGGTCCCTGGAGACATGCCTTTGAGGGTTATATTTTGTCCATTGAGAAGAGAGCTTTCTCTCTCTCTCTTTCTCTCTCTCTCTCTTTCCTGGTGTCCATTTTCTGAGCAGCTTTCTTCCACCACACTCTTTTATCATGATGTTCTGCCACATCTTGGGCCTAGAGCAATGAAATTGGTTGGAACAACAAACCCCCAAATAAACTTTTCCTCTTCTAAATTTGTCCTGGTCAGGGTATTTGGTCACAACAGTGAAAAAGCTGACTAAAAACAGGTGGGTAGCCTATACAGTGTGGATACTCTGAACAAAGAGATGATTCACTTCCTGGACTGGACAGAACAGAGTGGTATAAGATTTCATCAGGCTACTCAAAATGTTGTGCAATTTAAAACTTGGGAAGAGTTTGTCTCTGGAGTTCTTCATGTAATAGTTTTGGAAGAGCTTGACCACCTATGACTGAAACTACAGAAAATGAAATGTGGATAAACGGGTACTACTCTCCCATCATTTTTATAAATGTGGTAGTCACTTTTTTTAAAAAAAAGCAATACTTGGTTTTTATAATAATTTCTTTTATATGTGCAATTTAAGAAAAAAATAATTTCACCAACTGTAGTTTGCTATCATCAGTTTGCCTCCTAGGTATAGGCATGCTCATTGAAAGAACTTTATGAAGAGGGCTACTTTCCCTATTTCAATAAGCAGGTGACACTATGGGAAGTCTTTTGAGTCACTCTTGACCATGTCCTTTGACAGTATGTAAAAAAGTCATTATGTAAAAATTATTAGAGTATATCAATCTTTTGGAAGCACAGTTCTATTTTCCTGTTTCAGATCACAACAAAACAAAAGAGCAGTCATTTTACTCTACTACAGAGTGGTGTAATAGACTCCTGCAACTCCTGCTATGGTTGGCTTTTAGAACAGAGGAAGGAAAAGAGCAACTAGGGAAAGTGCAGGGTCAAAATGATGAGGCCTATCCATGTGCGTCTTCTTCCTTTCATTCTAGGCCAAAATAAACATGGTGTGCACAGTCCACGCTTAGAAACAGTGCAAAAATAGTACCTCTTTTTTCTTTTGGATGTCCCGTCTTTCCAGTTCTTTACCTTTCCTCTCTTTGGTAGCATTCAATATCTTGTTAACTCTCTTTTACTTTCCTGTTACAGCCTATTTGATGCTGATTGGAGAACTGTTATGTATTGAAGAGATTATTGATGTTAATAACTATAAATTTAATTTTATTAGGCAGATAAGTGATTACATGGCAAGACCTTGTTGGAAGGGTATTTTTTTTTTTATTTACTTATTGATTCATTGAACACAAATGGAGTACAGCTATTGTTTCAAGGGTTGTACACAAAGTAGAGTCACACCATCTGTGCTTTCTTGCATGTACACAGGGCAATGATATCTGTCACACACTCTGTTATTGATTTTACCCCCCACCCGCCCCCACCCCTCCCTTCCCTCTATGCTAGCTATCTTTCCTCCATTCTTGCCATCTTTCCCCCCAACATTATGCATCATCATTCATTTATCAGAGAGACCATTCGGCTTTTGGATTTTTGGGATTGGTCGATCTCACTTAGCATAACAGTTTCCAACATCATCCATTTACCTACAAATGTCATAATTTTATTCTTCTTTATAGCTGAGTAATATTCCATCGTGTATATATACCACAGTTTCTTTATCCATTCATCTACTGAAGGGCATCTAGGTTGATTCCACAATCTAGCTATTGTGAATTGAGCAGCTATGAACATTGATGTGGCTGCATCACTGAGGCAATCTGATTTTAAGTCCTTTGGGTATAAGCCAAGGAGTGGGATAGCAGGGTCAAATGGTGGATCCATTCCAAGTTTTCTAAGGAATCTCCACACTGCTTTCCAGAGTGGCTGCACCAACTTGCACTCCCACCAGCAATGTATGAGTGTACCCTTTTCCCCACATCCTCGCCAACACCTGTTGTTGCCTGTGTTCTTGATGAAAGACATTCTAATTGGGGTAAGATGAAATCTTAAGGTGGTTTTGATTTGCATTTCTCTTATAACGAGTGATGTTGAACATTTTTTCATAAATCTGTTGATTGCTTGTAGATCTTCCTCTGTAAAGTGTCTGTTCATTTCCTTGGCCCATTTATTGATTGGGTTATTGGTGTTCGTGGTGTAAAGATTTTTGAGTACTTGGTAGATTCTGGAGATTAGTGCTCTGTCCGAAGTGTGTGTGGCAAAGATTTTCTCCCACTCTGAAGGCTCTCTCTTCACATTGCTGATTGTTTCCTTTGCTGAGAAGAAGCTTTTTAGTTTGACTCTATCCCAATCATTGATTCGTGCTTTTATTTCTTGCGCTTTGGGAGTCATGTTAAGGAAATCTGGTCCTAGGCCAACATGATGAAGATTTGGACCTATTTTCTCTTCTATTAGGTGCAGAGTCTCTGGTCTGATTTCTAGGTCCTTGATCCACTTTGAGTTGAGTTTTGTACAGGGTGAGAGATATGGGTTTAGTTTCATTTTGCTGCATATGGATTTCCAGTTTTCCCAGCACCATTTGTTGAAGAGGCTGTCTTTTCTCCATTGCATGTTTTTGCCTCCTTTGTCAAGTATGAGATACCTGTACTTATTTGGGTTTGTCTCTGTGTCCTCTATTCTGTACCATTGATCTACCTGCCTATTTTGGTACCAATACCATGCTGTTTTTGTCACTATTGCTCTGTAGTATAGTTGGAGGTCTGGTATTGTGAAACCCCCTGCTTCGCTCTTCTTGCTAAGGATTGCTTTAGCAATTCTGGGTCTCTTATTCCTCCATATGAATTTCATGATTGCTTGCTCTATTTCTATAAGGTCCATCATTGGGATTTTAATTGGAATTGCATTGAATTTGTATAGCATTTTTGGAAGTATGGCCATTTTGACAATATTAATTCTGCCTATCCAAGAACATGGGAGATCTTTCCATCTTCTCAGATGCTCTTTAACTTCTTTCTTTAGCGTTCTGTAGTTCTCAGTGTAGAGGTCTTTCACATCTTTTGTTAGATTGATTCCCAAGTATTTTATTTTTTTTGAGGTTAGTGTGAATGGGGTAGTTTTCCTAATTTCTCTCTCAGAGGATGCATCACTTA
>JAJEJO010000188.1:267808-320152 GCA_020662805.1 Glaucomys volans | reverse complement strand
TGGTGTAAAGATTTTTGAGTACTTGGTAGATTCTGGAGATTAGTGCTCTGTCCGAAGTGTGTGTGGCAAAGATTTTCTCCCACTCTGAAGGCTCTCTCTTCACATTGCTGATTGTTTCCTTTGCTGAGAAGAAGCTTTTTAGTTTCACTCTATCCCAATCATTGATTCGTGCTTTTATTTCTTGTGCTTTGGGAGTCATGTTAAGGAAATCTGGTCCTAGGCCAACATGATGAAGATTTGGACCTATTTTCTCTTCTATTAGGTGCAGGAAGGGTATTTGAGTGGCAGATGATGGTATCCATATCCTAACAGAGGTCTGAGTCTTACATGAAAGGTGTAAAGCATGAATGTTAGCATTTGGGGTACCTATAGGAAGGTAGAGAAGATATTGGGATTTCCTCAGGTCAAAGAGGCACATTTCTTTATTCCTTTTTCCTATGTTAACATGGATATAAGGATATATCCTCGAACTGATGTAGCCATTTACTTTATTGGTTCTCTGGTTTTCCCTGAAATTATTAATAAATTGATGCTATGCCTTATAGTCAGCAAAAGCCTTGCATGGAGTGAGTCCTATTAGTAAAGAAGAGAATTGGAGAACACCAAAGGGTACCAAAGGGAGGAAAGTGTAAAGATGTGGAAAAAAACTGACACTTAGACTAATAATTGTATGTACTTTATAATCAGCAAAATGTTGAAAGCAAGAACTTGTTTTCTATGAGCAGCATGATGCATTCTTCATCTCCCTGACACTCTGCTTCCCACTGTTTTGAAATTCAATACTAACCAGAGTCAGGTAGATAATATTGCTTCTGCATTAAATTTAATTAAAAGTAGCAGCATTCAGTGACTTTTCAGCTACAAGGTTCTAATACTTAATCTTGGGACCTCATTGATGTAATGATAGTGTTTACAAGGTGTTTACATGCCTTGTGGGTTGAATATTAACATGCAGATGGTGTTAATATTAAATATAAAGTAACCATGTCTCTGGAAGCTGGATACGGCTTTGTTTTTCTTCTGAGACCACTACAAGAAAAACTTGTTACATAATCAGAATAGAGGTACACCTCAAATGTCGTGGCTTCAGTTCCAGACCACAGTAATAAGGCTAACATAATAATAAAGTGAACCACATGAAATTTTTTGATTCTTCAGTGCACATAAAAGTGATATGTAATATTGTAGTCTATAACTTGTGCAATAACTTTGTATCTAAAAATGTACATACCCTGATTAAAAATACTTTTTTAAAAAATGAAAGTTGTTAATGATCATCTGAGCCTCCAAGGAATCATAATCTTTGGTGAAGGGTCTGTCCTGGATGTTGATGGCCAGTGATCAGAGTGGTAGTGCCTGTGGCATTTCTTAAAATAAGACAACAAGCAACTCAATTAACATAGATTATCTCCTGTTTTGGGAAGATTTCTCTACAGTGTTCAATGATGTTTGGTAATATTTTAACCATAATAGAACTTCTTTCAAAACTGGAGTCAATCCTCTCAACTGTTACTACTGATTGAGCAACTATATTTAGGTATTACTATAAACACTTTAAACTTTTTGTCATTTAAACAATGTGCACAACATCTTCAAAAGGAATGAATTCCATTTTAGGAAACTAAACTCCTCATACAGTTAGATTTTATCATGAGGTTGCAACAATTCTCAAGTCACATTCCCTGTGTTCATTTCTGATTCTAGTTCTTCCTCCACTAATGCTTTGAAACCCTTCCCCCTCATTAAAATCATCCATGGGGGTTAGAATGAACTTTCCAAATTCCTTTTTTTTTTTCCCCTTTGTACTGAGGACCAAATTCCTTTTAAGTTTGTTATTTTGTCTTAGTCCCATGAATCATGAATGTTCTTAATGGCATCTGGAATGATGAGTCCTCTTCAGAAGGTTTTCAATTTTCTTTGCTCAGATCCATTAGAGGAATTACTATCTATACCCTTAGGAAATGTATTGTTTAAATGATAAGACCTGTAAGATGAAATTATTCCTTGATCTGCAGGGGCTGCAGAGTGAATGTTGTGCTAACAGGACTGAAAACTTGTATATCAATAAACTTGTATATCACCAGAACTCCAGGGTGATCAGGTACATTGTCAATAGGCATTACTACTTTGAAAGGAATCTTTTCTGAGCAGTAGTTCTCTATAATGGACTTAGAGTATTCAGTAAATCATTTTGTAAACAAATGTGTTATCATTAAAGCTTTGTTGTTTCATTTACAGAGCACAAGCGGAGTGTATTTAGTATGATTCTTCAGAGTTCTAAGAATTTTCAGAATGTTAAATGAGCGCTGGCTTCAAATTAAAGTTACCAGCTGCATTACCCCTAACATGAGAGGCATCGGAAGCTTTGAAGCCAGGCACTGACTTCTCCTCTCTAGCTATGAAAGCCCTAGATGATGTCTTCTTCTAATAAAAGCCTGTTTCGTCCACACTGAAAATCGGTAGCTCATCTTCTGGATAACTTGCTGTGTTCTCTCCAGCAGCCCTTGCTGTCTTCCCTGTTACTTCGAGGTTATGGTGACAGCTTCTTTCATTAAATCTCATGACCCAACCTCTGCTAAGTTCAGATATTTCTTCTGCAGCCACTCCCCCAGACTGCATAGAATTGAAGAGAATCTTGTTCTGAATTAGCCTTTGGGTTAAGGGAATGTTGTGACTGGTTTGATCTGTCATCCTGGCCACTAAAACTTTCTCCACATCAGCAACAAATCTGTTTTGATTTATAACATTTTCTGGAGTTGCACTTCAAATTTCCTTCAAGACAGCATTACCCTATGTACATGTATGATTACATGAATGGTATGAATGTACATCATGCACAACCATAGAAATGAAAAGTTGTACCCCATTTGTGTACAATGAATCAAAATGAAGTCTGTAAAAATTTTTTAAAAATTAAAAAAAAAAAGCATTTCCTTTGTATCCATGACTTAGCTAACTTGCACGAGAAGTCAAGGTTCTAGCTTCTCTTGTCTCTTTACACCCCCTCTTCACTAAACTTAATTATTTCTGGCTTTTGATATAAAACAAGAGAGGTGTGATTCTTCCTTTTACTTGAACACTTACAAGTCATTGTAGGGTTATTAATTGGCTTAATTTTAATATTGTTGTGTCTCTAGGATAGGAGGCCTATAGAAAGGGAAAGAGAGGAGGAAATGGCCAATTGTGGAGGAGTTGGAACACACAACATTTATTATATTCTTGATCTTATATGACCAGTTTATGTCACCAGAATTACAAGAGGGATATCAAAGATCCCAGATCACAGATTACCACAATAGCCATAGTAATAATGAAAAACTTTGAGATAGTGTGACAAAGATCAAAATGTGACATAAAAACCCAAAGTGAGGACACACTGTTAGAAAAATGGTGTTGTGTCAATAGACTCACTTGATGCAGTGATCACAAACCTTCAATATGTAAAAGACACAATATCTGCCAATAAAATGAGATAAAATGTGATATGCTGTGCCTCATGATAAGGATAATTAAAAGCCTTGAATAAGGTAGATATAGTAAAGAGCTAGTTTCCCATTAACACTGATCACATCAATTCCATCCATGTAGAGAAGAAATAACAAGACAGTTAAATAACAGGACACATAGAGCTCCAGCAATCTTCACATCTTCATTTGTAACTGAAAGCATGGTTCAGCCTATAAAACTTTCTCAGACCTAATGCAAATCTGTGGAACAAATTAGGAAGTGAAGATGGTATCTAGACTGAACAATCTAAAGTCTATTTGGTTATCTAGATGTCAAAAGAAAAATTAGCTGGGTGTGGTGGCACATGCCTGTAATTCTAGTGAATTGTGAGTCTGAGTCAGGGTAATCAAAAGTTTGAAGTCAGCCTCAGCAATTTAGTGAGGCCCTAAGCAACTTAGTGAGACCCTGTATCAAAATAAAAAGTGAAAAAGACTAGGGATGTAGCTCAGTGGTTAAGCACCCCTAGGTTCAATCCCCAGTACCAAACAAAGGAAAATTAAAATATCTTGTGTTTGGAAATATTTCTGACTTTGGGTGTTACTGATAATTTTAGTTTTCTACATTTTTGTATTTGGTTACGTTCTATAATGGCTGCTATTTATTGGGCATGTGGACTAGGGCTTTACCTCTGTTTCTAAGGAAGTGATCATTTGCAACATCTGATAGACCCCTACAGACACATACATAGAGATTGCTTAAAATAAATGTGGATGATTGCGAAGTTCAAAGTGAATTCAAAGGGAGGCCAATTTCCACAGGAAGTGAGGTTGAGGGGCAAAAAAGGATGCACAGATTTGAGGAGACTGCGAACAAGATCTTGTATCATAGACAGGTTTGCAGAAGTAGAGAGAGAGTGTTTTCATTGAGGATGGAAGGGAAACATGAACAGAATAGAGAAATAGTCCCAAAAGTCTTGCTGAATGTGTTCCTGAGCAATCAACACAGGGTCTAATGAGAGCAAAGGCAGGAATCTATAACTGGATTACCCCCATTCTTTTCTCATTTGCCTTGTTCCTAACTCTTACTCAGCCAGTGGAAACGAGTTTAGTAAAACAGTAAATGAAGGAGAGAGAGAGAGACAAAGTGGAGGGTCGCCAATAACCAATTATTGGAAGATCCATTTTCTAAGTCTAAAGTCAAGAGAATATTCTATTTTGCTCAGGGTGCTCCACTGTAATCACAAATCATAGCTCAGGAGATAGATTTATTATCTTTCATTTTATAGATCTGGACAAAGAAGGGTAGAAAGTTTGAGGCTCAAGAGTCACAATTAACTTGGAAGGTCTTATCCCAATGCTCCAGGTAAATAAAGACCAGAAAAGTTAAATGATTTGCCAAAAATTGTTCACTTGTGGTTGAGTCAGGACTTGAGCAAAGGTCTCTGGGTTCCTAGTTCTTTGCTCCTTACCCTTCATGCATACCGCCTCAGGCCATTGCATGAACTCATCCTCCACCCTCTTAATCGGGAAAGAGACACCACTGAGGACTGTGCTTGCGTTTTGCATATTTCATTTCACTAATTAAAAACGCTGAGGTGGTTAACTTTTATCACTTCCATGCTTCCCAGTAATATTTAACCTTAAGTTAAAAAAAAATCTAGGAGATAAAAGATCACATTATCTGGCAAGTCCATTCAGAGTAATTATTAATTTCAGAGCACATCTGAATTCCTTCCCTGTGGCATATGCTTCAGGAGAGAAGCAGACAGCTCCTGGCCAGGGTCAGATTTCAAATTCTCATCTCTTGGTACCAAGTCCACTGCCAGGTCTTGCAGTTATCTTTTGAAATCTCCCTTGAGTACGATTTGGTGTCTCAAGATCAGCATAGTACCTGTGGTGATCATCTTCAGGGAATCACGGTCCTCCCTCTCAACAAAACGTCTGCGGTACAGAGCCTTGCTTTTGGAAACCTCCTCTTGCTGAGTCCTGGTTGAAAGCAACTCTCCAGTACCATACTTCCCAGCATGGAGGCGAAGAACTTCGTTGTTTGGGATTATGTTGTATTTTCAGCTCTGTTTGTCATTTCCTGTGGAATTGGAGTATTCTTTGCCATTAAGGAGAGAAAGAAGGCAACCTCTCGGGAGTTCCTGGTAGGGGGAAGGCAAATGACTTTTGGCCCTGTAGCCTTATCTCTGACGGCCAGTTTCATGTCAGCTGTCACTGTCTTGGGGACGCCTTCCGAGGTCTACCGCTTTGGGGCATCCTTTATTCTTTTCTTTATTTCATATACATTTGTCATCATCTTCACATCAGAGCTCTTTCTCCCTGTGTTCTACAGATCTGGCATCACTAGCACGTATGAGGTAAGAGAACTGCTCCCTTCCCTGAAGCACAAGTAATTTCTCTCCACTTGAATGATGTTTTTTTATCCTATTTCCCCCTCTATTGATATACATCATCTTCACAAGAAAGCCTGCTAGTTGAAGAACACTCACTGATTTTTTTCAAGGCGATTACACATTATGAAAAAGACATTAAATGTTATTGGATAAAAACCTAAGCTCTGCCTACAGCTGCACCTGTTTTCCCCTTTGTAGACCAGAAATGATGATGTAGCTCCCTGAGGGTTGTTTCGATGATTAAATTACAACCTGTATGTGAATACTTAATGCATTGTCCAGTTTGTGGGAGGTTCTTAAGAAAACAGAGTTTTTTTTATTTGTATTATTATTAGCATCATTATTCTGAAAAACAAGCAGAACATGTGCCACAGGTATAATAATTTTCCAGCTGAGAAAATGGAGATACCAATAAATAAGTTAGTCATGATTTAATAGTACAAAAATTCTACTGAGAAACTGTTTTGTTTGTATCCCTCTGTAGTGGTGTTCCCATCAGACAGTAAACTGAGCACTTTAATACATATTCTTACTAAGTTCCAAGTTTTAATTGGGAAATAGTAATATTTCCCAAATATTTTAATTGGAAGAAATTGCTAAATAATAAAAATATGGGAATTATTTTTTACGAGAGGAAATGAGACAGTGGAGTTTTGGTTTTGCAATCATTCTCATTGAAAACATTGCTTTCAAGATTGAATTTATATGTCCAAAATTTAATTGTGATAATAAATAACTTTCTATGAAGAGGGTGTTTATTTCCATTATCCAACATCATACCCTACCAAGTCACAGAAGAAGATTCATAAAAGACCCATCTTTAATAATTTTGTAAACTAAATGAATATAAAATGACTCTCTTGGCTTCTGGATGCAATCAGCAAGTGAACACTTTCTAGAAGGTCTTAAAACCTATGATTCCGTAGATGATCATGTTCCAAATAGTCAGCATTAACTTCCCCTTTCCTCAAAAGAAAGTAATCAAATCTGGTCTATTCAATAGCTAATACCTGGGTAAAGATTCAAGAGAAAATAACTAAATTTACAATTAGTCCTAAAAATGTACGCATATCCCCTTGCTTATTAACATCCTTCTGAGAATATAAGTGTGTCCTAAGAGTTTCCATTCAACTTTGAAGATTTGACTCACAAAGATATTGCTAATTTTTTTCCAAGCAAAACAGTGCATTAAAAAAAGAACTGCCTACTTAACTGCTAAAGAGAGAAACAGAATGAGAGAGAAAACTTGGGACCTGAAAATGCGGGTTCAATTTCTCTTAACGAATAGGATTACTTTGTATGCAAGTTACTTAGCATTTCTCATTCCACTTTCCACATGGAATGTAATATCTCTCATCTTTCATAAAGGTTTAGTTAAATGTGAAGAATCTTTTCAGGTAGAGATGTAGTTCAGTGGTAGAGTCCTTGCCTGGCACTGTATACTCTATGTATAAAGCCTGGAGTTCAATCCCCAGTAACACACACACACACACACAGCCTTTTAAATAATAAAAATCTACCCACATTTGAATATGGTTTTTATGACTATTACTCATTCAGTAGTCTGCTATGTTCTGGGCACTCCCTTAGGCTCTGGAAATATAGCAAAGAATCAAGCTCTGTTTTAATTATGCTTACTTCATAGTAGAGAAGGCTGTCAATAAATGCATAAGACAGCATAATGCAGATTTATGTGATATTTAACATGTGCTGAGCACATCTGTAAGTATTTTGCATGTCTCAACTTAGCCTTGAAACAGTATTTTTAGATAGGTACTATTATCATCATTCCCATTTAACAGACTAGAAAACTGAGGAATGTCACACGGCTATCAAGTGGGAGTTTTTCAAACCCAGATAAGCTAACTTTAGAGATCATATACTTAATCATGATGCTACCTTACACACCATAGCAATAGAGAAAAAGGAAATGATAAGAGAAAGAATGCTGATTTGGGTGGAGAATGTAATTCATAGAGCGCAGTTGAGTAAAACTTCCATGTTAATAGGGCATTTAAGTGGAAATCAGAAGAAAGCAAGTGATTGTGTCTTTTTGGAATGCTTCCCTGATTCTGCTATGTAAGGAAACTGGCATAACTGGTTTAGCTTCTGAAACTCAGGTGGACACCCAAAGGAGAACAGAGGTATGCTAACTGACAGCCAACACTAGGCTGTTAATGACACAATTGTCAGACACTAGTGAGGCCATCTTAGACCCTTTGTCTCAGTTGATCATCCAACGAATTGCAACCACGTGAGAGGCCTGGTGAAATGGGTAGACGAACATCTGTCAATCCTTAGTTATGAGAGATAATAGTTCTTTGGATTTTGAGCACATAAGTTTTTTATGGGTGTTGCATAGCAATAGCCAACTGATTAAATGCTTTGACATGCAGTGGGAGTTCAAGACTAAGAGATGCCATCTGTGCTCCTTTCCCACCACCCTGTCCCATATAGGAGCATAAGGAATTATTCCCACCCCATGTTATAAATGAGGTTTAGCTCATTTGCAGTATCATACATTTTCATTATCTCTACTTGGACAGTTTATAATTAGTCTCCTTGTGTTATCTCTATTTCAGTCAAGGTTAACTCATTCTTTTTCTTATACTAAAAAAAAATATATAGTTTGCTATTTACCCTGAACACTAGTTTATAAGTTAGTATCTGTTCTTTCGTTTTTCTTGAACTTCTTAGCCTAAATGGCTTTTAAACTACTTTTTATTTTCAAGACCAAGTTTTTCATTATGATAATGCAGAAATGATGACTTACTTTCTTCTCGTACAGTGGTTTTGAGCATTTATTCATTACATACTTTTTTGGTAATGTTTTTTGGTTCTCCACTAAATTCTATTTTATGATATTATTCTGATAATATTTATATTTTGGTAAATCAGATGTTGTATGAAATAATAATATTATTCAATATTTTTCTTAATTTTTAAATTTTTACAGATTGCATTTTGATTCATTGTACACAAATGGGGAACAACTTTTTATTTCTATGGTTGTGCGTAATGTTGATTCATACCATTCATGTAATTATACATGTACATAGGGCAATGATGTCTGTCTCATTCCACCAACTTTCATCCCCAGTATTATTTCAGCATAGTAGATGGTGTTACAAAAGAAGTTGTATCTAGGTTCTGATAGGATGTGAACCAACATTATGAAGCCTTTTCGGTCACTGTAAGTGTAAGCTTGCAGACAGGTGGAATGTAAGCTCCCAGGCGGCCAAAACGGAGTCTGGCAAAAGTAGCCAAAACAAGTTTTATTAAAACTTTGCGCTCTCCGGCGAAATTCCCAGCCCTCTAGGGTGAAAGTCGGGGTGGAAAGCTGGAGAAAATTGCACGTGGCCCCGGCTGCCCAGGGTTGTTAAAGTCCCGAATACACTGAGGGTCCTGCCCAGTAATAGGTGGACCAGGTGGACATAAGGGTCTGCGGGTCTTATTTGTCTGCATCTGATTGGTCGCTCTGGTGCGTTGCCTTGCTGTTTGTGCTTGCAGCAGGTTGCTAGGTGTCCTTGCCCCCTCTCCTACAGCCACCCAAATCCGACCTGACAGTAAGGATGAACTTGTACTCTAGGTGAGATGGATCATTATAGTATTTGGGTAGAGGAGTGACATGATATAATTTATCTTTTAAGACTATAATTTGAGAATGAGTGTAAGGTTTGGACTGCAGAAGAAGATGGGGCTAACTAGGAATCTGTCTAATCTGGCCAAGAGAAAATGTTAATAATGTGTTTATATAAGAGATAATGTAAGTGGATATGTTTTGATGGTGGGGATATATATACAAGGATTCTTTTATGAACTGAAAATGGGAGTGATAGAAAGGAGTAAATGTTTTTATGTTATGTGGACTTAAACCAATATGAAAAATGAAGTTGTTACCTATTGAGATGGAAAAGATACAACAGGATCAAATTTGGGGTTCTAAAAATAATTCAACATGATGATAATGAATGTCACCTTGGTCCTTTTAAAACCATGCAATTTTGCTGTTGAACTTTTGTTTTTTCTTTTTACTTTAGTAATACTTATATACCCACCAAAGACAACTATTAATAGTATGAGCGAATACATTGAAAGAAAAAATACATCTTTTGCTACCCCTTTATTTTTTATTTTTTGGAACGTGGGATTGAACCAACAGCACAGTACCACTGAGCTACCTATGCAATGTTTTTATTTTTTTATTTTGAGAGGGAATTGCAAAGTTGCAGAGGTTGGCCTCAAACTTGCTATCCTCCTACATCAGTTTGCTGAGTAGCTCAGATTACAGGTGTGTGCCACTGTGACAGCCTCAGTGAATACATTCTCTCAGATATGGAATTATGCAGTTGAAAAAGTTTCTTCTGCTTTGCAGATGAGAAAACATAGGCTTAAATCACAGAGTGAAGTATCAGCAAATATCAAACTAGAATTCAAGGAATCTGATTTCTGATCTGCTATACTATCTCTCTAGTGTTACTGAATGGACCAAAACTAACCTGAAATGTAAAATCCATTGACTTCCAGATTCTATAGCAGTCTCCCTAGCTTCCCCATTTTCCAGGAACATTTTCCAGAAAAACTTTCCCAGGCTTTAGGCACCACTCATTTCCCAAAATAGATAATGTACTTTTGGATGTTGTTACATCTTCCCCCCTTTGTATCATTGACCTACTCTCAGGCAATATACCACCCCAAAATAAACCTCTAAAAACAGCAGTCTTATTTGTTCAGAATTCTGGGGATAAGCAATTTGGCCTAACTCAACTGGGCCCCCCAAAGCAGTGTGGTTCTTCTGCTGGCTCACATGGGCCGTCTTTGTGATTTCTGTCAGGTACTGAGTTGGCCAGGGGGCCTGCTGCTCTAGAGGAATGTGGTTGAGACTGCTTCTTTGTGTTATATTTGGTCTCATCCTCCAGAAGGCCATCCTGGATTCTTTATGTGATGCAAGAATCTGCATTATATTAGATAGATCAATTTTACTGTCTTAAGTTGCATTTCCCCAGAGGCAGATCATGAGATAAGGTTTGAATAGAAGTCATTCGTTGGGGAAGTGATTCCAATAAGCCCTGGAAGGCAAGTGGCAAAGTAAAACTTAGAAAGAGAGGAAATCCATACAAGGTGTGTTTTTGAGCAGGTTATCACTGTGATCTGCTGGCGTTTAGTCTCACTGGGGATCTCTAGGAGGCAGGATAGGATGTGTCTGAGTTGCTCTTCCTGACAGGCAAAGAAGCTAGTGTATTTTCTTTCCACCTCCTTTTAGTCATTGGCTGAATGCTAAGGATGACACCCCAAGCATCTGACCTGCCCAGTGCAAAGGCTGAGAGGAAGTCCATAATCAGACAATAACAGGTGCATTTAGAAGCCATCAACATGTACTGGGACACTGAGTGCTGATAAGCTGTGCCTGTTGCACCCACAATGACAACTGTTGTCCTAAGATCCTATTGCATGCCTAGCCCTGTCCTTGACTTGGTCACACACTATGCCCTGGCTTCTCTGAAGTCTCTATCTTAGGAAGGGAAACCCACAGTTTAGTGTAGTAAGCTGATTTTCCAAAGGGCAGACAATTTGAACCCAACCTGTCTTTATCACAAAAGTTTTGCAGAGTTTTCCATCCTGTGATATTTGAGTTTTTTGCCTCCTCATTGACTTTCCCTAACTCTACAAGAATATTTTCTTTACATTTGGTTCCCTAAGTTGCACAATCACTAAATAGGCTCTGAGTCCCAGTCTCTTTGGACCATCTGAAAAGAAGGGCCTGAAAATAAAATGGTTCTCTACCTGAGGAGTTGGACATCTGACAGGGTAAATTTTGAAGTGTGGGTTAGTGTGAAACTGAGTCACAGTTTTATCAAGAGTTCCTTGTTTCAAAGAGAAGTCCATTTTTAGCTATGAAACATTGTATGTCCTTTCTAGGAAAAGGATAAATCATTAGATAATCCATGACTTAATAAAATTTATTTTCCTTAAATTCAGAGAAGACAACACACTAAAAGCAGAAATAATAACCAAGAAACTGAATCCTCAAGTTATTTGCTACTTTTAAAATTTTGCTCATCCTATACATATTTATTATGCATTGGAAAACATATACTCATATCTTCTAGAATTCTTACTCAGAAAAACTTCTCTGATTTCCATCAATGACTCACACCTTGCTGTTTAGTGTGTTCACAGCTTCTTGTAGCTCTTCCTTGAATACTATTAAAATTGCAATTTTATTTTTATTACTATTTGTTAATGATTGCTTTATGTAATCTGTAAGAGCTTCGAGGATGTAAACTGTATCTTATCTGATTATTGTGCATGTGAATGCCATATGGGAAGCAGTAAACAAATATATATGAAATGAATGTATGTATAAATTACAAAGATACAGGCTAGGGTTATAGCTCAGAGTGCTAGACTCACATGCACAAGGTCCCAGAACCACAAAAAAATTACAAAGATAAAAATGAATAAACTAGAACACAGCTTACATATATATCAGCATGAATAAATTTGGCAAAAAAATAAAAAAAATAAAAAAATCACTGCCCCCAAGAAAGTGTGTATGGGGGGGATGGTCCAAAAGCTTATATGGTCCAAAAAAGGGAAGAGGTGGGTCTTCACAAATGTAATTAAATTAACATCTTACATTACCCATGTAGACCTTAAATAGAAATACTATCACTTATATTCACAGAAGATAGACAGTGAGAAATATGACAGAAGCTAAACCATAGTGACTATGGAGGCAGAGATTAGAATGCAGGAGTGGAAACCAAAGATGACCAGAAGGCTCAGAGGCTAAAAGCAGATTCTTCCTAGAGACTACCTAGGAAGTACAACCCTGCAAAGACCTTGATTTTGACCCAGTGAAATGATTTTGGACTTCTGAGCTTCAGTAATGCAAGAGAGAACATTTCTATTGTTTAAGCTACCAAATTAGTGATAATCTGCTGCAGTACCCAGAGGCAACTAATCCACAAACAACTTTAAAATAAATAAATCCTACACCAAATTACTAGACAGTGCCTGGTAACCATGAAAACAGTTTAGCATACATGCCATAGGAGCTCAGAACAGAGGGTACGAGGAGAATAAGAATAACCATGTGTAACCATTTTTCTTGAGAAATGACTAAGAACTTGGAGACAAATTTGAAATTTGAAATTTGAGGAGAGAGATGCTCACATTGAAAGTTCTGCCTAAACAATGGAAAGGTGGTATGCCTTAAGTAAGGTAGGTAGGTGCAGGTCAGACGAAAGAGGGTATCAAACTTGAGATGTGCATTTTGTTTCATCAAAAATCATTAAAGATTTTGCGAGAAAACATGCCCAGGTAAGAACTGTGTCTAAGATAGTGAAGGTGGCAGTTAGGAGTTGATGGAAAGGGTGGGCGAGGCTTGGTATTCAGAGACCAATCAGGGGGTTACAACGGTACTCCACAGAAGAAGAAAAAACTGAGCTTAAATATGAGGCTTAGGGAGATAAAAGGAAATGCTTCAGTGGGTCCAGTGGGAAGATGCTTGGACAGAACGTCAGAGGCCTGTGCTTTATTCAAGCAACCAACTTATCTTCTCTGGCCATCATGAGACACATGAACAAGAATTTGGATTTAATATATATTTGACTTTTAACAATCCATGTTTTTCTCCCGTTGCTTCCAGAAATTCATACTATAAAATCACACTTCAAGTCCAAAGCACTAAACTCAGAGGAACACCAAGGCAACAAAAGACCTTAACAGCTCTTAAAATCACTGCGTGTCATTCTCTCTCTTCCCTCTAGTACCTACAACTACGATTCAACAAAGTGGTTCGCTATGCAGCCACTGTCATCTACATTGTGCAGACGGTAAGGGGCATAGCTGCTGCGGAACTGGGAACCATGGGTAGCAAGATACAGTCACAGTTTTCTTTATGTGGGGGCAATGAACTCAATTAAAGGACAAGCAGTATTAGGAAGTCACTATTTTTTCTCAAAGATAGCATTTGTAAGAAATGTGATTACCTTGAGAGTCATTCACATTGCTAGATTCCATGCATCTGGACTAATACTAAGAACAAATATATATTATATGTCACAAAGGCAAAAAATTTGCTTCAAGTATATTTCATTCTTATTTAACCTGTATAACCATTAAATATGAAATAATCTTTTTTTTTTTTTTTAATGGCTAACTGAGCTGAACCAGAAATGCCTTATTTTTCTAAAGGTCCCTTTAAGACAATATTCCTAACCAATATATCTACTTCCCTCCCATCCTCCAGGCTGTGGGGTACCTTCGTGCTCCCCAAGCTCACCTGGGACACAGAGGTGAATTTCCACCTACTTACTGGTACTTTCTTCTCCAAGAAAGTACTAACCATCCTTCTAACCATCCTTCTTAATCAAAATGCCCACTAATGCCAGAAGGATTTAAGCAAGAGAATAAGAAGTAAACAATGCCTCTTGAACTGCCTGCACATATTTGCTGTTTGAAACCATCAAATGCCATCTCCAAATGTGGAAGTTCATTTAAAACCTAGACTGAAACCTGAACTTGTTACATCAGTGTAGCAATTGGAGTTCTGTGAATTAGATATTGTTCATTACATGCAGGTCACCCTTGTTCACAATCTTCCTTAGAGTTCTTTCCTCTCACAGGTTTTTTTGTTTTTGCAATCTGTACTCTAAATTCCATATTTCAGCAAACTGCTGAAATGCGCTTTGGTTCTATAGTAAAGTTTCTCATGAAGTCAGCAGAGAACCCATTGGGATGGGCACACAAGGGGAGTGGGTAGAGAGAAGTTGAAAGCTTAAATTGAAGACTGTTTTTTTTTTTTCTTTAGAAATACACCAAACATAACCATGACATCTCAAAATGAGCAGTTGTCTTTAAAATCCAACCCTCTTCTCCCATCTCATGATTACATCTCCTCTACAAATTAGTTACAGTGGTAAACTACTTTAAAATTAGAGTAGATGAGATTGGAATGTTTGGTGAACAAGTTGGAGGAAGATCAGTAAAAATCTTTTAGGCAGTTTTTCCTCCATGGCTTTCCCCTCTGCTCACCTACTTCTTGTTCTCTACACAGATTCTCTACACAGGTGTGGTGGTGTATGCTCCTGCCCTGGCACTCAATCAAGGTGAGTCTTCCAAGCCCCAATGGACATCGTCCACTACTTTTATGCCTGAATTCTCAACTTAGACAAATGTATATAAAATACCTTGTTAGGAAAGATATTTCTCTGGTTAAGATACTCTGAATTACTGTAGAAGTCACTCTATAAATCTCTAAAAGATTATTGGACATAGAAAATAATGCAAATAATTAGCTGTTGGATGTTGCCTTGCAAAACTGGGTAGTTCTAAACAGCCAGTTCCATCATTGCCATTATTTGGGTTTTTCATTGTTTTTTAATCATGGAAATGATGGTGTTTTGGGTGTTGTATGTGCACAACTGTTCAGTAAGTTCATTTACAACGTGGTCATACTTCAGTGACTTCATGAAGTAAATAATCTGAGCACAAGAATGAAAGTTGTCTATAATAGTCATATTGCAATGAATAGTTGATCCTTTCAAGAGAATAGAATATTAGAAACAAGAGTAGAAAAAAATTTACAACAACATTGCCACTTTCAATAGGAAGTCCTTAATATTCTAATTAATTGGGCCATGCGCTTATATTGGAAAATTTTAATTCTCATGGATGCTTAGGTGGTTTCAGACTACTCAGATAAATTTTGTTAGGACAAAACAAAAGACATATATCATTTGGATCAGAGGTGAAGTTACAGAATCTTAGGAAGTTACAGAATTTCACTATATGAAATTTATGAACTGGTTTAGGATACCAAAATGTAATAAAAATAATCTTTCTCAGAGCTGAGAAAATTCAGCGAGGGAAAATGAATTTGATTTCTTTTTGCCCACAAGAAAACACTGAAAAAATATTGTGAATTTTTCCTAAAAAAATTTTTTTCTTTTACTTAGCTCAGAGAAATTTCTTTTCATGTTTTTTTCTCCTTTCATAGTGACTGGATTTGATCTCTGGGGCTCTGTGTTTGCAACAGGAATTGTTTGCACATTCTACTGTACCCTGGTATGTATCTAGTTGGGAGAAGTATTTAATACTCCTCCCCATTTGGGATAAGTCTCCAACAGTAGGGCATCAAATTACCACAGAAATTGCAATCCTAAAGTTAAATAGCAGTATGTTGGCTTCTCTGCCATAGTTTCATGAAGAAGGTGCTGTTTTTCTTCTTTTCTTTAATTATTTTTTTAGCAGACACTAGGCAAATTTGGGCTCTGAGTTCACTCAAGAAAGTTATTCCTAATGAAAGATGATCTAATGAAAGATATACCTCCTCCATCAGAGGACAGAGCACAGGTGACCCTGTGCCACTTCTGAGAAAGAATAAAGTTTTCTCCTTAATAGTTTTCATAAATCATAGGTTGAAATTTATAGTCCACTGTCTGCCAGTTGAGAAGCAGCAAAATACATGCATGAATGAGCAAGAATGATTGGTATTTTTAAAAAATGAGGATTCCACTGCTATTTTGTCTCTCATTTATATATAACTTAGGTTATATTTACCATTTGGCTTTACACATGCTGTTTTTAGTCAGGGAATCTGGGTGGTATTGATAGCATGTTTGTATAATTATTACAATTAGTTGATTTCAACAAATAGTCATTGAGCATCTATTATTTGCTCACCCCCTGCAACTGGAGTCTTTTTTCTTCTGACTCATTACACCATTTTCTGGGTAAATGTAACCAATTAAGAATATGGCAGTGTTTCCCAGATAGATGCATTCTCTTTCCTCCTTTACCTAGAAAAATAAAATTATTAATACATTATCATATAGTAGTCTATTCATGTATTTTGACATTATGCTCATAACATGTACATTTTGTAACACACATGATAACATACAATTTAAACTGAACTTGTCTCTCATTTTCATACTTGCAAATCCCACAATTTCTACACACTTGAAGTTTTTTCTTCACCTTTTTTAAATCCCATTATCACTACTATACTTCCCATATACCTTCTCCCATCTTGGTTAAAAAACAGGCTCTTCTCCCTCTAAGCTAGTCACGTATGACAGGTGAGTTACTCTCATGTACCCACCCAGAGAAGGACAGGTAGATGTTGGACATAACAGCTTTTTGATGCATTTTTGGGATTGTGCAGGATATCGTAGATCCCTAAGGAAATTTTCCCTTAAAATAATATAACATAATAACTTAGATATATAAATTACAAGGGCTGGCATTTGGAAGGGTGAACTGGAAGGATGAGACTGACCTGAGGGCAGGTGCTGATAACAATACAATTACCAAGTTATTGAATTTTGGTCCAGGGTCAATGTAGAGTAGCTGAGTTTGGGACTAGCTTGGACCTCTGAGAGGATCTGATGTGATTCTAGCTCAGTGGTTCACTTTACTTTTCATGAAAAAAAAAAAAGGGAAAATTCCCATAGATAAGGATACAATTAAAATCCCAAAACAAAATATTTTTAGAAATAGAAAATAACAAGCTACTCTGAGGGAGGATTAGCAAAACAACAGATGAGATTTAGTCTCTCAGGATCAGCATACACTGGCACTGCAAGATACTGAATAAAGAATAGATTTGTGCAAACTACTTTAATAAAGAAAGAATACAATTTCAAAGTCCAACAAGCTTCAGCATTAATCAACAATGTAATAATTATGATAAAAGGAGATGTATTTGAAAAGGAGATATAAGAATGGAGGAGAGGCAATATTTCAAAAAATTAAAAACTAAAAATTTTCAGAACTGATTAAAGACAAAAATCCATAGAACTAAAGAAAAGTATAAACTTAAAGAATAAAAAGAAAAAAAAAAGAGGAACCCATACCTGAATATATTAGTGAAATTATAGAATAGTAGGCCTTAAAAAAAAGACCTAAGCATAGCCAGAGAGGGGAAATGAACTACCAAGGGGCGCTCTTGGAAGACTTCATAGTAATGACAGTAGATGCCAGAGATACTGGAACGGTATTTTCAAGGACACGAGGACACACAATTGTCAATCTGTAACTGTATTTTCAGCAAAACTGTCTTTCAAGAATTGAATGTCAAGAACCAAGAGAATTTCTCACTAACAGCTTTTCCCCCAAGAAAAAATCTAGAGGAAGTACTATGGGAAGAAAAGAAAAAAAGTCTTCCAGTTTTAAGTAAAAAAAGTGATGATTAAGAAGTAAAAGACAGGAAGAGTATCCCTAATTCAAAAATTAAAGATCCAAAATGTTCTAAAATATGAACCTTTTTGAGTGTAGACATTATCCTTGAACAGTTTTGGATTTTGCATTTTAAATTTTGGATTTTCAGGTTAAGGGTGTTCAGCTGAAAAAGTCCATAGAATATTCCAAAATCTGAAAAACACTGAAATCTGAAATGTTTCTGGTTGCAAACGTTTTAGATATAGGATACCTATAGTAAATATTAAGTCTAGTCAATTATCATTTATATTACATTTGATTATAATATTAAATTGCATGTTATTTATTATATAAAATATATGAATAATAATCATTATCATTGGTTTTTATATAATTTTGGGATTAAGTAAAAGAACAATTCCCAATTGTCCTGCTGTAGTAACCAAATCAGGAAGAGAGTAACCAGGTTTACAGGTTTATACCATTTGAATTGTTGGGGTTTATGACATTAAGTTTTTCACTCTTTTTTTTTTGGTACTAGGGATTGAACTCAGGGGCACTCGACCACTGAGCCACATTCCCAGCCCTATTTTGTATTTTATTTAGAGACAGGGTCTCACTGAGTTGCTTAGGGCCTCACTTAGTTGCTGAGGCTGGCTTGGAACTCGAGATCCTCCTGCTCAGCCTCCCAAGTGCTGGGATTACAGGCATGCACCACCGCACTCAGCTGTAAGTTTATCACTCTTAACTTAAAAATGTATGGACAAATTTCAAGGGGATCTTTTAAAATAAAATAATCAAAATGAAAAAGTTGAATTTAAATAAAAACACTCGATTAATCTAAGCATGAACCAGAAAGAGAAAAACAAACATAGAAAAAGTAGAGTTCCCAAGATACAATGTTAGAAATGAGTCTGAATATTTTAATAATCATCATAAAATGAAATACACTAAATTTGCTACCTCCTAACTGACTTCATTTCTCCAGGCTATTCTTATTCTCACATCCTGTTTGTCAGATGAATCTTCCTCAGACATCTATTTCTTCATACTACTTTAGTGGTCTAATTCTCTTCTTGCTTCCTCTTGTTTGCAGCGTAAAGAAAAGCTTGTTAACCTAGACTTAAAAATATTTCAGGATGTGAATCCAGTCTGCCCATTTCAGCTTGCCACACCACACCTCTGTGCCATCTTGCCTCTCTAGCCAGGCTAGAGGCTTCAGTGTCTCACCAGCACGGGGCCTATTTATCTAATACCTGTGTTCATATTGTGATCTCTTTATTGTGATCCTCTTGTGGATGATCCATGTGGAAACTAATCAGAGGAAAGTATTTTAAAAATATGTGATTCTTGCCATCCAGAGGTTTGCCATTTAGAGAGGTGAACACTGGTTTCAATATATTTGATGAAAGAGGGTGGGGAGAGAGAAAGAGAGAGACTTGGCTTTATACAGGAATCAGAGAAGACTTCATGGTGTCTATGGTGAACTCAATGACTATTTGATAAAGCTGTTTGTTCTTTTGCATGTCTAGCTAATGCTCAGGTTTTTGCAAATTTTTGCATAACCAATGCCAAATAGTCTCTGAAAACTGAAGCCTTTGGTATTTGGTTTTCATTTGACTAAAATCTAAAATTGACTTTTGAATTTGGAAAGCATACCATCTTTAAAGGAGCTCAAGATAGAACTATCTAGGAGGTGGGAGGTAAGAAATTTATTGTTTCTCAAAACATGATTTGGACAATGCCTTTATTGGGGATTTTAATGTTTATTTTTTAAATGAAAATTTATTTTTAATTACAAAAGAAATGATGGGAGGACCCCAATATATATTTTTTCTTCTCAAGTTAAAGATAAAGCATGTCATCTTTTCACAGAAGTTCTTGACACTCTGGAGGAGTAACTGGGGATGATAATTCTATTTTTCAATGTTAAAAATATCATATCCTTCATTTCCCTAGAGCTTATTCATTTTAAAAACACTTTTTTTAATATGTCATTTAATCTTTCCCTATTTGCTCAGCCCATCTTCACTATGGTAGGATTCTATACATTCTGGATGGTGGGATTCTTAAGGGCTTCTGTTCATGGAATAATAAATGCAGCAGTCTCTCTTTCTCCTCCTTTCTTCTTGTCCACATGTTGTCAGCTAAAATTCTACATTACAATCCCTTAGGGAGCTTTCAAAAGACACTGAGGACAAACCTCCAACATAGACCTCAGTTAAATCAGAAACCCTGGGAATGGGACTTGGACAGTATTTATTTATTTTTTAAGATCCTGAAGTGATTCTAAAGGGAAACAAACCTTAATAACCACTGCTCTGATCTCTTGCCTTATCATTCTATTAAGTTCTACTACTAAATTTGTCTTCCTTAAACTCTAGTTTTTTCACTTTCCTACTCGACCATCCTATAGCTCTTAAGTCCTTCCTCCAAGAATATATAGAATCCAATCCTAGGTTTTTCTTCTTTCTCAGTATTCTACCATCTCCATTTCCCGAAGTGTTTTCACTGCCACTAGTTTCATTAAAAAAAGTCTAAATTGTATAAGCCAGATCATGAGATTATTCTTAATTCCCTTACTACCTAATCACCTATGTTTAATGAATCATAAGCTATCTCTTGAATATCTTTCATATCCATGAACTTCTTTCAATCCTTACCCTACTTCAAACTGCTGATCATCTTGGGCATGGGCTTCAGAAATAAACTCTGAGCTGATCTCCTGACACCTTGTCTCCTATAGTCTTGCAATTCATTATCCACCCAGCCACCAATGGAAACACTACAAAAAAAATTTCTTATATATAATATATATATATATATATATATATATAATATTTCCTGGCTCTTGTGATTCATTTAAGTGGTTTTATTAATATCTATCTGCTTTGTCCTCAAGAAAATTCAGAAGTCACACATCCCCCTTTAGGCTTTCCACAGTTTTGTTGTATATATCCAAGCTTTCTTTCACTTCCTTGGGAAACAATGTTTCTTCTTTCTTCACACATATTGGTCTAATTCCCACTTGGTCTTCTGTGCCTGAGAGATTTCTACTCATTCTTCAGAATTTAGCTTGACTATCACTTCTACAAGTACTGGTTAAGACTACCTTCTGTATGCTCCAATAATAACCTGTTCTTAATTGCATGCTCCATAATTAGAAGTAGTCATATTACTATCTAATATCTGCTTTTCCAATTAGATTTTAAACTCCATGAAATTAAGGAAGGGACCTGTATCTTTAACTTATGACTTATTCCCATGTTTAACAAATAATTTGATACATTAAAGATGCTCATCAACTGTTACTGAACAAATGAATAAATGATTACATTAGTACTGTCCAGATCTGGGTTTAGAGACCTTGCTTTTAATATTATACTATTCCATCCTTTTCAGGGAGGATTAAAAGCAGTGGTGTGGACAGATGCGTTTCAGATGGTTGTCATGATTGTGGGCTTCTTAACAGTTCTCATTCAAGGATCAGCTGTAAATGGTGGATTACAAAATGTATTAGAGCAAGCAAGAAATGGATCCCGACTACATATAGTTGAGTATGTCTGATACTACTTTTTAAGGTATTATAAAGATTTAATTGAATGACCTCATCGACTAATAATTCTGAGCATTGAATGAATATGTGCTCACTCTGGTTCACAGTTTTGATGTAGATCCCCTCCGGCGGCACACTTTTTGGACAATATCTGTGGGAGGAACTTTTACATGGCTCGGAATCTATGGAGTTAATCAATCAACCATCCAGCGATGCATCTCTTGCAAAACAGAGAAACATGCTAAGCTGTAAGTTATTGATCAAAAAATTTTCTATGGTTTCTTGTATTTTATTGAGTTTACATAGCTGTGCATGTATGTGAAAGAGGGAGAGAAATGGAGAGATTTGTTTAACCTTTTCCAAAACTTTGTGAGGCAGGCATTACTACTCCCATCTCGGCAAGGAAGTGGCAGAGCTGGGGTTTGAACTAAGTCAACCTGCCTTTGCTGTGGGTGGTGATGCAAGATAAATACCATGTTTCTTGTGCACAGTTGCCATGATGAAATGACTCTCATGGCCTGCTCAACTATTTTCTGTTGTGTTAAAAGGCAAATTGAGTCACAGTAAAAATTTAAAATGTTTATTTGAAAAAATAACAATTCACAATTCAAGAAGCTTAGAAGTGTTTTGGGGGCTCCACAAAGGGACTAAAATGGGAAGGCGCTGGAAGAATAAACATGGAAGTAAAGAAAGAAAATATATGATTGGTTATAGTTATACAGTTGCCTTAATTTGGTCTATCCTTCTGGAGAGTCACTAGCTCTGAAAGTTGCTTAGTAGTTTCTTAGTGGTTAGCTTTGAGTTTCATTTTTCTTTAATATAGGCATTTACAAGAAATAGCTCAAGTGAAGCTTCACTTATATTTACAAATCAAATTATGTTAAACTCCTTTGTGAGTTCTGACTTTGTACTTACCCTTACAGTTTCCAAGGAGAGGTTAAAAAAGAAAAGAACCTAGGGTAATGTGCAAGCTGTAAAGGGACTGTAGTCACTTCAGCTCTTACTCGCTCAGCTATCTGCAGGACATGAACAGAAAGGCACTCATTGCCAAACCTCTTCCAAGCACTCCAGGACATCATGTGTTCTGGAATGGGGACCAAGGGCAGTTCTACTATCTTTCAAAAAGCTGGTAGAAAGACCAGAGTTGCATCTAAAATGGTGTTTTGTCCCCAGTGCTGCTGCCTAAGACTCTAGCACCCCTAGCTTAGTCAATATGCCCTAAACTTTTCTTAGTGAAAGTGTCATTATGAATATTCCCCACATGATTTTAAAATGCTTTCAATGTACAATTTCTTATTTGCACTGAATAAAACATAAAACTGTCTGGAAATGGTTCAACCATTTTGTGAGTTGTGTTCCAGAAGGAGAACTGTAATGTTACTACTTTCATATTTCATAACTCTCAAAAGGAAGTGAACACATTACCCAATGTTCTGTCAATTCACTGGTGAAATGTTCCAACCTTATTATGCTAGTATGATCACAAACCCTTCACACACATGATCATCATTTATCAAATAGTTGTATCACCAAAACTGGAGATGACTTTGATCTTAAAATTCATTTAAATTAAAGTTCATTTCAAAAACTGTCTTAAGAGAACTAGAGTTGAATGCATCTGTGAAGAGAAGAATCCTTTGGTGAAATACAGAATTGTTCTCTATTAAGTATAATTTTTTAATCTTCTCTAGTTCACATGCTTAATTTCTCCCTACTACTATATTATATACTAGTACTTGAAAGTTAGTCATTATATCTTTTTCACCATTTTTTTTTCCTATAGGTGAATTCTAATCCTTTGTGCTTATTAAAAGGTTATCATTTGTTAAACAAATTAATGCTTTAAGAAGCTTCAAGGATGCTTGCATGTGTGTGTGAACACACACAGACACACACATATAGGGAAAAGAATGTGTGTGTATACACACATTCATATGTACGCATTCTTATGTACATATCTTTAAACCTCACTTAGTGTGTTGGTTTGATTGATGCAAACATCAATGAAATCTCATTCATACAGTGGCTTGGAACTTGAAATTCTTGTATTAGCATTGAGTGTGTATGAAAAATGTAGTAAAGGAGTGATACTCAAGAAGAAAAAAATGTACATGATTTTCTAAGCATTTAGGACTGCCACCAGATTCTTTCCATTCCCGGTCTTATGAAGGAATCAGAGATGTGATAGAAATTTTTTTGATAAAGAAAGATAAGAAATAAAATCTATTTAATAAAAACTTTCCTGAGAGAACTTATGGTGATTTTAGTCAATAGAGTTTAATATTGAAAATCAGACAAAGTGGTCAGTGGAGTAAAGTGCACGTAGTTGGAGGGGAGGTTGTTGTAGTAGGGAAATGGTGGGGGTCTCAAGGGCACTTCTGGAGCTTTGGGGGCCATTCAGGGTCAACTGTGAACTCTCACCTAGCACACTCTGCAGAATGCTCAGCAAAATGTTCTACTTTTGCTCAAGTGAAAACTGATGTAATTAAAGCATTCCAATGGGAAAGAGGAAAAAAAATCTGTTGGGGAAAATATATCCTGCAAAATAGGCAATGGATATATGAAGTTCATAATAAATGTGGCTGAAAGCTAAAACCAGGAGTGGCTTGTTATATGTGCAGTTAACTGGATGACCAAGAATGCTGATTACTCAACCAAAGACAACTTTATGTTAAGCCAGATCTTCCTTGCACCTGGAAATACTTATCATTTATCAAGTCAGTTAAATGACATTTTTTTTTCCTTCGGGTCCCTGTTAAACTTTCAAGACTACTAAAAATAAATGGTGCTATGAGAGTAGGAGAAATCGGTGCAGTATATTGGGGACCTTCCTATCACATCCTATCCCTAGCTAAAATGAGCACAGGCCCACAGAGTTGCTGGATAAATATATTTTATGGAGTAAATGAAGTTCCGCACTTGACAAATAGGGGAATTTGTTTTGTATATAGTCAAAATCTATTTATAATGAGAAACATTTAAAACACAATGACTAACATTCTATACAATCTAATCATTGGTTTCTCATCTCTCATAGTTGACTGGTAAAATTATAAAATTCTTTTGCATAATGTTAGGAATGTCCTGTATATGGTTATATAGTATTCATTTACTTTACAGAATTTAACTCATCCAATCTTTGTATTGGTTCTTATCGTAAGAAGTATGACAGATGTGTTACTCTCTTACAGGTGGCATAATTAACTTAGAGTGTTATGTGATTTGCCTAAGGTCACACAGTTGTGAAGGATAAAGTCTTGATTCCAAGTCTAAACATCTTTTCAAAAAAGAAATGAGGAAAAAGCACAATCATATATAATGATTTTCTATCATTCATTAGTTAATTCATTTAATCATGCCATCATTTCTTACCACAAAAAGTAATATTATGTCTGCTTTCTAATAGGTATGGTCTATGCTTTAGGGGCACAGCATTACATTGGTTGGTTGGGAAACAGATGCTAGACAAATGAACATATTATGCAATTGCACTTCATGATAAATGCTATAATTGCAGAAAACATTATGAAAAATATAAACTGATGAGAGAGTCTCTTTAAGATGATCGTCAGTAGGCTTCTTCAAGAGATGATCTTAGCACAGGCTTGAATTGAGTTTTCCTGAGATGGATAGTGAGAGTATCATTAATAAAAAATATGGGTACTAATCATTTTATGCATCAAATAATTCCCTACCCCCACTAAATAAAACTCAAACATTGTTGGAAATACTCCCTTCTGGCCAGGTGTGGTGGCCATGCCTGTAATCCCAGTGACTCCCAAGGCTGAGGCAGAAGGGTCCTAAGTTCTGGGCCAGGCTTAACAAGTTAGTAAGGACCTCAAGCAACTTAGCAAGATCCTGTCTCCAAATAAAAAATAAAAAAGGACTGGGGATGTAGCACTCAGAGTTAAAGTGCCCTGGGTTTATTCCCCAATCCAAAACAAAACAAAACAAAACAAAACAAAAAACCAAAAACCAAAAAACAAAAAACAGAAAAAAAAAAGAAAAAGAAAAAAGAAAGAAGCAAAATAAAATAAAAAAGGAAAAAACCCTTCCAAGGAAATGAACTTTGAGATAAAACTCTTTTCTAAAAGTAAAAATAAACCCCTTTAAATGGGATAATTTTCTAACATTTTTTCCCTTATATAGGAGGATAAGACTTAAGATTCATGAGAATCAGGTAGGCAGGCACAAGACAAGTTGTAGGGGGCTTTGAAAAAGATATGTGTCCTTATATTACAATGTTAATGCATGTGATCCCTTTCAAACAGTAATTTGATCCAAGAAAATGCTCAGTGTTACTTTCCTGGCTTCATGTCGTTTTCCCCCAAATGATATTGATTATTCTTCATTATTTCTCTTTGGCCAATTTAATTTCCACCTATTGCCAAGTCTCATGTGGACTTAACAATATGAGTAAGACAGGATCAGGATGGCAGAGTGAGGAAGCCTGCAGACCTCAGCACCTCTGCAGTTTGGAATAAAAACAATGAGAGAACAGTTGATTGGCAAGTTGGGGTGACAGAGGGAAAGTGCTGAGATGCAATATTAAACTGTCAGAGACTTGCACAGACCTGGAAATTCTGGTTACTGAAAAAGAAAGCAAGGAAGAATTCATTAGCCCCAAACCTGCACCTGCAGCATTGGGACAGGTCTGAGGGAAGGTGTAACAAAGGGAGAAAGAAAGAGGCAAAGCTGACAAGCATATGTCAGAAACAGCCAGTAGCAAAGTCAGACTGAGTAGAGCTGGGGTAGGAGATGCAAAGCCACCGGATGTGTGAGAAATGCTCTGCTTCTCTCAATTTGTTAGTGAAGAACTGGGGTGGGCAGCCATTTGGGAAAGACCAAGCTAAACTTGCATCTATGGAAAGAATTAAATTCCTACAGCTTCATCCCACCTAGAGAAACCAGCAAACATTTACATGGGAAATGCCTCTAAGCCAGGCCATCTGAGTTACCTGTGAACCGGGTCCCTGGGAAGTGAAAGCAGTTGAGGCCCCCACCCTCACTGCTGGCAGTGGAAACAGAGTGGAGCAGAGCTGAGCAAAGCACATGGCAGTGCCCAGGAGTGCAGTCCCTAGAGATCATCCTGCGCCCCTGCCACGGGCTTCCACACTTCACACACCACAAACTATATAATCAAGCATATACCTATGACAAGCTGACAAAGTTTCATAACCCCAAGCAGACAGATATCAAGCACCCAAATCCATTGCAGAAATTCAGGGCCACCACAGCTTTGCCAGAGAAGGATAGGCTGGTATCTGTTTTGATAGCATTGGGAGCATATGACATTGATCAAGCTGAGTGCACCAGCTTGCAGTCCTAGTCAGGAGGATGTCTGTCCACTGGGGCCACAATCAGGGGTTGTTTCCTCTGATCTTCCGGAGAGCTTTTAGGAACCTGGAAATTCTAAGGAACTGTGGGAGCTGCCTAGGTTCATGCCAGAGGTAGGCGGAAGGAGGTCTATGTCAAAACTTAAGGTCAGGGCTTAAGTTTTGTATAATTTTTGAAGCAGAAACCTAAGTTACACAGGGAATAAATAAATATACTGCCCCAATGAGCATGGAAAAGGAAAGTTTGGTCAGTACTTCAATGCACAGAGAAATTTAGAGGACAAACTGAGGAGTTGTGGGCATTTATTACATACACCTTGCAAAATCTAATGGAATCCAAACTGGGAAGGCTCTGTAAGAAATTGCTCCATCTCTAATACTTTGGCAAGGAATAAATTTAACCTCTTTAATGTTAGTTTTTGATTTTCTCCTCTTGTCCTCTGTATTGATTTGATTCCTCCCATTATTTGATATTGAAAACATTAATCCCAGTTTATGTATTTTTAAATGTTTTAATGTGCTAATTGGATTTATCCTTTCAATCTTTTTTCTTCTTTCTCAGTTTTACACTCCTTTATTTTTTTTCCCTTCTCACATTTTCTCCTTCTTTCCTTTTACCAATATTTTTACTCTTTAAATACCTAATTGTTCAGCTTATTCTTATTCCACTTTTCCACTTTGGTTCTAGGGAAGTTGTGAAGCATATTTTTTATACATTTTTAGTTTATTAGTATATGCTCTGAAATGGTTTTAGTTTGTGGTGATTATTATGTCCTCTCACCGTGGTGCTAGGGATTGATCACAGCACTATGACCCCATTGAATAGGTGCTCTGATGCTGAGATCACTCCCTAGCTCTGGACACAAAGGAAAGAGAAGCAGATCACTAAAAAGACTCATATAACGATGAAAGCAGAAAGCTTCCTGAATCTTGGGAATTTACAATTCCACAAAGACATAACCAGAAACATTATATTATGTATAAAATTCAAAAAAAAATTCAGAACAAAGAAAGAATTTTAGAAGTTGTAAGAGAGAAGTCACTTATGAAACCAACCCCACTTGAATAACAGCAGATTCATCATGAACTACTCTGAAAACCAGGATGGCATAAAATGATGTATTTCAAACTCTGTAAGAAACAATGGTCAACCTAGAATTCTATATTCGGAAAAGTTATCACTTAGAATGGAAGAAAAAATAAAAATCTTCCAAGATAAGCTTAAAACTGAAGAAATTCACAATCATTAATCTAGCACAGCAGAGGATAATAAAAGAATAATACAGAAAGAAGAGGAAGATAAAAATAGCCAGGAGAGTATGGGAAATAATAAATCACATTATAAAAATAAACAAGCAGATGATAATTAGGAATGAATCAAATGTTAGAAGTTTAAAAATAACAGGAATAACACAAGTTGCTCTATGATAACACTGAATGTCAGTGGTCTTAATTCTTCAATTAAAACACATAGATTGGAAGATTAGATAAAAGAATAAGACCTAACTATGTTGTCTCCAAGAAACACATCTCACAGGCAAATAAATCCACAGACTAAAAGTGAAACGATGAAAAATAATTTTATATGCAAATGGAATCCAGATATAAGTAGGAGTAGCCACTGTCGTATCAGACAAAGAAGACTTTAAGACAGAACTAGTCAGAAGAGAAAAAAAGGTCGTATCATTGGGGCAAAGGAAACACTGCAACAAGATACAGCAATTATAAACATTTATACCCTGAATGTCAGTGTGCCCAATCTCATAAAACAAAAATGACTTGATATAAAGGGTATAATGGGTCTAATGCAGTAATTGTGGGGGAGTTCAGTGCACCATTATCACATACGCCACACACACACACACACACACACACACACAATCAACAAAGACACATTAGATTTAAATTATACTATTGATAAAATGGACTTGACAGACATCTAGAGAATAGTTTATCCAACAACAGCTTAATAAACTTCCTTTTTAGCATTTATTAGAAGTTTCTGCAAAAAACATTTATTAGAAGTTTCTGCATGTTAGGGCATAAAGCAAGTCTCAGCAAATAGAAAAGATTTGAAATAATTTCTTACTCTTTTCAGATACTAATGGAATTAAATTGGAAATTAACAGCAAGAAAAGCTATAGAAACTATACAAATTCATGGAGATAGAACTATATACTTTTGAATGATGAATGAGTTATAAAAGAAATCAGTGTGGAAATTCAAAAATTCTTAGAATGAAACAAAAATGTAAACACAATATACTAGAATCTGTGGGATATAGTGAAAGCTGTTCTAAGAGGAAAGTTTATAGTTATATATGCCTATATAACATAGCAGAGATCTCAAATAATTAAACTACTTATTTACAAACCAATACCAAAACTAGTAGAAAGAAAGAAATAATAAAGATCACAGCCAAATTAAGAAAAGAGAAATTAAAAGAATGATAAGAAGGATTAATGAACAAAGAGTTAGTTGTTTCAAACAATAAGCAGTTTTAAAAAGTAGTTAAAGTTATGAAAACAAAACAAAACAGAAAGAAGATCTAAATTAATAAAGTTAGAGATTAAAATAGAAATATTAGTACAGACAAAACTGAAATACAGAGGATCAGTATGGAATATTTGGAAACTTACATTCCAATAAATTAGAAAACCTTTAGTAAAAGTATAAATTTTTTGACATGTAGGACCTACCAAAATTGAACCAACAGGACAGAGAATATCTAAACAGAATAAAAAACAATAACAATCAATGAGACTGATGTAGTAATAAAAAGTCTATCAACAAAGAAAAGCCCAGGACCAGATGGAGTCATAGCTGTTTTATGCCTGATCATGAAATAATAATTAATGCCAGTACTCCTCAAATTACCCCATGAGTTTGAAAGGGAGGGAACGCTTCCAAACTTACTCTACAAAGGCAGTATCAACCTGATACCTAACCAGCTAAGGACACTTCAAGGAAAGGAAATTACAGACCAATATCTTTGAGGAATATAAGTATAAAAATTCTTAATAAAGTATTAGCAAGTTAAATTCAATTATGCATTAAATAGATCATATACCATGATTAAGTTGTTTTTTTCAGGGATGCAAAGAGGGTTCAAGATAGGTAAATCAATAAATGTAAGTCATCACATAAATACAATTAAAACAATTATCACATGATCATCTAAATAAGAGAGGGCCTTTGAAAAAATTGAACGCCTCTTATTAACAAAAGCAGTAAGACACTAGGGATAAAAGGTACTCACCTCAACATCCTAAAGCCTGTACTTGTCAAACCCAAAGTCAATAACATACTAATGAGGAGAAACTAAAAGTATTTCCTTTAAAATCAGGAACAAGTCAAGGATGTCCATTCTCACAACTCCTATTCATATAGTACTTGAAATTTTAGTCAGAACATGAAAAGGGATATAAGTAGGAATGGATGAAGTCAAGTGTCTCTGTTTACAGATGATATGATCTTGTATTTAGAAGACCCTAAATTTTCCACCAGAATAATTACAGAGCTGATAAACTTCATCAAAATAGCAGGATACAAAACAACATATGAAGATCAATAGCTTATCAATGATAATGAATCTGCTATGATAATGAGAAATTAGGAAAATAATTCCATTTACAATAGCTTTTTATATAAAAAAAGTAAAACATCTAGGAATAAATTTAATGAAGGAGGTGAAAGATGTCTACAAAGGACAATTACACAATGCTGAATCAAAGAAGTAAGAAGACTCTAGGAGAAGTAAAGACCTCCCATGTTCATGAGTAGGCAGAATTCATACTGTTAAAATGAGCTTCTTACCAACAGCAATCTACAGATTCAATACAATCCCCACCAAATTACTAAGGATATTCTTCATATAGAGAACATAATCCTAAAACCTATATCAAAGAACAAAAGACGCAGAATAGCCAAAGCAATCTTGAGCGAAAAAGAAAGAGCAATGCTGGAGGTATTGCAATAGCTGACTTCAATTTATAATACAGAGCTACTGCAACAGAGACAGCATGATACTGCCATAAAATAGATGACTAGAATGGAACAAAAGATACAAAGACCATCCCACACAGCTGTGGTCATCTGATCATTGACAAAGATGACAAAAATATATGATGGAGAGGAGAAAACCTCTTTTAAAAATGATGCTAGGAAAAATAATATATAAAAGCAAAAGAATGAAATGAAATCTTTCTCTCACCCTGTTAAAGTCAACTCAAAATGGATCAAAGATCTAGGTAGAAGACCAGAATCTTAGCAAACTGTTAACAAGCAATACATGGGAAACACTTCAACATGTAAACACCGCAAAGATGTTCCAAATAGGACTCCAGTTGTAAAGAAAATAGTAGCGAGAATTGACAAATGGGATTGCTTCAAATTGAAAAGCTTCTGCACAACAAAGAAAACGTTTAACAGAGTGAGGACATAGCTAACAGAATGGGAGAAAAATCATTGCCAACTACTCTTCTGATAAAGGACGGTTTCCAAAATATGCAAAGAATCTGAAAAACTTAACCCTAAAAGTCAAATAACCTATTCAATAAATGAGAAAATGAACTGATCTGACACTTCTCAAAAGCACAAATGGCCAACAAATATATGAAAAAATATTCAACATCTTTAGCTGTCAGGGAAATGGGAATTAATACTATATTAAGATTTCATCTCATTCCAGGCAGAATGTCAATTCTCATGAATACAAACAATAATAAATGCTGGTGAGGAACTGGGGAAAAAGGAACTCTTATATACTGCTTGTGAGGATGTAAATTATATAACCACTACAGAGTTTCCTTAGAAAACTAAAAATAGGACTACACTGTGATCCAGTTATACCACTCCTTGGTATTTATCCAAAGGAATTAAAGTCAGCATACTTTAGAGACACATGCATACCCATGTTTACCACAACACAATTCATAGCAGTCAAATTATGCACTGGGTCTAGGTGTCTGTCAACAGATGAATGGATAAAGAAAATATGGTACATATGTGGAGTGGAGTTCTATTCAGCAATAGAGAAGAATGAAAATTATATCGTTTACAGGAAGATGGATGGAATCATAGAGCTCTATGTTAAAGTGAGCTGAAAAAAGTGTATGAAATACCATATTTTTCTTCCTCATGTAATGGCCAGCAGGGGAAGAGAGGACATCATGAAAGTAGAAGGAAGGCAAAGAGGGTAGAAGAAGGGGAGTAGGAGAGAGAGGAGGTCAGAGTAAAGGACATATTGGGTAGTAAAATTGACCATATTGTATTATATGCCTACACCAGTATGCCACATTGAAACCCATCATTCTGCATAATTAAAATGAACTCATAAAAATGATTCAAACATTTTAAAAGACTATGAGTAAGATTTTGACTTCAAAGGACTGAATAAATACAAAGTAACGACAGGATTCTGTAAAAGTTCCCAAATGGAATTATGCATACCCTGTGTGTTGTAGAATAAGATGACCGGCTCCAAATAATACGGTGAAGATGATGTTAAGTTTTTCATACTTTCTTGTATCTTTTAAAAAATTCAGCTTAAACTTTCATCTGAATTAATCTCCAAAGTGAATATTTCCATAACTTGTCTATTTCTACATTATCTCATTATCCCTCTGGAAGAAAAGATGTTAAAATGTAAGTTGGTTTTTTGACAGTTTCCTGAATTGAGTAGGGGGGAAAATCACTTAAAGTTATATAATGAGATTGGTATGTGGAATTTCATCCAAGAAAATAGATCTCATACCACACATACTGAGATTTTGCAAAAGGTTGGGGGGGAGCCCTTGCAATTTAAAAGAAAATCCATCTATCCATCTGAAAATCTTACCTTATTCACATTTGGTAAGTAGTCTAAAAATGTAAGACAAATACAACAGTATAAAATCTAATGATTCTTGAGGACTAAAGGATCTATCAGAACTTAGCCCTAAGACTTTGGCTATGCCCTATCTACACTATGACATGGCATAAAGGTGACCAGTCTACTCATTGCTCTCTTCTAGTGCTTTGTACTGTAACTTGTTGGGTCTCTGGATCATTCTACTGTGTGCTGTCTTCTCTGGATTGATCATGTACTCCTACTTCAAAGACTGTGATCCTTGGACTTCTGGAATTATCTCAGCACCAGACCAGGTATGGGTTTTCTTGGGTCTAGAGGGGAACAGCTGCAATAAGTGAGGTTCTGATCATGGTTGGTAAGTGGGGTCTATTCTGCTTTGTCCTCTGGCCACTTCTCAAACCCCAGGGACTTGGCTTCTCTCCTCTGCTCTTGGGTGGCATTACACACACCAGATTCCAATATGGGGAAGTGAGCATGTAAACAGGGGACACCTCTAAGGACCAGGGAAGTAGCTAAGGGGAAGAGCATTTGCCTAGCATTTGTTAGGCTCTGGTTCAATCTGAGCACTGAACAGAAGGAAAAAAGCAAAAAACAAAAAAAAACAAAAAATACAGGTCAATGTCACTGTGTCCCTGAAGACAATGTCTCAAGGCCTGAAACCAGTTAAAGCTGGGAAGAGAAGACGGTAAATTTGGATTTGACTGTCAATTGAACAAAATGACTTCTTGCCATAACATCACTGATCTGTCTTCTCAACATAGCTTAAACATCATGCCAATATACTATATTAAATATGTTTAAAAATTCCTTTTATAGATAATATACTCTGGAGGAACTCTCCTCCTCCCCTGTGTATTCAGTCATCCTGCTTGTCATATAAGGGCTGCTTTGCCAAAAGCCTGGTATAGGGTGGAACCTTAATATCTAGACACCATGAAGGCATGTTTTAAGGGTTTGATTTTTCAGGATTAATTGCTAACAACCAGAGTAAATAGAGAAGAAAATGGCATACGTTGAAAATATAAGAAAAATAAAGCTCCTACATTCTTTTATAGAAAAGCTACTGTTAGTTTTTGTACTACTGAGACTAAAAGACCCAACCAAAACAACTGTAGAAGAGGAAAGGTTTATTAGGGGCTCACGGTTTCAGAGGTCTTAGTCCATATGAGGTTGGCTACAAGGTGAGGCAGGACATCATGGTGGAAGAGTACAGTGGAGGGAAGCAGCTCACGTGGTGATCAGAAAGCAGAAAGAGAGGTCTCCACTTGCCAGATACAAATACATACTCCAAAGCCACACCCCAATTTACCTCTTCCAGCCACACCCTACCACTTCAGTTACCACTCAGTTAATTCCTATCAGGAGTTTAATCACTGATTGGGTTAAGACTCTCACAATCCAACCATTCCTCCTCTGAATCTTCTTTTATTGTCTCACCCATGAACTTTTGGAAAACCCCTCATGAACAAACCATAACAGCTACATTCCCATGTTTCAGATATTGTTGAGAAGATCATTAATTCCCCCATCCTTCTCTCTCTTTCTCTCCCCCTAGCTGATGCCTTATTTTGTCTTGGAGCTATTTGACACAATGCCAGGACTTCCAGGACTTTTTGTGGCTTGTGCCTTTAGTGGAACTCTGAGGTTAGTATATCGATAACACTATGATAATGATGGTGACAATGACGAAGATGATGATAATGACAAGGGTAATGGCGGTAATAATCAACAGTATCTGCTGAGCACTTACTGTGTGTCCACTGTCATACTGAATGCTTTATTTGTATTTGCTCAATTGTTGTCACACAGCATCTGAGACTAAAACTTTATTCATATTATCATCAGTTTGCTGATAAAGAAACATGTTTAACAAGGTAGACAACTTATCCAAGGTGAGTTAGTAGAGGCAGGATGTAAGCCTAGTTTGCCCCTAATCTACACCATTCTGTTTATTATGTAACCTTGTCTGATATTATATAGTTACCTTTCCATTATTATATTGAAATACCTGAGACAATTAAATTATATAGAGAAAAGGTTTATCTTGGTTTATAGTTTTGAGGTTCTAGCCTATGATCAAGTATATTCATTAGTTTGAAGCTCTGAGGAGGCAGCAAAACATGGCAGAATAAAATTATTCACTCCTTGAGCTAGGAAGCAGAAGTAGAAGAGAGGGATAGGAAGGGGCCAGGGCCCCATAATCTTCTTTAGGGACATTTTCTCAATAAGCTAAGGACCTCCCAAAAAGACTTAATTCTCAAAGATCTCATCACCTCACAGAAGAACTTTGGGGACCAAGCCTTTAACACAAGGACTTTTAGCAGACAGTCATCATTCGCACTATAGCGTTTTGTACCTGGTCCCCAAAGGTTCATGTCTAGCTTATGATGTAAAATTACTTATTTCATCACAAACGTATCCACCATTTTGACTGGTCCAGCTATGCACAACAGTCCAAGTCTAAAATTTCTCCTGAGGCTCAAGGCAAGCTTAATTGTGAGCCCTTTAAAAATCAAAGTTATGGACATTTAATACACAGCAGTGGAACAGGTTCAGAGTATTCATTTCCATTCCAAAAAGGAGGAATAGAAAGAATGGCACAAGGAAAGACCAAGAATAGAGGAGTAAAAATTAAGTTCTAAAATTCTATGTCTGGGTCTGGAGTGCTTCATGGTGAAGGTGGGTTCCCAAGGCCTTGAGAAGCTTCTCCTTGTGTCCCTGTGGCCTTTCTGGTTGCAACCTATTTACTAGAGGGCCTTTCCCTTGCATGCTGCCTGTAGGTTTCCCTGAAGAGTACTGCACATTGCTGGTATCTCCTCCTCCAGTGCAATTTCATCTTAGCTCCTATGGCTCCATGTATTGCCCTGCTGGGGTATTCTTGCTGGGACTCTGATCCTAAAGCACACTACCTAGCCTTCCTAGATTTTCTTTTGGAATACTGAGAGTTTAGTAGGGTGTGGCTGAACATGCCTTGTATCTGAGACTCAGGCAGAAAGATTATAAATTTCAGGTCAGCCTGGCCAAGTTAGTGATACCCTGTCTAAAAATAAAAAGGACTTGGGTTGTAGCTTAAAAATAAAAAGGACTGTGGCAGAACATTTGCCTAGCATGCATGAGGCCCTGGGCATAATCCTGAGTACCAGGAAAAAAAGAAGTAAATAAAAATATTTAGTTTTTAATTCACAATTTTACATTCTGATTTCTGGGCTAACAACATGCTATAAAGGATTCTCCATTATATAATTTTAAGTCATCCAGACACCATGCTAGTATATTTACTCTCTTATTAAATTTTAAAAATATTAAAGCATCTAGATTATACTTGGAATATAGGAAATCAATTAAATTACTAGTTTATTTTACTTCTATATTAGTAGACACTTGTCCTATTGTTTTATAGTAAATAAGTCATCTTTAAACCATCTGCTTGAAAGAATATTTTTATTATATCCTATATTCTTCTTTGTCTTTGAGACCTTCTCAGGATGCTTTTTTATATTCCTCATGTACTGATTTATAACTATAGCAATATGAATAATTTTAATGACTTCTTTAAAATATGATTTACCACGTTAGGCTATTATGTACATATTACTCATTCCAGAATATTCTTAACATCTAGTTTTCCCTCAGTTACTCTGAGCTGATTCTTCAGAATCTATACATAAATCGTGATATCTGCAAATATTTTTTACTTTTATCTTCTTTTCCAATAGTTTCACTTCTGTTTTCATTCTATTATATAATTGTGCTTTGAAAACAATGATGTATTTTTAAAAGAATAGTTTTAATATAATGTATTTTAAAGGGAATAAGTTTTTGAATTGTGATTTTTTTGCACCACTTGAATATGATAGTGTCTTACTTTACTAACCAAAATATTCTGTTATACATGAAGAATTAAATAGGATTTCATGCTTTTCTACAAAGAAAACCTACAGTTTCAAGCTTTCTGACATCTAAGAAAGTTAGGTCCAGTAAGACTGCACTCTGAAGGAAAGTCAGAGAGAGCATCAGAACTCTTCTGCATTCCAGTTACTCAGGAGGCTTCAAAATATAAAAAGAACAAGTGCTTTTTCATTAAGGCATCTCTATACAATTTTCCCTTCATTCTCCAAACATCTTTTCCTTACATTGCATGACTCCTTTCAATACCCGTCTTTATCTGCCACTTCCTAAAGGGAATCTTGTGATGGTCTGTTTAGGTCTCTGTAGAGAATGCTTTCATGGCATCTTGTTAGTTTGCTAGCAATTTTGCAACTGTAATCTATTGTATAATTGGTTTGTAAATATCTGCATTCCCAGTTAAGAGTGTAAGATCCATGTTTTTCCTGTTCGCCATTGTATGCCTAGTACAAAGAATAAATAAGCAGACACAATAATACATAGATTATGAATGAGTGGCAAACTGCTGATTCCTGGGTTAAGATAGTCACTACTTCCTGCTCCACTCCAATCCATCACACACACACACACACACACACACACACACACACACACAATCCTTCTGTTACTCCTTGATAACTTATTAACTATTTGTTAAGAGGAATTAATGAGAGTCAGAACACAAAAGTGTAACTTTTTCCATGTGGTTTGTGGAATTATGTAAAGAGTGTTATCGCAGAAGAAATTTTGATGAATGAGAACAGGCTATGTAGTTCCCTTGGAGTTCCCAGATCATGAACATATGTCTACATCTTTTCAGAGAGCCCTGCTTTACCTACCTACCCTGGGTGACAGGGCAGGTTGGTGACTTAGCCTTGTTTAGTTTGGACTATGTTCTTGCTTTTCTCTCCCTTTAGCACGGTGGCTGCCAGCATCAATGCCCTAGCAACAGTGACCTTTGAGGATTTTGTCAAGAGCTGTTTTCCCCATCTCTCCGACAAGCTGAGCACCTGGATCAGTAAAGGCTTATGTAGGTACAGCTGGTGGAGAGCCCCTACTCCATATCATAGAATGTACATGTGGTGCATCTCAAAATCTTGCATGTGCTATTCAGGAAACAGTTACAGCACAAATGCACACTGAGATTTATGAAGGATCTCTATAGATACTTACACTTCCAAAGATGCCAGGAAGGTTATAGGATGTAATGGTCATCTAGTTCATCATGCATCAACTTCATTTTCAGATACCTTATGCTCTAGACTGAGCATACCAACATCTCTTGGTTATGCTGCGTTGATCGTATTAGTCCTCTACATAGGAAGGTGTTCTGCTCAGGATGGCCAATTACTCTAAAATAGCCAAATTCTTTTCTAAAGAATCATCTCTTAAAAGCAAATTTTCAGTAATCTTACTTCAAAGAATGATTGCTCCTTCTTTAACCATAAGATTGCATATTATGATAATAATCACTGGAGCACTTATCATAGTGTAGTTTTAAGAAGATTACTTCTTTTTAAGTGTAAACAAATTATACACTTCATTTATTCATTATAGAAAAATGTAGGTAATTTGATAAAATGTATGTATTTCATCAAATTTTACCAAACCAATTTTGTTCCTGGTTGATTTTTCTAGCAAACTATAGTAATTCTTTTCTTATGCCATGAATTCTTAGAAAATATGATATTTGAATGATGATATAATATTCTATCAAATGGCTTTTTAAATTTTATATTATTGTTACATTTTTCATTTTTTATAACACTGGATAAAATATAATAAAAAAAGAAAAAAGATCTATAAAAAAACGAGTGAGAAAATACAGAAGCTTCCTCAAATCTACTTATAAGACACATTTTTATAGCTTCAATTGTATATAAAACTATGGATTAATGATCTACTTATACGTTCTGTTTACTTGTTGGTGGAATATTAGAGATCTTATTGTTTATAAAGTTTATTTATATATAACAGAAGTAATGCCTCTATAGCAGGATATCTCAGCATTTTTAAACATATTTTTGAAATACAAAAATTCTAATTTTATATTTGATCAAATATATGGATCATATATTTCATTACTTCCTTACACTTACAAATTTCTTCCATTCAAAAATCCATTCACATATTTTCTTCTAGATTGCAAATATGTCTCTGTTTCACGTTATATTCAATATATCTAAATTATTTGTTTATGCTTTAAAATGAGGATCTAAATTGTTTTTTATTTCTTATACAGCCATGTTTTCATCATTGTTTATTCAGCATTACCCATTGGCTTTTTATATTTTTATTAATAGTAACAAATAATGTAAAGTTCTTTCATTTATAAACATGTTTTATATTGCATAATTAATTTTCTTAAATTGTTTCTCAATTGTAAGACATGTGATATCTTCTTTCATTTATAGCTTTGTAGCCTTTTATCAAAGATATCTGGTAGAAAAGTGTTACCACATTCAGGTTAAAAATTAAAATTTTTTCTATTGTTGCTTTTTATATAAAAATTTCTTTGGCTATTCATGTCTATTTATTCCTTTAGATTGACTGTAAAACTATTTATTGCTTGTAAAGTAGCTGTAACTGCCTACCCCCATTCCACGGCATTGGATACACATAAAGATGCACTAGGAATGAACTAAGCTTTTCATGGAGCAATAGCATTTTTTTCAATTTAATCACTTATTTGCTAACTTACATATTGATTATATTCATGTAACTCTGCTTCTTTCTCTCCTCTTCTTCCTCTTCTTCCCCTCCTTCTTTTCCTTTCCTTGAAATTATGAATAAGGTGCTTTTCCCATAATATCTCTGAAACCATTCATTGTCAGTGTAGAGAAGTGGTAGTTTTGGGTGGGTTTTGTTTTGAAAGTACTTATCTGTTCATTTATCCAACACTTATTGACTGCCAAAATTTAAATTGGTTTTAATAGCAAGTGTGGTTATTACTTACAAATATTAATTTCATATCATACCCCTTCCAATTTTTTTCTAGTGAAGCGGGATCCTAGTATGTTATCCAGGTCAGCCTTGGGCTCAAGGTCCTCCTGCCTCATTCTCCATCAGTAGCCAGGATTATAGGTGCATGCCACCAACGCTAGCTACAATGCCATTATTTTTAAATTTTTTTTTTTTTTATTTAGGTTACTTGTTTGCTATATATTCCACTTTTTGATTTTTTTCCTAACTTGTCCCTTTCCTCTGCATACTTGAGAAACTCAAGTTTTTCTCAGTGTTGCTTTGAACTTCCCAAAACCTAAATCTAATAACAATGAGATTTTAATTCTATTGTTTTGTTCTTTATCATTTATTATAAAAACAAAATTATACAGCCAAGTTGAAAAACCTTACAGTGCATATATTCAATATATATATGCATGAATGATATATACATCACTTAAATCCCCCATTAGCAATATCCTAAACTTGCTTTTTTACCTTGCATTCAGCTCTCTTTCTATCCATTAATCCATCATATTTTTATACTTTTAAAACTAAGTTACAGATATCAACACATTTTCCATCATATTTTAGCATGTGTATTGTTAACTAGAATTCAGTATTTATTTCAAGATTTTATACTGTAAAGAAATTCATCTATATTGAAATGGACAAATGTTAAGTACGGATTTTCTGAGTGTTGAGAAATCATATACCTATGTAACCCAACTTCTTTTTTTTTTCAATCAAATGTAAAATCAGTTTATAAGACCTTAAACAAAGAGTATTTGATTCCCATTTTTTTGCTGGTTTCTTTTTTTTTAATTTAATTTTTAAAATTTTTACAAACTTCAATTTGATTCATTGTACACAAATGGGGTACAACTTTTCATTTCTACAGTTGTGCATGATGTGTGTTCATACCATTCATGTAATCATACATGTACATAGGGTAATGACGTCTGTCTCATTCCACCATTTTTGGTACTCCCACACCTCCCCCTCTCATTTCCCTCTTCGAAATCTCAAGTTCCTCCATTCTTCTCTCATCTCCACACTCCCCCCATCCTGATCATATATCATCATCCACTTAGCAGGGAAAACATTTGGCCTAACTTCTTATCAATATATAAATCATTACCATCACTGTGGAAGGTTCTCCCATGTCCAGTTTTCTAGTCACTCTGTACTTCTACTTTTTTCTAGAGGACACCATTAATGTTATTTTTCTTTATTAAAGATTAATGTTGCCTATTCTAGAATGTCTGAAATCACACAGTACACATTATTTCTCTATAAGGCTTCTTTCACAGAATAATGTTTTTGAGATTTTATATTATATATGTTGTTTTGTGTATCACTAATTGATTCTTTTTAATTGTTGAATATGTCATGTAGGAATATAACACAGATTCTGACTCTTTTCATTAGTTAATTAGCTTGTTTTTTAACATTTATAGTCATTCACAGGGATTGCCTCCAAGACATTCCATGGATATCAAAATCTCAGTGTACTCAATTTCCTTATTTAAAATGGTGTTGTATTCACATGCAACCCATTTATATCTTCTCATATACTTTAATTTTTCTTTAGATTTATATTACCTAATACAATGTAAATACTGATATAAATGGTTGTTATACTATTTAGGGAATAATGACAATAATAAAAGTCTGTACATGTTCAGACACATTTTTTAAAACATTTTCAATAAGAGTTGCTTGAATCTGTCAATGTGCCACCACAGACAGGGAGGACCGTATGTCTATAGATTGATGTTGGCCATTTCAATCTGAGGTTACTGTGAATCCTTTTGTGAACACGTTTTCATTGCTTTTTGATAAACAGGTAGAAGTAGAATTTCTTGGTCAAATATCATGGTTTTTATTTTTCTTGTAATCCTGCCTTATCATACCTGTATCCATCTTCATTTAAACTTATTGGTATTAAATCCCATCTTTAAATCTCATTTGTTTTCTCTTGACTGCCACATCTTTGCTTCATTGAGAATGTATTTTTGCATCATATTGAGAGTGCCAGTTTTTAGATGCTTTCTTTTTTCTGTTTCCTTGGGGGGATTATTTCCAGAAGGTGTACTTTTTATTTGAACTTTTAGATTAATGTATTCATTCTCTTCTTTGGCCTTGTTTATGGAGAAATATGGTTTCCATTTCTCTTTACTTTTTACTTATAAGAAACAGAGATGGATACTGACCATGAATTGCTAACTGGGAAGTTAAATTGTCTTGATTTTACTCACTGAGTTGGAGCCAATGGCAAGTGCATGGGCATTGTTCCAAGTTCATGTCTCAATTTCTATCAGATATTCATGGTTATGTTGGGTTGAGGTGGAGGTTTCTTATATGTCTGTGCTCTGTCTGTTGTCTAGTTATCTGAGCTGATGACTCTCAGAACTGGGAAAATCCGCAGCACTTGCTTCAACTCTAAACTTTGTTCTCCCTCTCTCCTTCGCTGCTTTGTGTGCTGACATGCTCTGAGGTATCTATGGAACCTGCACAAATTTCCCCTAAACTTCCTGCTTGTTCAGGTTGCTATTGATTGCAGTTGGTGGTAGTGAAAAGATCTGACGGGAAGGGAAGCTGAATGGACTTCCTATCACCACAGAAAAGTAGAACCCCTGGATTTTGAGGGATGGTTGCTTCAAATTTCATTTGAACAGACGGTTGTTGGTCCAGGAGAAGGGCAATCAGCAGGAGGAACAGAAAATATCTTTTGCTTTTCAGGCAGATGTAGTTTCCTTTTCCATAAAGCGATACGGAGTCAGCACAAACATCATTTTCTGCAGTCTAATCCATCAAGTTTAAAGATAATGGGGCCACTTTAGAATTTTGACAAGTGCTTATTTATCAAACTTGGTTTGTGTTGTTATTGTGAATGTCCTTATTTTTCTGTGTCATTATTGGAGGATATAGCAACAAAAGTTGTTCACCTGATTTCATTTCAAGAGTAAGAGTCTCATAAAAATTACCTGACAAATTAGTAAATACCAAATCTGGAATAAAATAATAATAATGGAAAACACATAGTACTTTTGGAAAACCAGGCACTACTCTGAATAAATTAATTTGGGGGTAAATTGCAGGATAAATTAGTTAGTTTCTTTGTAATTCATTTTTAGAATGTGGGCTTTTGGGGAACAGGGATCAAGTTTTAACTTTTAATACTGGCATCTATTAAAGTGTCCAAACTGTGCTCAGAATTCAATGAAATTGAACTTATAGTAACATTGGGAACTGGACTGAGTATTTCACAAAAAAGAATATTCAAACAGGATGAACAAAGTGGTTTTCTGTACATTTCTCTATGTCTATGTCTCTATCTCCAACTCTTTGTCTATCTCTCCTCATTTAGTTTTCAAGCTATTGTGGAAATTCAACATATTTTAAAGATAAAAATTTTTGAAAAAGGTATATAGTAAACAATAATTTTTTTAAAAGATAGTTTGAAAGAAGGTATTATCTTAAAAAATGACTAAAACATACATGCTGACTCATTTAGTGATGCCAGAGGAGCACAGTACTCTGAAACTTCCCATGTTGATGTGTAGACAAATAAGTCATTAAGTAATATGACAAAGGGCCCTGAGGATGGTGTGCATATAGCACCAGAGGGAAAAACAGGAAAGCTTTCCTGATTAGTAAAACTGTGAGGTACAATGCGTGTTACTTAACCATTTGAAATCCAAAGAGGGCTACTGCTTCTTTTTTCAGATCATTTCTGGTGAGTGGTTTACCTGGTATTAGTTTTCATTAATTTAGTCTGGATTTGCTTGGACCCTTTCCACATTTTCACATTGTTTCTGCATGACAGTTTTTTTTTCCCAAATTCCTAGAAAGTATTTGATGCTTGACTCCAATTTCTTCCACCTGACCTGAGAAAGCAAGTGCTCAGAAGAAGGATCACCTTAATTCCCCCACAGGGCTTGTGATGTCCAAATGTGGACAGCCCTCCCTGTGATCCCTTGGGTAGGGCTGGAATAGGGCAGTTCTGGTTGGGGACAAGGAAGGAAATGATGGCCATAACTTTCCTTTCTTTCAGGTCTCTTGTTTGGCATCCTATGCACCTCCATGGCTGTGGCTGCATCTCTCCTGGGGCCTGTTGTACAGGTAATTAATGAGGGAAGAGACACATTTGATTTCATACTTTCATTCCCCCACTCTCTCTTCTAAAATTTTACCTATTCCTCCAATCTCCAACTACTAATATTCACACATACCAGGTTACAATTAATATAAATGTAAATTTTTACCCAAAATTATCTTCAAAAGCTGAAACTACTACAACTAGGAATGGATAATGACAAGGAACACTGTGACAAAATTTTAAAAAGTTTTAAAAATTCTATCAATAATAACCATAAGAGTGAAAACAACCATTAATATATATGTAATACCTGCTATGTAGTAGATATAGCCCTAAATGTATTGCCTGATTTAATCTTCATCACTCTCTTAAGAGGTAATGTCATTAATGTACTCATTTCCAGATGAAAAAAACAAAGAACTGTTCTAAACTCACATAATTAAAGAGTGGTGGAACTGAGATACAACCCAGTTTTATTATCCAAACCAAACTGCTTCTCTTACGTTCAACTCCCAATTCCATAAAATGTTAACATTAGAAGGAAATGTAAGAATAATCTCTTTCAACACCTTCATTTCGTAGATGATTATGGAAAAGAGTGAGAATATCTTGCTGAAGTTCTCCTAGTTGGTGGCTTATGATTATAGTTAGATTTATGATCCAAGTCTCCCGAACCCCACCCATCCCCACTCCCTAAATTGTCCAACTCACAAAGCAGCATGAAATAAACAAAACTTCAGATTCTAATTAATCCTCTTGGTCAATTTCCTTGTGTCTTTGTGTAATTTGATCATCCTTTAAATTTTCTTGGCATGACATGTGTTTTCTTTTTGGTATTGGGGATTGATTGAACCCTACATTCCCAGTCCTTTTAAAATCTTTATTTTGAGGGGGTCTTACCAAGTTGCGTAGGGACTTGCTACATTACTGAGGCTGGCTTTGAACTTACAATCCTCTTGCCTCAACCTCCTGAATCACTAGAATTACAGCTGTTTACCACCACATATAGCTATGATACAGGTTTTTGATAAATGCTGCTTAAAGAAATGAATAAGAGTGAATGAATAGTAACCACTTGATAGTAAACAGCAATGGTAAGATTGAGTGGGTATTAATAGTAATTAATAGAATAGAATATATATACATATAATGCCTTCTAATTTACAAATCAGTTCATCCTCTTATTCAAATGACTACTTACATATCTTCAGTTATTTCCATTTTAATATTCAAGGAATAAATCTGAGATATTTAAGTGACCTGAATAAATTTACTTGTTTACATAAGATAATTTGCAGAACCCACATTCAGTATCCTCTCTGATAAGCTGTGAATTTACCATTTTTCACAGATGCTTGATTATAATCTTTTTACAAAGCTTGAAACACACTGGTATCTCCCTGTCCACAAAGAGAAATTGGCAACTAAGTGAAGTTTGTCTTTTGTGACCTCATGTGCATTTTTTAAGGTTAATTTTCACAATTCACGAGACCTCTATTTCTAAGTTGCCTCTAAAGCCTTGAGGTTTATTGTTTCTTCTTTTTTATAACATTTGTTATTTATTCTTAAAGAAGGGTCAGCCTGTCTAATTTGATGATAATTTGAATCACTAAATTGTTTTCCTTCAAAAATATTTCATTGAGGAGTAAGGGGCTCCAGAGAAGGCCAGGGTTCCTCAAGATACTGGGGGAAAACACCACTTAAGAGTAGGGAGCATGTTGAAGGCTAAACTCACCTGCTTGTCCTACTTTAGATGAGTACTGGGCCCACTTTCCTGGTTGATTGAAATGTGTACCACACAGTTCATGCGGTGTATGAGATGCTGGCAGGCAAGAAATGAAAACTGATCTTCTGCTTCCTTGGAGAGGTATTTGTCTCCAAGTTAGTCCATTCATTTCTTTGAACACATCTGACTTCATTGGATATAGAAAAGAAATTAAAATTTTCCCATGTTTCTGTAGGTTCTGTTTAGTTATACATAATAGTAGAATTCATTTTGACATACTTATAAAAGCATGGAAAATAATTTGTTCTAGTTCAGTCCCCAGTACTTCCCCTTTCCCTCTCCTCCTGCCTCCCACTGTTCTCTTTCCTCTGCTCTAGTGATCTTTCTGCTATTTACTTAGTTTTTTTATCTTAGTGTCTTGTGAATGTACATGATGGTAAGATTCATTTTGATATATTCATATATGTACGTAGAAAGTTAGATCAGATATTTCTCAAAAGAAGAAATACAAATGGTCAAAAATATATGAAATTGACCTATTTAATTTTCCAAACAGCTTTCATTTGATTTAATGAAAGATTGTTCATAGTCTGATGTTGCATGTGGAAAAAGACAGAAACCCAAATCTCACAGGTGTGAAAGAGAGAGCCAGGTTTAATTTCATGTTCACAAAATCACCCTATCTGTATGATATGTTCTTGAAGGTGGTGCAGGGATGAGAGAGCTTTGAGCTCCTTAGACAAATGCAGGCCAGTTCAATGCTGTTCTCGTCAGCTTTGCTTTGGTTTACTTCAGGGTTTTTTTTTTTTGCTTGTTTAGCACTGCTGGTGTAAGATTTTAGTTCGGGATTTTACAGGGTGTGTGCTGAAGAACATTATCCTGTGAAATGTGTGACATGTTCCAAGGAAGAAAATTTCCATATTCAGAGACTTTGGAACATGGTGCATACTGCATTGCCCTCTCAGATCCACAGCACACATTAGTACATTGAAGACTCTGGGGAATCCAACAGTAAGGAAACTCATTTCACTTAAAACATGTGACCACAGAACCATAATAAGGTTAGGGAGGGAAAAGACATCAGATAATGGCAATAAAAACTCCCTTTCCCTAGGCAATTGCAGTGCTTCCTCTGAGAAAGGTCGTTCTACCCAACATGCAGCTGTCCTAAGGACTGTCAGCTAAGGGCTGTAGTGACTTCTAGACACATTTTAATTCTCACCTGAAGAAAGTACTTCCTAGATCTCAAAACGTTACAACAAAGGACGTGCCTCAAAAATTTAGAGTTCACTAACAGGGTAGGTAATGGCAGCAAAGAAGATTGTAATACTTGTAGTCCACATTCTGGGCCCCTTATCATGTGATCCCTGTACGAGGACATTATTCTGAACTTTCTGTTGGATTCTACATTGAAATCTCACTAAAATGAGGAAAGAATGGGGTGGGGGAGCCACTGGGAAGCAGATATTCTGATCTGCCCTTGACACATGAGGAATCTAAGGCATAGCAAAGTTTAATATGGTGCATAAGCTCCCCAGTCAACCCTGACCACAAAGCATATTCCCTTAGTCATTGCTGTTAACTTGTAGGAGTAGCTCAGATTAGACTTAGGCATTGAGGAGAAAGCTGAGTTTGATGATATTTAAGTTTTCCTCTAATTAAACGTGTTTAATAACAAAAAAAAAGATAAAAGTTAAAAGTAATTTGCTTTGTCCAACACAGAAATACATATGTATTTTATATTTCAACACACACACACACACACACACACACACAAACATTTAAATCCAGAAAGTCTTGGATTTTTTTTTTCCCTGAGGCATACTGGCTAGTGACTTTGTAAGAGGTTGTTGATTTTTATTTCATGAGGGAAGAGAAATATATTTATTATTTCATTGATCTTCTATATAATAGCCAGTAAATTAGCTTCCAAATTTAGCAACCATAGTAACTATGAATTAGTGCTGTCAATCAATAGAGGAAATATCAAGAATATTCAATAGAGAATAATGGGAAAAAGGGAGCCTCTAATCTTACCTATTTCCATCACGTCAAAGACATATCTGAGACACTGACTTTTCTAAAAAATAAACTGGGAAAGCAGTACTAACAATGCATTGCAGCTCATCTATCTGGACAAAGACAAAGAACTTAAGTGAAAACTGAAGGGGTCTGGAATATTTCTTTCCCCTGTATATTTTTTGAGAGAAAGAAGAAAACTGAAGTTGAATGAATGTGAGTTAATAACGAAAGGTCAACAAATCCTAGTGATGTGTTTCAGGGCAATAATTACAATCCAAATATTCTAACTATAAAGAAAGATTCTTTCAAAAGACTGCTTTTGCTTTAAACATAAGAATTAGGCCATAGTGGTCTGTGCTCTTGATATTCTTTTTTAAGACTACTTTTGGGAAAAAAAATGTGGAATTTGGAGCTGCAACAATCTGAATTTATATCTTAACCTCTGCCATTTCCTAACTAGAAAGTAACCTTTGATATCTTCTGTCTGCCCCAATTTTCTCATCTACAAAATTTAGTTAGTGTTACCTACTAAGCTGAGTGACTGTGAGGACTAAATGAGGTCATTTGTCCTGGGTTCCCAAGTAGTTCTTTACTGTCTTTCACATAGGTGGACCCTGATAAACAGGATATTTACATAAGATCTTTGAGCATCCTGATCTCTATTGTCTGTAGGTTCCTTGATGGAACTGGACTGGGCTTTACTGACGATAGTTTGTGTGAGTGCATGCACACATGTGTATATTTATGTTTCTTCATTTGCATAGGTTCAGTAACATGCACATCAGTGCACATGTATTTTCTAACTCTTGGAAGGCCATGGAATAAAGCTTTATATTTACAGAAAATTAGTTTAAGGAAAGTCCCTGGCTAATTCATTGATGTCTATAACTTAGTGGTTGAGAGACATGGAAATGCACTTCTCAAACTCTCTCAATTTCCAAAAGAGAGGGAGAGAGAAAAAAACAGGATGTGGAGGGTCTGATGGCCTCCTCACATGTCTGAGCTTAATGCTTCAGTATCCTGGAGGTGTAATGGGTGGGATGACAGTGGTTGGGTAATAGCACATGACCCCCCCACCAAAAAGAAAGAATTGTTCAAACTAAATAAAACAGTTAATTAACTAAGATGCAAAACCTAAGTTGTAAATATATTTTTTTAGTAAATTATTTTTTTATTTTTCCACATTTTTATTGGTGCATTATAGTTTTACATAATGAAGGGATTTATTGTTACATATTTGTATTTGCACACAATATAAGGAAGTACATTAGTTTTAAAAGCCAATTTTTTTTAGGATGCCAGTAACTGAACCAAGGCCCTTGTGCATGTTAGGCAAGCACTAACCTACATCTCTTGCCAAGAAAAGAAAAAACAAATAACTTTTGATAGGATAAAAATATTGAAAAATGTATGAATTCCAACTTCAGTGAAATCTCTTCTTCAACCAAATCCAAGTTACCTGTGTTTTTACTTTACGAACATATGTGCACTAGATCCAGATTTGACCCAAGGAAAGAACATAATTGGTAAATGGCACAGTCAGGACTTGAATCTAATCCTATCAGGGCCAGAGAAAGATGGTGCCTGTAGGCTACAGATAGAGTGGAGTCATAGGGCTCATCTGGTCTGCTTTGTCCCACAGGCTGCCCTCAGCATCCATGGCATGTGTGGAGGACCAATGCTGGGTTTATTCACTTTGGGACTCGTGTTCCCTTTTGTGACCTGGAAGGTAAGCATCCTACCTCCTTCTTCCTGATTCCAAGCTTATATAAGGCCCCAGATATGTTCCCTCACCTCTCTTTCCTCTAACCCCTGCTTAGAAAATCTATTTATCTTTGCTAGGAAAAGAATTCACACTAAGAATCAAACAGAATCCAAATCCTCCTATATCTGACTTCAGTGAAGCCCTTTCAGAAATAAAAAGCAAAAGGAAGAGGTGATCATGAACTGTCATGGAATCAAAGCTAACTCTTTAAGGTTTAAATTAAGTCTTCTCTCAATTAAGGGACCACAAAACGAACTTCACAAAAGACACTAGATTCGAAATAGTTTAGTTAAAATAGAATTTTGAAAATTAAATTCAAGTAAACATACATGTAAGTTTCATTTTGTCTATAGTTATCTAAAATTATAACTAGCTTTATTAACTTGATTAACTAATCTATGTGGAAAAGATGGAACAAACCTGGGATATGATGATAGCTGAGTCATCTTCATTTGGTTGGGTGGGTAAGTTAGGAGTATGACTTCAAGAAAATGTTGCTCAAATGACCGTGCAGTGAGTATTAATGAAGCATTTATTTGGAAAAGTAATGCAACATTTTAAAAACATTTGAAATATCATAATTTTATCAATCTAGCAAAATTGCCATTCACTTATTGTCATTCATATATGTACATGTATGCCTTTATTTTTAGAAAGTTTTTAAACTCCAGCTAACCTGATTCTATTTTTATGTATGTTCATGCCCTAAGGTATTCCATAAATACCAAGTCAACTGATTTGGCATCTATGGCTAAATGGTCCTTATTGAACTCTATTTAGACAGATCATGTGGGATTGGGTAAAGAAAGTGGATGGATGAATAGTAAATATCGGGGCATTTGCACATTTTGCCAGCAGTCTTATTAAGAATACTCTATCTTGGTAACTTTTATGATATTGGGGTTTACAAGGATATTTATGTTCTTGAGAGATAATGTGAGGGAAAACTTTTGCTCAGCCACAAAAATCTCTGCAGTCGTTGTACAAGATCTTAATGCATTGTATATGTAATTTGTTATCTATGTTAGTAAATTATGGTCCTTTTATTTAGTCAGGAAAACCACCTTGGTATAGACAGAGGATAGTAAATATTTAAATTTATGTTACCTTATGACTTGTCACTGGTAGTACTATTAAATACACTTACTTGCTAGTATTTACACTAAAAAATTTCCAAATCTTGGGAGTCAGTAGACTCACTTGGGATGACAGAAATGAGTAAGAATTTTTGTATAAAAGCTGTCAATGAAAAAATGACTGCATTTTCTCCATTGTGTGAAGTTTTCCTTAACTTCTGAAACTTTTTTTTGGCAAGGAATTAAGAATTCAGGTTTCAACATCTTTTTAAATAATGAGAAAAATGGGAGAGAAATAACTCTTGTGATATATCTAAATATAGTGATCTCTATGAAATTCTCCTGTGTCTTCATTTAAGGAAGAAGTTATTCCTAAATGAAACTGTATTGGGAGAGTTGACATGAAGGTAGTTTGGGCACGCGTGACTAAGATTTGAGGTGAACAGACCAAATCTCTCCGGCTCAGTTCTCCTCATCTCATGATTCTTTCAACAGTTTTGTCCAATTTCTTAATAACTTTCTTTTCTTCATCAGGGTGCACTAGGAGGCCTTGTCACTGGAATCACTTTGTCCTTTTGGGTGGCCATTGGGGCCTTTGTTTACCCTGCACCAGATTCTAAGACATGGCCTTTGCCACTCTCAATAGAGCAGTGTTCAAATGTGACGACCGCAGCACCACCAGAGCTATCCAGCAGGTATGTTGGCTTTAACTATGACAGACACTGTGTCTCAGAGATCAAGATGCCAGGTTAGAGACAAATGCAGTCCTCAGGGTTAGAATTGACAAGATATATCTTGCTGTCCTAAGAGGAATTTCAGTGCCCAACAGTGAAGAGCATCATATAGGGCTGCTGCTTTCTTCAGATACCTGTTTCTCTGTACTCAGGTGTATAAGAGCAAACTGGGCAGAGGGGTAAATTGGAGATATGAGTGCAAAGCAGAAAAACAATAGAAGTTTGAAAAATGGATGGGTGGGTATGAGGATCATAGGGCCCTTAAAAGAATGAAGATTCTGAGTAGAAGAGATTTGAGAACAATGAGGAAAATGATTAGGGAAATTCTGGGTTGGGACACTGTTGGGAATCTATGTCTTTTAAATCCAGCTATGTGAACACAGGGGCTAACAAAGAATTTTCATTTCTATTTCTGGATGGGTTAAGGGATCAAAAATACCAAAACACAGGAGATACTATGATGTAGGGAAAATACCATGGACTCTCAAATCAGAAACACCTGGATCTGGATTTTGGTTTTACCATTTATATATTTTGTAATATTGCCCAAATTAGGAACTGATCACTTCTTGCATTCCAGAAACCCTTGATTTAAAAATGAGGTTATTAACATGTTTATTTTACTGGATTTTGAGAGGATAAAATGAGACTGTATGTGAACATATATGTATGTACATATATATTAATGTACATATAGTCATGTATATATTCATATACATACACACACACACATATAAACACACATTAGTATGCCACTGTATCTTACTATATTAATGTGCATTCTCACATTCTAACTGAATATACAGGCAAGTCTAGGAATATAGACTTTGAGGTCCTCAGATTTGAATGACTTTTTTTCTCATTCTCACCAATACTTACCTTTTTGGTTCATTTCCCCTGGGCTCAGCATTCTAAAAATTGTCAGATAATTTTGCAAATTACATTTATGGATATCTCTCTAAGCCAAGCACAGCTTTTCTTTTCTAGTGCCCTTGTCAGTCTTACGGTTACTCTCAGCATTTTAAAAAATTCAGGATAGTGAAATTATTCTATTTATCCTCATGGTTGCCCACATTTCTCTTCAAATTCACCCTATCCAAAATGTTCACTAGATGTATTTTCCTGAAGCGCTTTTCTGAGTGCATGACTGCCAAACTGAGATCACTTGAACATTCTATGGGCCTACACAGAAGAAAGGAGAAACTTCTTTATCCTGGAACTAAATGCCTTTAAGAATGCAGAAGTTTCCTGTGGGTACTGTTATTTCCCACTCCTCTCCTTCTTCTACTCTAGATCCTCCTCTTTTACTTTATACATATCCCACTCTTT
>JAJEJO010000188.1:209231-258426 GCA_020662805.1 Glaucomys volans | reverse complement strand
GGATCCTAAATCCATATGAAACAAAGAACTCTTTGTTAGTAGACCTCAAATCTGTATTATTTGTTGGAGTGTTTGATACTTTAGTGGTCTATTCAGAGACAAACATCTCTTTTTGAAACCCTGGAATTGTTTGTGTTTTAGTCAGCTTTTTCACTGCTGTGACTAAATGACCTGACCAGCACAATTATAGAGGAGGAAAAGAGTTTATTTGAAGACTCATTGCTTCAGAAGCCTTAGTCCATAGAAGGCCAGCTCCATTCCTGGGGGCTTCAGGTGAGGCAGACCTTCATGGTGGAAGAGTGTGGCAGAGTGAAGCAGCTCACATCATCAGGAAGCAGAGAGAATTTCCACTCAATACATACAAATATATACCCAAACCAGCCATGCCCCAATTCCTACCTCCTCCAGTCACACCCTACCACTTCACTTACCACTGTTAATCCCTATCAGGGGATCAAATCACTGATTGGATTAAGACTCTCACAACCCAATCATTTCTCCTCTGAACCTTCTTGCATTGTCTCACCCATGAGCTTTTGGGGGACACCTCACATCTGAACCATAACAGTTTGGTTCTAAATTAAATTCCTTTGATTCAGAACATGCTTGGATAGTATTTTGAGATTTTGCCCTCCTCCATCACACACATATACACACACATTAGGGCAAATTGGGTGTTTAAGACCAGGTATGGTTACTTTCTTTCTCCATCATTTAGTAGGTCTTAAGAACATTACTTATCAACCACACTTGCCTAAATAAAGGGAGTAATTTAAGTAAAATGTGCCTACTTTGCAGAAGGCACTAATTGATAAATATTATCGTCAATCACAGTAGAATTCTATTTGGTCAAATATCTCTTGACAGACTCACATAATGCCAGGGAATATCTTATTTGAAAATCAACTTGCAATTTTGAAAATCTACAATTTTTTATGTCCCTAGAAAAAAATTTGAGGGAATCCTTCTGGATGGACAAGTACATAGTCTAGTACATAGGAGGAAACTTCTTTTTTTGTGGTGCTGGGGATTGAACCCAGGGCCTTGTGCATGTGAGGCAAGCCCTCTACCAACTGAGCTATATCCCCAGCCCAGGAGGAATCTTCTTGATACATGTAACTCCTATTCCACCATATGTTTTAGGTCTTGTAGACTAATCTGACTGTCAGAGTCATGGTTAACATTTAATGAGATATAGTATTCATAAACAGCCATGATAAAACCAAAATTTGCAAAGAATTGGGGAGGAGGTACATCATGATCCTTTAAATATTGTTTTTAGTGTTATATGAATCTTGTTCAACAGCAGGATTTAAAGGAATGGGGCATTGAGCAGGTACATTTTAAGGGTAGGAATAAGAGACAGAAGAAAGTATAGAGTGGCTAGGGAGAAATGACAGGATTGTTCATCCAGGAGGTAGATGCTTGGGTGACAGGAGGAAACAGTAAATTACAAACACTGACTTAAATAACCTTGAGTATTATATCTGATTTGGATAAAAACTAAGAACTTTCTTGAATAAATGTAATACCTGTTTTCCCCTTTGTTGGCCTGTGAAGGTTATTAGTAGAGCTTTCCATTCTAAACATTTTTAAATAAACGTGTCCTCTCTGTTTAACTCTATAGACATGAGCTTACCTGAGCTGGCAATTCATGGTTTTCTTAAAACAAACTCCAACTCCTTTCTTTTCAGGAGTTAACCAAGTTCTGTTTATTGACCTGTCAGTCCTGTTTTCACCCTTATGTAAGAAGCAAATTACTTCTCAGGTTGACAATGCTTAAATGCTGAAGCCTTCAAAAGTCTAATCCACCTGTTCTTTTGTTAATAGGTCCCCAAAGAGGCAAGGATGTTGACCCACTCTTAATTAGACCAGTTTGCAATTTATTTTGCTTTTGGTCTAAGAAATACAAAACTCTGTGCTGGTGTGGAGTTCAGCATGACCGTGAGACCGGGCAGGTGAGTAGATCGAGCTTTAGAAACCAGACTTGGCTCAAAGGGATTCCTGTTTTGCCCATTTTGAGCCAGTTACAAGGGACTGGGAGCAGGGTTCAGGGAAGGAAAGTAGTGGATGTTAGAACTTGAAAGAATCTACGTTTCAACTTCAGAATTGTCTCAGCTGGTTTTTTTTAAGCATATGAACATGACAATAGGTAAATATGCCTTAGATCTGCATTGCAAGGGATCCATTTTCAAAGTTATTTTTAACCCCTGTAAAGGTGAATTCTAGTCAAAATATAAAAATAAATAATAGAAAGGGAACAAGGAGCAACAGTCTCTGGTAAAGGCTAAAAGCCCAGGCTTTAGATTCATACAGTCTTGGGACTAATCCAATCCCATGTCCTTACTTTCCTTGGATGAATTATTTAACTTCTCCTAATTTCAGCTTTTTTGTCTGAGAACTGAGCATGGGAGCAGGTAATTATATAGAGTGCAATAGACAGAGAGACACTCCTTGTTCTTTGGGGTATACATATAAAATATGGGGGGAACTTATAGGCAGAGATGCAAAAAAAAATAAAAAGGCATCTAACTTCCCAGCCTCTTTACTCCTCTAAGTGTGTTTAGACCAGACAGAGCTAGACACACTGAGAACTACCAAGTTCTCATTAGCCCAGAACCATCAGGAACAGCCTGCAGTCTGATCAAGTTGGACTTACTGACTTGATACTGCATGCTGGGGTGCTGCAGAGGACCCACATAATACTACCCTCTACAACAGTGGGGGATGGACATGTCTTTTGCAAGTTTGGGGCTCTTGCTGAAGGATTCTGAGAGGTGTTAAAGAGAAGCAGGAAATAAAACCTAAAGTCACCTGGTCAGCATTGGCAGGAGTACAATAGTCAGACAAAGAGTTATTGTGGAAGGTGACAGCTACAGGATTTCAGGGAAGCAAGGTTTCCTGCTGGTTTTGCAGCTGGCTCACCATTCTGCCCTTCCAACTTGATGAACGGCAGGAGTGATCTTTTGTTTTTGATTTTTTCTTCTTTTTTAGTTCAAGCTTATTTTCACGTTTTCATCTCCACTTTACTCTCACTTTCGACTTTAGATTCTTAATTGATATCACATCATTTATTTTTCATCTGTCAATTGTTCTTTTCCCTATAATTATGTACATGACATAAATCTAAATTTAATACCTATGCATTTGGGAAGAGCACCACCTTGTCAGAGGCTCAGAATGGATTCTGGGATCAAGAGTTTTCAGGGGGATATTTAAATGAATATTCAGGGCTCTGATTAGAACTGGACAAAACCATGATATGAAAGTTCAAAAGAGGAGAGCAGAGCTGGGGGAGGTCCTGAAGCCAGTCTTGGTAAGTAAGCAATGGTTTTATAAATAAGGAGTTGGCCCCATTCAACAATTTATAGTTCTGAGAGGGCACAATTTATCAGATCAGCAATTTAGTTTTCTAAGAAGGCAGTGGTTGAACAATGTATTGTTTAAGTGGATTTCAAGGAAGTTCTTGAAGAATCACATTATGAACTGGTTTATAGACTTCCTGAGAATTTCCTCACATGAGTAATAAATTCTGTTAATACGAGAAGCTTACATTCTCAAGGCTGAGTTCAGAGTGGGAGGGAAGATACAGGGTGTCACTATTAGGTTTCTTTTTTCAAAAAACATTGAGTAGTCTGCAGGGGAGATTGCACACAAGTATTGTATGCAAGTTTAGCCTCCAGAGGACTAGCTGTTCATAGGTAGGAACAGACCACTGCCCTCTGAAGCACAGGCTAGTCTCTCCTCATGAAGTAAGGAGAACTCCCTCACAACATTGCTGTATTAAATGAGAGATGCGTAAATTTCCTCAGGTAACACAAGACATTGTAAGTGCTCAATAAATTATTATTTTGGTTATTATCAAGATTATCAGTTAGGAAGTCTTGGTTCAGTTATTGGACCACTTTTGTATGGAGTCATTATTTGAAAGGGAGACCTAAGCAATATCCCTCTAGGTGTTGCAGTACATCAAGACTATTTTCTTATGATGTGTCTTTCCATTTTTCTCAGGACAACCTTGAGAATGGCAGTGCCTGGAAACAAGGGGTTGAATCTGTCTTGCAGAATGGACTCCAGCAAGAAGGACTGGTTCATGTTCCAGGATATGATACCAAGGACAAAAGCCAAAACAATATGGCCTTAGAGAAGATTACCTATTTCTAGGACATTACATGCAAGTGTGTACACACACACACACACACACACACACTTCTTGCCTAATGTTAGTAGACTTGTATAGCAGTCATTATTAGAAGATAAGGATGTTCAGTATCTATTTATACTTATTTATACAGATGAAATGACTGTTCCCCGGGATATTGTTTGCAATCTCCAGTTTTAAGGTGCAAAAAATTATCAATGGTGTACATGCCTGGAGACTTCCTTCTTTCATAAATCAGGACTAGATTTCACCACAGTGCAAGGAGTCAAAGAATATGATTCGTGTCATATTAAACTTCAGGTTCTTTGTAAGTTTTGTTTGGTTTAGTTTGTTCTCCAGTGAGTTTGTGTGTGTGTGTGTGTGTGTGTGTGTGTGTATGTATGTTGGAGATTGAACCCAGGCCCATGTTCATGCTAAACACCTGTTTTACCACAGAGCTAAACCCTTAGCCTTTGTTTTGCAGATTTAACCATCAATATCTTGGAGCTATAGAAGCAGAATGGGAAAAGGGAATCTGCATAGTAAATGCTTCTCTGACAACTATTGGTAAAATGAGAAGGTTGTCGCTCCCAAACTCATGCCTCACATATGTGTAGACATGTTTTACAAACAACATCCCCTGCCATCTTATAGCTGCTGGCAGAACACTTAATGCTACAAGCATCCTCCCACTGCTACCTTTAAGCCTCTTTTAGTCATTTCCACTGCCAGAGCTGTCTGTCCAAACTTTAAAGGCACTATACAAAGCACAGAGGTGAGACAAGTGTGTCGGATCAGAGGGATCAGTTATAACTAAATGCTCTCTTTCCTTGCTGGTGTTGGGGCAGTGTTTCTTCTTCCTTCCCACCACCTTATAAATTCTAATTGATTCTGTGCTTAACAAGAAATCTGAAGTCTTTCTGTAAGGTATGGTAAAGAGAAAAGGAGCATCTTATTGATGTAAGTTTTTTTTGAATATTTTGGATATTAATCCCCTGTCAGAAGAATAACTGGCAAAGAGCTTCTTCCAATCTGAAAGTCTTTCTCTTCACACTCATGTTCCTTTTGCTGTGCAGAAGCTTTTTAATTTGATGCCCCCTCACTTATTGATTCTTGGTTTCATTTCTTTTTCCTTTTTTTTTCTTTTTTGTAGTGCTGGGGATTGAACCCAGGACCTTATGCTTGTGAGGCAAGCACTCTACCAACTGAGCTATATCCCCAGTTTTATTTCTTGAGCTTTAGGAGTCTTGTTAAAGGCTGTACCAGTATGTTGGAGTGTGTTTTCTTCTAGCAGTTGCAATGTTCCCCATCTAATTCCTAGATCTTGAATCCACTTTGACTTGGCTTTTGTGCAGGGTGACATACAGGGATCTAGTGTCATTCTTAGAGATATCCTGTTTTCCTAGCACCTTTTGTTAAAAAGGACATCTCTGTCCAAAGTATGTTTCTGGCAACTTGTCAAGTTATCAGATCACTGTATCTATGTGGGTTTGTCTCTGCATCTTCTATTCTGTTTCATTGATCTTTATGTACATTTTTATGTGAATACAATGCTGGTCTTTTTTTTTTTTTTAAATACCGCTTTTTTATAATTTGAGTTTGGTATTCTGGTGCCTACAGCATCGTTCTTCTTGCTCAGAATTTCTTTGGTTATTCTGGGTCTTTTATTCTTTACTATGATTTTAGGATTATATTTTCTAGTTCTTTGGTATTTTGATGAGAGTGCATTGAACTTGTGTAGTGCTTTTGGTAGTATGGCTATTTTGATAATATTAATTCTGCCTATCCAAGAACATGGGTGGTCTTCCTATCTTAAAGGTCTTTTTAATGTCTTTGTTTGGTGTCCTATAATTGGCACAGTCGAAGTTTTTCACCTCCTTGGCTAGATTTATTTCTAGCTACTTTTTGAAGCTATTTTGAATGGTGTTTTTTGTTTGTTTGTTTTCTTATAGAAATCTATTAGGACAGCACGTGTAAAGGGACTTTCATTGCAAATTGCTTACTAGCTGTAAGAGGTTTCACCAAGAACTTTTTTGGTCCAAAATATATGTCCACAGGTCTTGCACTCTGCTCATCCAGTTCATGTGTGCTAGCTCACCTTTTTCCAACAGATATAGGGACTTAATAGCCAAACTGTCGAAAATAATTTTTAAAGTTCTAGAGCAAGAGGGAATATTATAGAAAGTGTTTAGCCCCATACAGAACATCCAATGATGTTATTCTGTGCTGTGGCATATGAAGAAAATTGTGTTCATTTTCATTTAAATTATTTTTGTGTCTCTTTGGGATTTTCAAGACACTGGCTTAGAATGTGTATCACTAGTGCACTTTAAGTGTTAGAAATGAGATAAACATAGGTATAAATTAAAAGTTATGTCACAAATTCCCAAAGAGTAGTTTCCCAATGAGCAGTTAGAATGTTGGAACTTAATTTAACATCATTTTATAGAAAATATTAATTGGATATTATTTTGGATAAATAAAGAATAAACAAAGAAAGAGTCCCTCCCCTTCTGTTTCTGCCAATCAGTTGCTTTTAAAATCAGGGGCTCTTTCATTGTTTAAGTCAAACAATATTTTCCAAATATTAATTTTATTATTTTATGACTATATGGGATGATACCATTTCACTAAAAAAGAGAAAAATACAAGTTACAGGGCTTTCAAACCATATTTAATAGAAAAGATTACTTAAACATTTTACAGCATTACAATCTTAAACATTATTGTAACTATCACCAACAATAGTCTCTGATTGTTCCCTTAGAAATAGTCTAAAATTATTACAAAAACTTTGACTTTATATGTATACCTTTATATATTTAGAAATAACATGTGCTTAATCTGAATATTGGAAAGTAGCTGGGTTTGTGGTAGAGTTAACCACTTTTATCCAGCATTAATAGCTTTATAGTATAACCTAGTTCTAAACAACTAAAATGTATTTGAATTACCAGTGGTACATATGAAAATGATACAGCATTCTAAATGAATCAATTATGACATAGTAAATCATCTAATGGGTTATTGTTATTTGTAATTCTTGGAAACAGCTAATATTATTTCCTCTTCCATCCTAAAATCCTGACTTGGTCAATGTAGTTTGCAAACACCTATATGAATAACAAACAGTCTTAAATCTACTTTCCCAATACTGTACTTTTGGCATTTGAAGTATAGTTACTTTCAGAAGAGAGCTAATTTTCTAAATATTTGGTTACTTTATCATTACATGACCTTTATTTGGAGTGTGAGGCTCTTATCACAAATTGGAAAAATAACCATTGGAGGAAAATGTCAACAATGCATTCTATATATCAGTAGGAGGTTTCATAAGAGGATTTTGCATTTCCAAAAATGTATGCATCTTTTAATTTTAGAGTCCTGAAACACTTCAAAATGTAGTGGCATGTTTATACTATTTGTTAATCTTAGGAAAAAATTTTGGAGAGTGATATGTAATCAAGGTATATGATTATTTGTTTCTTTAAAAAATAAATTCTGATTGAAAAGCATTACGATGGAAAATGTGAATATTCCTTGTATGAATGGAATGTAAGATGATCATTTACTCAAAATCTTCAATGTAAACTTTATAGATTAAGGCAGTATACTTGTCATGGTAAGCTTTGCCATAGTAAAGAACATGGATTCTTTTTTGGATAATGCCTGTAGTTTTTAGTCCACTGGGACTTAGGACCCACATTCATGTGCACAGGCATGCACACACATGCACAAAGTAAATATCAAGAGGGTTTTTACCACAAAATAAATCAGGTTATTATAAATCAAGTAGAAAAATATGTAATGATGCTATCTTTTGTGGACACTAGCCTATTTATTCTCAGGAATTTCCAAAGTCACTTCAAGTAGCTGGTTGTGGTGGTGGTGCACACCTGTAATCCCAGTGACATGGGAGGCTGAGGCAGGAGAATCATGAGTTCAAAGCCAGCCTCAGCAACTTAGTGAGGCTCTAAGCAACTTAGCAAGAACCTGTCTCTGAATAAAAAATATAAAAAAGCGCTGGGAATGTGACTTAGTGGATATGTGTAATTACATGCAAGAAAATAAACACCCCAAATTGCTTATTTATATCAGTAAAATAAAGTCAGGCTGAATTTGCAAAGTGAGCAATGAAGCAATGGCTCATTGATTTGGAATATACATTATAAATGTATCCACCAATGGATTTATGTATCTTTACTATTAATTGCTTTCAAGAATGCTGACCTATGGGCACTTTCTTAAAACTTGATTTCATTTATATCACCAGAGTAAAACTTAAAAATTGACTTTAAATTTGTTGAGAGTTTGGAAGGAATGTTTAATGATTAACAATACAACACATAAGTTTTAAGATATTCAGAGGGTCTGTAGAGTAAGAACATTAACATTTATAATTGTCTGGTTGAATATATGATTGCAACAGAATTTCTCTTCTTGAAGGGAGGGAAATGGATGGAGGAATGTACTTTGTCTTCTCTAAGTCATCCTCAAATTCTCTTCTTAATATAGGATTCAAACAGCTTTTCCTACTTCTAAACCACAATATAGAAGCCAATGAATTTAAATCTTACAAGATCGAAATTTCATACACTTTAGAGTACATTTTTAATCTTTGGTATTTAAAATTGTAGTTGCCAAAATTAAACTTACTAGGTTTAATTACATACATTTTAACTGACTAGAAGAAAAAAGATGAAGAAGATTTAAAAACTTATTCATTTCTTTTTGAGTATTTATAGATAAATTTTACTGTGGTTTGCTTTTTAGTCAGAAAGAAGATAGGGTGCAGCAGAAATTGAAGAAGACCTGCAGAGTAGACTCTTTGCCTTGATAGGAAGTCCCTAAGTTGCTTCCACAATCTCCAAAAACTTGCTTCCACAAATACCTTTGCCATTTCTTTTCTTAGACACAGGCATCAAGAAAAGTAACGTGTTGATACTATTTTTCAATAAAAAATATTCGATTTGGACTAAAGATTTACGCAGCAGCACTGAATTTCATGGGCACTGACAGAATAATTATCAGACAATGTTTTTACCAAAGGTGTCTAGTCACCCACATAACAATTATGTTTATGGGGACTATGTAAATAAATCTCAAATTTAAGTTTTGTTTTTCCCCTAATAATTGAAGAAGTGAAACTTTCTGAAAAATAAAAGAGAGCAGAGACATGGCTTTCTGCATGCAGAAAGAATTAAGATGGAAAAAAGTGTCAAGGGTGTCAACACAGTGCAAGGCCTGCAGGTTTCACTCCCGTCTTCCTAAGGAGAGATGTGAAATAACACATTCACAGCTGACTGTCTAGTGCAATACACACTTACTTAGATCCAGGTAAATATAGATCAAGAGCCTTTCTCCAGGGAGAGCTGTGCAGAAGCATACATTAGTCCAGTCTTAGAGTAGTGAGATTGGATTTAGAGACTGCTTCTCCCTAGGTATGGACTTTGATAGTATCAGAAATTGGAACTGATCCCAGTTATGAGAATTTTCTCTGCCAACCTATCTGCTTTATCTTTCTTTCTTTCTTTTTTTTTTTTTTTTTTTTTTAAGATGTCTTAATGTAAGTGAGGCTAGGATGTAGTGGCTATAACATTTTTTTTCTCTAGAAAAACAAGCCATTTTGTGGGATTATGAGTATGATTTTTTAATGAACCTAGATGGCAAGTTCAACTGAAGGTAACTTTTCACCAAAACAAAGACACAAATCCAAGGTAGCAGGAACCTGGACTGATTGATGATTCAAGTTAAAGCCCAATTAGTCTCTCCCTTAGCTAATGTGATGTTGGCATATTTCATTTTGAATAGGAAGGCATGTAGGGAAATGTTTTTCTTTCTGTCAGAAACTGTTACAAATATCAAGAATGAAATAGTTGTTAATTGATTCTCTGGAGAAAACCTAGAACTATCCTTGGGGTTCATTATAATACTGTGATTGGGGAAGAAAATGGAGTACAAATTTCTGATGACCATGGTAGGACTGAGTCACACATACCTCACAGACAATACGTAATAGAACATCTGACAATGATGTGTGTATGCAACAAGCATATCCAGGGTCTATCTTTAACTGCCCCAAATTGACCAGTCCAGTTATATACAGATAAGCAATGCTGCAGGAAACACAGATTTTCAATTTTGACCATTAAATCAATGAAAACTATGGTTTTGACTGACTGTTGGTTATGATATTCTTGCATGTCCTCCTTTCTTGGCATGTGTTGTATCTGCTAAAATTGCTGTTCCAAGATTTTGATAGTGATTCATAGAGTCAGAAAGTGCATGACAAAAATTATACTTATGTGTGATGGGGAGTGTTATGGTTGATATATGAAGGATGCACCAAAACTTCATGTGTGAGTCAATGCAAGAACATTCACAGGTGAAATGATTAGACTTGCAGAGGTGTAACCTAACTGGTGGATTAAGCCATTGATATGAATTAACTGAATGGTAACCATAGGTAGGTAGGGTGTAGCTGGAGGTAGTAAGTCACTGGAGGTATGTCTTAGTGTTTTACATTTTGTTTTGATGAGTGGAGCTAGCTCCTCTGTCTGCTTCCTGCTTGCCGTGTTCTGAGCTGTTTTCTTTAGCTACAACCTCTACCATGGTGTTCTGCTTCACCTTGGGCCCAGAGTTATGGAGTTGGCTGTTAATGGACTGAACCTCTGAAATCATTAGCTCCAAATAAACTTCCTGCGTTGAGCAGGTCTTTTTCTCACAGCAAGGAAATCAACTAAAGCAGAAATTGGTACTGAGAAGTGGAGTTGTTGCTATGATTAACCTGACCACGTGGTTCAGAAACTTTTGTAACTTTTTGAAATTTGTAGGAAGAATTTTGAAAAGTTTAGAGATTAAAGCCAGAAACTCTTGGGAATATTGTAAGCAGACCTTAATGGGAAATTCTAGTGGGAACTCAGAAGACCAGAATGTTGACAGGACTATGGACATTAAAGTTTGAGCTCATGAAGTTTCAGAGCAGAAGGAGGACACTGTTGGAAATTGGACTAGAGGACATTTGTGTTACATTCTTGCAAAGAAATTGTCTACATTTTGCCCATATTCTAAAATTATCTTTGAAAATGAATTTATATTTGATGGACTAATTATTCTGGCAGAGAAAATTTCAACCATCATAGCTCAGGCAGTAGCATGGATATTGCTAGTAGCTTATAGCCAAGTTTATTGTGATAATCAGAAGTAGAAAGCAGAGTGGAAAGATTTTACAAACTCATTTTGGCCAGAAAAGTAGGAGTAAATCTGGGGCCAAGAAAGATGTGGTTGTTAAAGATATTATAGCCACCAAAGAGACGCAAAGTACTTTACCAAGAGACAATAGGAAATATGGCTTGACAGTATCTCAGGAATTGGCAAAACCACACCCATCTCAAGTTCAAGAAGAGATCAGAGGGGAACGCTGCTAGACAGGGGGACTTAGGAAGTTGTTTCAAAATTCTCTGTCATCAGGCACTCAGTGGCTGCTGAAGCCATGGCCCCAGGTTGGTTACTGCTTGCAATAGTGACAGAACTACAAATGAACCATAAGGTTCTGGTGCTCAAGAATGCAGGATGTTAGAGTTAGGGGGTCATGGAAGCTGCCACCTAGATTTCAAAGGAGGCCTGAGGGGGCTAGGGAAAGCATAGTAGGGTAGTAGTCCCTGTGGACTGCCCTTGAGAGGTTGATGCATGAAAATATGAGAAGGGAGCCAAAGTAGAAATGAAGATCCTTGACATTAAAAGATGACAGTACCATGTAACATCTGCTGAGGAAAGCTGCAAGAATCGGCTATGTAGAGACAAAGCTGGGAACATCATGATGTGACCCACATACTGGACTTATAAGATTTGTTTGTCCAGCTGGATTTTAGTCTTGCTTTGGTCCCATCCTTTCTTTCTGTGACACTATTTTTCCCTGGTAGAATGGAAATGATTACTCTGTGCCATTACATACTGAATGTATAGAACTTGATTTTTACAGAGGTTCAGGTTGAGCATTCTCCTTGAGACTGTGGAGACTTCAAACTTGGAGTTTTGCATAATGCTGGAACTGATAAAACTATGGAGACTTTTGAAAATGTACTAACTGAATTTTTCATTGTGAGATGGGCATTTTGGGGAACCAGGGAGGAGTCCTATGGCCTAGATATGAAGTGTATCCCAAAAGTTCATGTGTGAGACAATGCAAGAATGTTCAGAGGTGAAATGATTAGGTTATGAGAGTTGTAATCTACCAGTGGCTTAATCCACTGATATGGACTAACTGAATGATAACTGTAGGCAGGTGGGGAATAGCTAGAGGAGGTGGGTCACTGGGGGGCATGCCTTTGGAGCTTATATTTTGTCCCCAGTAAGTGGAGCTAGTTCTCTCTTCTTCCTGGTGGCCATCTTTTGAACTGTTTTCCTCTGCCATTTTCTTCTGCCACAGTGTTCTGCATCACTTTAGGTCTACAGCTATGGAATTGGTCAATCATGGACTGAAATTCTGAAATCATGAGCCAAAATAAATGTTTCCCCTTCAAGTTGTTCTTGTCAGGTATTTTGGTCACAGTGAGAAAAAGCTAATTAAAACAGAGTTCTTATTACCCTCCCAAGACCTAATCAAGCTGCCTTTTCCATCTTTGTTGAGCACAAAATATTATTGGCATCAATGTGATATTGCATCTGCATTTTAATGTACGAATGTCTTGAAGATGACAATAATCTTATTAGAAGACAGTCATTACTTTTTCAGAATGGGTCAAGAATAAGCAACTATTGTTTTGTAGAACTCAAGGATGAGCAATCCTCCTCCCCCATACACACACAACAAAACCCAATTTAACATTTAAAACTCAGCAGAATTAAATTTAATACACAAATTATAGGAAAAATACCATATCAAATGATAATTTATTGAGTCAAAATTTTTGCATTCATTCCATTGTACAATAGATTGTGCTACAAGTCATTTTAGAAGTATGTGCAGCATTTAAAAGTTGCATCTCATCATGCAGTCACTCAGCATTTTACTTAAAAGTACGTGCACAAACTCAGACAATTGTGAACTATTTCAGTTATAATCTAGAGTGATTATCCTTTGGGAAATCTCTTCAGCTTTGAACAACTTGTCAAGGCAGACTGCATGCACAGAGTCATTATTTTTTTAGCTTAAAAAGACAAGAAGTTAGAATATGAAAATATATAAGCAGCATTCTTGTAATACAGAATTCCTGAGAATAGTGTGAACTATAAATCTTTGAGAAATAATTTGTATTCATATGAAAATGAAGATATAAAATATTTATCTCAACTAAAGCAGAGTAATCTAAATCTAATTTACTGTGAGGGGCTGTCAGTATTGTACTGTCAACAATGAAGGCATAGCTAGAATCTACTAATTCACAATAAAATATTTCAGATAATTTTTCCATTTGGGGCATCTGTTTCAAGAGTATCAGGGAAAACCTTTTCTAAATTGATGCGTCACAATTTTATTAAATTCTTTATCATCTCATATCAATCAATATTATTTGAAGCCTTGATGGGCCTATATAAAAACTTGCAAAAAGATGAATTGTTAAGGAAATGGCTATCATTATTTTTTGCTTTTCTGTAAAACAAATGTCTCTGTTTTGTGTTCCTAATTTGGAAAAGATGTATCAGGTAAACAAAGACAGTATTTATACTCAGGCATATGCCTATGATTAGCAAAGAAAAGGAAACACTGATGCTACAAAAATGGAGTTGGAAACTCCATCATGTAGTTAGAGAATTTAGTTGTAATTTGAATGGAAATATCCTGCATGGCCAATATTTGTGAGGCTCTTTCCCCTGGTTCAAAATCAGAGGGCAAGCAGGGAAGTAAATGTCCTGGACAAGAACTATGAAACAACTGTAATTTACTAACTTTTGCCCCAGAGGGAAAGAAAGAAAGGTAGAATTTTTTTCCCCTCACTGTTAGAATTAGAAAAATGTTTTTCTGGAAGTGAACCTCTATAATTTCCTTACTAAAGAAACATCAACATATACACAATGTTGTCTTTTTTTCTATTGTGTCTACACTGTTCTTTAAAATTTTGGTAATAACTGTTTTGTTTAATTGGACAAGAATGAATTGGACAAACAACAGTGATCATATATGCATTGTGTGTGTGTGTGTGTGTATGTGGGTGTGGATGTGTGTGTGATTCAAGGACCCATTCCCTGGAGAGAAAAATTTGGAGTTCCTTGTTTTGCAAGTAAAAGTACCTTGACTCCTACCCTACATTGCCTGACCTTAGCTCTTGTTTTTCTTCCTATCCTGCCCTCATAGTTAATGCCTCGTCTGGATTTTCTTTAGTTGAATGCCTCATCATTTTTGCTCTATCAGACTGTGGACAGATAGTTTTGACACCAAAAATAGGAATTCCACAACAAAGTAACAATTTATCTTTCATAATTAATTTGACTCTTTTTCTACAGAGTTTTCAAAAATAAACCAAGCCAAACCATCAAAGAAATAATAACAGAAAAGTCCCTTCACTGATGAAAAAGAACACAAAATGTATTTTTACAAATAATATAGATTTATACACATGCATTATGTTCATTAGCTCATGAGTGCACATGGTAGAAAAATCACAAGTGTTGTAGAGCATCTGGTGTCAGAATTCCTGAATAAACATTACAATAGCATATTGTGTAACTGGTCTCAGAACTGCAGTATTAATTGGAACTTGCATTACATACTGTCAAGGTGCAAAGGTACAAGGAAAATCAACATATTTACAGCATATCAAGATAATATTCTGTGAGATTTGCAATAATTCAGAGAGGGAAACATTAAATATACTATAAAACAGCCTTCCACAGTAAAGTATGGATCAGTTGTGTTTTAGATGATATAAGAATAACCATTTGTTTTTCTAACTATGTGGTTATTTAGTATAAAAAATGTGCAGTGCAACTGGCTCTGCCAGTGACAAAATAGACTTGAATGTAGCCAATGCAATAGACAATTATTTCAATGAATGGCATCATTTTTGGAATCTTAGATTTTTGGTTTGACTACTAAAAGTGATGTGCAACTCTTCAACTGCATAGTCAATGCAAAGCAGCATAAATTCCTTCTGGGACAGATCCATGACTTCAACAAGAATCAGGGAAATTCCTACTAACTTGTAAGCTGGAGGAACATGGAGTTCTGGCAGCAAAGGCAAGAACTGATTTAAGTCATTTCATGTACACATCTCAATTCAACTGAAGGCTCCAAAGTCAGATTAGTATGTGAGTGAAGACCACGTGATACTTTAAGTCATGCCTGGCTTTTGAATATTTACACGAACATATGTCTCTAGAAATGTCACTACCACCCTTCCTAGTACACTGCAGCTGATGGAAGGGGAAGGTCTCCAACCACACAACTCCCTGAGACTAGTTCTGAGAATTAGATGTTGGCTTCCTACATTGTCAGTCTAACCTCTTTTTAAGGTCATAAATCATCTTTTCCTTCCCTAGAACCCTGGCTATTCCAAATCCCAGAGATTGCTGTGATATATTTCCAAGTAGCAAATGATGCCTATGTTTTGCCAAATATGCCTTCCCTCTTAGTTCTTACTTAGATTTGAAATTGATGTTTTTCTTTTGCAAATAATGGTACCTCCCCTCTTGCACTAAACAACTAAGGCCACTCATGGTGAACAGGCTGACCACTCTGTCTCCGTTGTTGTTGTAAATGTTCTAGTTCAGCCTCGTACATCATTTCCTGGACTAAGTACTTTTCCCGACGTATTCGATCATGTAGGCCCTTTGGTACATCTGGAATCAGGTATGCGATGAATGACTTAATCCCAAAAACGAGGTGCTACAAATTAGAGTAGAAAGTACAATTTTCAAACATTGTGAAATACAAATCACAAAACAGAATGATCAAAAACAATTCTGCATTTGTCTTAAAATCATGTATCAGAATGTAGGCAGTATCTTGAATATTAATACTTTAAAAAATAGTATCAGGAATGCTATACTGTTACCTGCTACTACATTAGTATCAGGAGGAAGTGGATCTTTTCCTCTTCTTGCTTCCATATTTGATATCATTTTGTAAAGATGGAATGAACTAAATTCATGTTTATAAAATGCATATTATTCAATAGTTTTATTAAGATGCATTGTTATACACAAAAAGAGAAAAAGCATATTGTGGGAAAGGTCATGTCCAATATATCATAATACATACAGTTCAAACAGCATAGGATATATACTGCCTCTGATAATAGGATTAGAATCAAACTCCAACACATTTATTTCTAGGATTTTTCACTCTAGTAAATTCATATATCACTATAACTGCTATAACATTTTAGCCATCACATAATTCTTCTGTGATAAAATATATAATACTTTTATTTCAAAAATAAACTGACAAAATGTATTATTTTTAAATAAAGAGAGAATAAAACTCAAAAGATAGAATGATTGTGATTACATGTAGAGATGTTGAATGAATCTGCTTAAGTATGAATCTTACAACACTCATTAGCTGTGTAACCTATATTCATGTCGCATCCCTAAAAGGGTGATATAAATAGCACTTCTTAAAGGAGGTGGGTATGAGGTTTAATGTGTGTGTGTGTGTGTGTGTGTGTATGCACATATGAATAACAGGCTTAAAATAGTACTCATCACAGTATAAGCACTACTTGAATATTACCTCCTACTATTATAAATGCACCCTTTTTTGATTCCTATAAACAAGAGTAGATCTTTCAATTTCTCAGAAAGGAAAAAAATAATCTGACACTTGATCTGTGGAAAAGAACACATTTATATGAGGAACTTTTAGTAGACAATAATCTCTTTATGTGGAGAGAAAGAATTCAAAACACTTTTATCTGGGCTTGTGTCCCCAGAAACCACGTTGGAAAGTAGAATACAGTACAGCAGGTCACATTTTCCTATATACAATCAGATGCTCAGGAATTTCTTTCCTGATGGTTTATATAGGTACTATCTACAAAATATTTAGGTATAAACCTTGAGAGTATAATAACATTTTTAAATTGTCATGATTTAATTAAAAAAGGATATTTCTCATGCCCTATATGATGATACTAAATTATTGTATAAACTGATTCATATACATTGATATGCAAGAATGATTCAACATTAAAAAGAAAATGTATTCTTAAAAAAGCATCTTCTGAAGTTTAATATCCATTTATCAAGACATTTTTAGGTAACTAGTAATAGGAAAAAAAATCCTCAATTGGTAAAAGTTTATCTTAAACAAACCTATAGCAAATCATAGTTTAAAATTAGAAGCATTTATTTTAGTTGGGAACAAGACACAGTTGGTCATTGCTGCTGTTATTTAACATACACACATTTCTAGCATGGTAAGACAAGAAAAGATGAGGTATAAACTTTTCAAGTGAAGAGACAGTATTATTATCATTTGTAAAGACAATCCAACAGATATAAAATACCTATGCAAGGAACTGTATTCCTCTTAGAAAAATAATTAACATTCCAGTACACCATCAAAAAACAAGCAAATCATTTGATGAAGGATATAATTTATAAGAGTAATGAAATAGCTATGAAGTTTATAGCAATAAACTTAAAAAGGAAGGAAAAAGCAATGGATGTTTTAAACCTCAATTTAAAGATAAAATAGAACAAATTCTATGTTCATCAATGAAATAGCACAGGTTTTTATAAGTCAAAAGTTACTCATGATTCTCACCAAAGCCTTTTACAATATATGGAGAAACCCAAAAAGTGAATTATAAAATTTTTTAATTTTTAAAAACTCCAAGTAGCAATGAGAATTTTGAAAAATAAAAGCAGTAAGCATGTGGAATCTAAAAATGTTTCCATAGAAGTTAAGAGTAGACTAGTGGTTAACAGAGATTAGGGAGATTAAAAGGGGAGGATGGGATGAGGAAAAGTTGATCAACAGGTACAAAGTTATAGTTGGATAGAATAAGTTCTGCTGTGATATTGAACAGAAATTGATACAAGGAGTAAGGTCACCATTGTAACATACCAGATCATGTGTTTCAGAAGCCCTTGTATCTGGTTTGCAAGAAGAGAATGGAAAAGTTTGGAGGTTCAGGCTGGAGAAACCTTTGAATGTTGCAAGCAGACCTTACTGGGCACTTCTGGGTTGTGATGGGGGGATGAATTTCAGAAGACCAGAAAGCCAATAGGAATGGGGACAGTAAAGACTGTGGCTCTTGAGGTTTCAGAGGGGAACAAGGACTCTTGGGTATTGAACTGGAGGCCATTCACATTATATTATGGCAAAGAAGTTGTCTATATTTTGCCCTTGTCCTGAGACTTTTTGGGAGGCTGAATTTAAAGATGATAGACTAATTAATCTGGTGGTGGAAATTTCAAGGCAGCAAAGCATTCAGGCCATGGCATAGGTATTGCTGATGACTTTTAGCCAGGTTTATTATGAGGATCAGGAGCAAAACACAGAGAGGAAAGATTTGAAAAACTGGAAGTTTGGCTGGAGAAGAAGCACAAGTAAAAGAGAGGATGAGGAAACTGTGTTGCTGAAGAGATTACCTCCAATACAAAGAATCTGAGTGCTCTGCACAGAGACAAACAGGAAAATGCCTTGAGAGCATCTCAAGAATCAGCAAGGTCACACCCATGGTAAGTTCAAGGGTGTAAAAATGAAAACTCATTTAAGAGACCATGGGGGCACCCTGCTCACATAGAACTTCTGGGAAGTGTTTCCCCAAAACACATTTCACTATATTCAGCCACCCAGTCACTCAGCAACCACTATAGCCATGGTCTAAGAGGGTCAGGGTCTACTTGAGTTAGTGGCAGACCCTGTGATCATCCACATAGTGCTGGTTCTGCAGATATTAACAGGATCCTGGAGGGGTTATGGGTTATGGATACTTCCACCAAGATTTCAGAGGAAGGACTGGAAGGCCAGGAAAAATATACCTGTCTTGGGATCCTTGTGGGCAGCCCCTGAGAGGGCTATGTGTGAAGCTTCAAGAAGTAAGGTATGCTGGAATGGAGACCCCAGGGATTAAGAGATGCCAATGATATGAAACATCTGCTGAGGAAAGCTTCTGGATGTGGACAGAGCCAGTCTAACAGAGAGACCATATACACTGCAACCAGCAAGGCTGTAGGAACTGGGCTGCACAAGTCCTGTGAAATTCATATCTTGCCATGAGACCCAGGTGTTGGAAATGGCTGACTTTCAGTCTGGTTTTGGTCCCAGTCCTTCTTCCTATTCCCCTACTTCTTTTTGGGGGGAAATGGAAATGTTTGTTCTGTCTCACTGTATATTGGACATATGTAACTTGCTTGTGACTTTTGCAGGGGCTTACAGGCAAGATTTTTCTTTGAGTTTCAGGAAACTTTGGAGTTGGACTTTTGAGCATTGATGAAACTTTTAAGACCATGGGTCTACTGGAGGTAGATTAAAGTGTTTTGCCTTGTGAGATGAATATGAAAATTTGGAGGCCAGGGTAGAAAGCTATGTTTTGAATACAAGATGTCCCCTCAAAAGCTCATGTTAAGCAGCACAGGAATGTTCAGAGGTGAAATAATTAAATTATGAGATCTATCACCTCATCAGTGAATTGATACCTTAGTTAGATTAAGAATTTGATGAATTACTGGGTGGTAACTATAAGCAGGTAATGGATGGTTGGAGAAAGTGAGTCATTGGGGATCTTCCCTTGGGGATTACATCTTGTCCCTGGATCCTCTCACTTTGTTTCCTGGCTGCCATAAGCTGAGCAGCTTTCCTTCACCGTATTCTTTCTCTATGATGTTCTACCTCATCTTAGGTCCAGAGCAATGGAATTGATTGACTATGGACTGAGACCTCTAAAATCATGAGCCCAAACACACTTTTTCTCCTCTAGGTTGTTCTTGTCAGGTATTTTGGTCACAGTAATCCCAAAGCTGATGAATACAATAAAGTACTGTATATTTCAAAAAAGCTAGAAGAAATGAATTTAATTGCTTTCACTATAAAGATAAATATTTTAATAGATATATTTAACCTGATTTGCACGTGACATGGTACTTCATAAATATGCATAAATTTTATGCTAACTAAAAAAGTAAGTATACCTAAGTCCACATCTTCCCCTTAAAAAAAAAGAAAGAAAAATAAGAGAAATGTGTAAAGCATGGAATGCAATTTGTTTTATCAGATACTAAGATATATTATGAAGTCACAGCATTTAGTGTGACATAGAACTAGAACAGACAAATGGAGAAATACATCAGATTACTGAGGCCAGAGATACATCTATCTACATACAAAAACTTGAAATATTGCAGAATGGAATTACACAAGTCATTGGAAATATTATAGATTATTTTGTAAATACCATTACAATTTATCTTATCATATGTAGAATTAAAGATCATTTTCTCTCAGACTCTATATTAAGGACAAATATCCTGAAGACATGTGAAAAATAAAACTATAACATTAATAGTCAAAGTGCAGCACAATATCTTTTCTTGAACTTTAGATCATGAAATTTTCCTAAATAATCCATATAAAATAAAACAAACCAAAAAGAAAAGCAATCATAAGGGTAACTATATAAAAATATTATTTGTTTTCTAAACAAAATAAATAGGTTATGGAAAAAAATACATACTTGCTATGTTTAGGAATTGCAGAGCAATAATATGTAGGATATAAAAGGAAATCTTAAAATTTGCTTACAAACTGAAAATTCAACTAAATAAATGGACCAAGAGTATTTCAAATTACAAAAAAGAAAACCAAAATGACTTTCCAGTACTAATATCAATGGTCAATATCATTGATAAACAGATTAAAACAGTAAAAACAAAATCAAAATGTTGTCTTTCATACAACTACAAAATATTGGAAAACAGGATAATAATCAAATCTGGTAAAAATATAAGGGAGAGGGAAACCTCACCCACTGAGAATAAACAGATGCAGTCCATCTGGAGAACAATCTTTCAGTAGTACATTATATGAAACTGGGTATGCACAAAAACTAATGATTCCACACCTAGGTATGTGTTCCTAGGAAACCCATTAATGTATTAAATGATAAAAAATCCACAATCTTATTAATAAGAGGTTTATTTGAGATAGAATGGTTGTAAATCTAAGAACCCACAATGACATATCATTGTATTTAAATAACACATTTCTCATATTTAGAAGTGATATAAACATGGTCATATTTCATGAATAGATTTATTTCTAGATATAAAAATAAAGTAAAAGGGGGAAGAGACAAAATGCGTTTTCTTATATAATTCCACTGAAATAATTTTGAGAAAGGACACTCAAAATAATGCTACACATATTTTTATAAAGAAGTATTTATGCAAATAAATAAGTGGAAGAGCCTACGTTGAAGAAGAAAATAGCGGGTGCTTTTGGCAGGGTGGGTGATGGAATTAGTAATAAGGAATGAAGAAAAAATAAAGAGGGAATCACATGTATGTATCATGATATGTTGTGTTTGTTCACTAGAGTTCCAAAAGAAGATGGGAAAAAATGTCTATTTAAAAAATCATATACAATAAAAAAAGACTTCAATGAATCACTGAATTGGAAGTATGCATTAAACTCTTATGCAATTTGCAATAAGAAATTCTCACTTCATAAGGAAACATTTATATAGGCTCTACAGGTCATTAAGAAATAGAATTTTGGTCTTGGATAAAACCTTTACAAGTAAGTACTTCATTTTCCAGATGAAGAATATTTCAATAAAAAATTTGAAATTCTTTTTGCAAGTCAGTTAAGAGGTAGAGTTGATTTTAAAAATACTTTTCAAAAAGTCTTAGGTATGACTCCTTCTTTGGCTTCATAATTTTGGCTACAGGAAATAGATATATTTAGAGTATTTTCATTGATTTAGTGGTGTCTCAAGGAGTAGTTAATATATTCCAGTATTAATTCTCCACTCTATTGTCTGTAGCTTCTTCAAAATTTCTTCATAGATTTACAATTTAATATTATGACGTGACTTTGGTAATTGAACACATCTCATCTTGTAATAAAAGCAAACTCAGGCATAATTTATTGAATCATCCAGTGTCCCCCAAACAAATAGATATATGAACAACTATACTTAGAGTTGATTGTTCAGTTTTTCTAACGTGAGGAATAGGTATGGATTCTCTTATCAGATTATAAGAGAATAGTAAACTATGACTAGTTTACTTTTTAAACTAGTCAATAGGAGGCTCGAGAGTTTTCACTTCAACTCTTCATTACTTTCTTCCTCCTTGATTTTCTAGTACAAATACCTACTAACTTACCTTGTTACCTTCTTCCGCTCCTGCTTTTCTGCACTTGTTATAATAATTTGATTTAATCTGAATCTGAGTCTTTTGCCAGAACCTATTTAAGTCCTTTTTTTGCTGTTTGTTTGCAAATAACTGACTTCAAAGAGGGAACTCATATGCCATTTGGAGAAGCATTTGCCCACAGTAATTTTCTTCTTGAGTTTGTGACTAACCTCAAACACGATAATGAAGGCCAATCGAGCAGCAAGGATGTGCCAGTATTGCAAGGTAAACTCATAGGGTTTGGAGCTCCAAGGGGGGCCTCTGTAGTCTCGGTACCTGAAATATACAGAAAGAACTTGAAGAATAGATCCAGGCATGGAAGTGTGCACCTGTAATCCCAGCTACTAGGGAAGCAGAAGCAGAATGCTCACAAGTTTGAGGCCAGTCTGGGCAATTTAGTAAGAACCTGTCTCAAAATAAAATTTTCAAAAGGTCTGGGAATGTAGCTCAGAGATAGAACATTTCTACGTTCAATCCCTAGTATTGTCAATAAATAAACAAAACCCACCAATGACAAAAGAATATGAAGAATAGATATCAAAGGGTCAAAGTGTGGAGCCCTCAAATTTTCCTGATTTGCCCAAACTCCAAAATGATAGTTTAAATTAGATCATTGACATTTAGGGGCAGGAGACAGAATGGTGAAGGCAAGGTGGAAAGTTAACTATAAGTTATAAATAAGTACCTGCAATAACCAGATTTTCCTATACCAAGCTCACTCAGGTCAAAGAAGGATAGGCTATTGTTGACATATCCCTTTAAGCAACTAGGAAAAAAGAAAAAAGAAAATTATTATTTGATTGAGAATTTCATAACTTTCCAATATAATTTCTTCATTAAAATGATAGGATTTTATAAATATATCATTTCTTTCATTCTAACTACACATCTCTAGCAACTCAGCTGTTATTTCATTCCTTAACTCTCATTACATCTTTATTTGTACCCTAAAGAGACAAACTCCTATTTCCTCCCAGTAGTTCCCCTCTTGCCCTTTCATTTGGTTTATATTTAATATATGGTTGACTAAACCCTAGTTATTTCCTGCGTATTAAATTTCAATAAATCTCTGTTTTACAGTACTAAATTCATTTGGAAGAATAAGAGACTCAGAATAGCCAAAGCAATTATGAGAAAGAAGAGTGATGCAGGAGGCATCACTACACCTGATATGAATTATACTAAAGAACTATAGTAACAAAAACAGCATGGTATTGTTGATGAAGGTGCCAACAATATATGTTGGAGAAAAGATAGCCTTTTTATCATAACAAATTGTGCCAGGAAAATTGGATGTCCATATGTAGAAGAACAAAACTAGTTCCCTATCTCCCATCTTGCAAAAACAAAACAAAGCAAAAAAACTCAAATCAAAGTGGATCAACGACTTAGGAATTAGACCAGAAACCTTGCAACTGCTAGAAGAAAAGATAGGGTCAACAATTCATCATATAGGTGCAGGCACCAACTTCTTCAACAAGATGAAGAAATAAAACCAAGAATCAATAAATGGGATACCATTGAATTAAAAAGCTTCTGCGCATCAAAGAAAATGATAAGGAGCATGAAGTGAGAGCCTCCAGAATGGAAGAAAATCTTTGCCAGCTCTGACAGATTAATATCCAGAATATATAAAGAACTCAAAAAACACAATGCCCCAAAATCACATAACCCAATCAATAAATGGGCGAAAGAACTAAACAGACATCCCTCAACAGAAGAAACACAAATGGTCAAAATTATACAGCCAATGCTGTAAAAAATATAGAAATATTTTCAAAAAGAGTTTGAAAGATCACCATGCTTAAAGACTTGCTGTACCCATGTAATGAAGACACTGTGATGTTGGTACAAGGAAAGGTAAATAAGCCAAAGGAAATGTTGAGAGAATCATAATGCAAATCCATATGTAAACGTTCATCTGGTTTATGACAAAAGTGTCGCTGAAATCCAGGTGTGAACCCAGTGATGAAAGAATTGTCTTTTCAACAAATGGTGCTGAAGAAATTGGATATCCCTGAAGAAAGTTACGGAAACCCAGACTACCTCACAACATAATGGTCTATACTAAGGGAAATTAGGATCAGAGGTTTAGAATGTTCAGCTGCATTCTCAGAGTAGACATTCTTAAGAGGAAAGATATGAGTAGAGTCTAGGAGTTGAGGGAGGCAGTCATGGGGAGTTGTGCAGAGTGAGCTTCAAGCAGAGGACACAGAGAACCTAGTGTGTCTAGGGATTGTAGAGATCAGTATGGCTGAAATGAAGTGAGGGAAGGAAGTCTGTGGCATTCTAAGTCAAATGAATAGAATAGATCAAACAAATGATTGATTATCAAAGATAATAGGTCAACCACTGTGAGAACTGGGAATTGACAAGTGAATTTCAAAATGTGAAATTCATGACCTTTCTTATAGAGTAGTGGGGTATAAGCCTTACCAGAGAAAGCGTAACAGGGAGGAAGAGGAGGGGAATTGGAGAAACAGATATGGAAAATTCTTGGGATTTTTTTTTTGTTCAAAACGGAAGCAAAGCCATGAGGATGCATTGACAGGCAGTCGGAATATGGCGGGACTTAACATATTGGTTGGAAAAACAAAAGCATGTGCCAGTGTTAATGTGAAAAGACAACGTTCTGTTTGTAGTATATGAGAGAAAGTGAAGAACTACTAGACTGAGTAAGAGATCTAGAGTATAATTAGAAGGCTTTTGCTTTTCACAGGAGCAGAGAGTTCTACTTCTAAGAACTAGGAGAAAGCAGGCTGTGTGGGATGCTGGTGCAGGTAGGCAGACTCAATCAGGGATGTCTATGGAAGTTCTTTACTAATTGGCTCCATTTTCCCAGTTAAGTAGACCTGATGAAAGTGAGAATATAGAAGGGGTGCCAAAGGCTTAAGGATTGAGAAGAAGGTATGAAAAACTTCTCTGAAAAAGCAGAGCAAGTGGACTTGCTCTTTTGTGCAGGGTCCACAAAAGGGATGTGATAAGAATTTAAAGTGAAGCTGGTCAGTGTTTTTGTTTTGTTTTTCTTCATCCACATTAGCTGCATAAGAATAGTGTGGAATAGAGAGCTTGGAGACAGGTGGGACTCCTAAAGCAGTAAAACATTAAGGGGAAAGGCAGGGACCAGTGTATCCAAGGGAGAGGTTACGATTATTGGCCAGCTGGTTTGTAAGATGGGTAAGAATGGAAAAGAGGATGATAAAGGAAAGGGAGACAAGCATGCATTGGTACCATGGATATTTTAGAGTTCTATGTACATTCAAAGAGTTGTTGGAGATAGTTAATTTTATAGCTTTAAAGTATGTATATTATAATCTCCATCATACAGATTAAATAAGCTTTAGAGAGCCTAGATAACTTTCTCCAGGCCTATAATTCCTTAAATTTTGGGTCTTGGAATCTCACTACATTTTAATAAGTATCGAACAACAGAAAAGCTTTCGTCATGGAGGGATATCTATTGCTATTTTATTGCATTAGAAATTAAAATATATTATAGAAAATACTTATCTCTTCATTCATTTAAAAGTAACCATTGAATCCATCATAAATTAATAAAAATGGCACATTTTAAAGAAAAATAGTTATAATTTCCAAAGGGGGGAAGAGATAGTCACAATGACATTGTTTCACATGTTTGCAAATTTCTCTGATGCCTGTTTCAACAGAAGATATCTAGATTTTCATATCTACTTCTATATTAAATCTGTTGCAATATGTTGTTTTGGTTGAAGTGTAAGTAGAAAATCTGGCATCATAAAGATACGTAGTTGGAAAAAGAAGGACTATTTTAATAGCATTTCAGATCATTTTGGATATATTTTAGAGATATTACACTAAAGCTCTACAGGGGGGATTTTCTTAAAGCTTAATTGCAATGCACAATCTTAAACCTTAGTAATGAATATTTCATAAAGTTTCTTGTTCATTAACCATATATCCATGCATGATTTTGTAATGTCAAATATCAGTTGTTTGGAAAATATTTGTGTCCTGAATTACTTAGAGCTTCCAAAGGTTGATTTTGTTTGTTTGTTTTTACTATAGTCCCTGAACAAAGATCACAATTGTTAATTTTGTATCAGAAAAAAAAAAAACTGTAAGAATTGGGAAGCTATCAAACTTACAATAGTAGAGAAAAGTTTTCCGAACTTCTCATTTTCACTTCAAAGTTTAAACTTTATCAAAAGCAACAAATAATATCAAATATTTGCCTTAAAATGACAGACAGGTTTTGTGTAGGCTCTAGAAGAATGGCTGCTAAGTACCCAAGCCTGAATAATCCTAGTTGACTGACAGTCATTATTTCATGTGGGAATAGAGTTTTCTTAGTTGGCATTCCAACCACATGGTGCATTTCTTTAGACACACATCATATCTGGGTATGTAGCAGAAGAGCTCTATGCTCATTTCACATTTTGTCACATAGAGTATTGAAAGGACATTTATTCAAAGGTGGGTATTTTGTAAAATTAATAATTGTTAATGCTTTGTTGAAGACATTCTGAATTTTTTACTGGCATTTTTAAGGTGATTAAATGGTGATGAGAAATTTCATCATGACTTATATTGTTTGGTTTCAATACTTTGAGTTAAGAAAAGCCACCAGAAATTTTTATCCACCATTGCCTTATCACCGCCAATGCAAATGTCAATACATGAAAAGGCGAAGTAATGTCTTAGTGTGATTATGAAAATAATATTGACCTTGTGGACTCCTAAAGAATATTTTCAGAGAAGATGTTGAGAATCATGTTACTAAGACAAATAGTTGTTAGAACCTGCATTCAACCACATGTCTGTCATATTCTAAACCTGGAAATATTAATTACAGGGATGCAATGGCTTCACTCCTTTCCCTTTCCATTCGAGGCCCCATAATTTATCATTTCAGCTACTCTCTTGCCAATATCCTTCTCTTCCTACTATCTTGTCCTTCTGCCACCCAGCTCTGAAAATGTCTCATCTGAATGAATGTACTCCAATTTAGCTGCTAAGCATGCTTGGAAAAATGGTGTCAGCATTACATAAGCCCTTCACATCTCTATCTGAAATTGGTCTACAACCCTAGTTGGTGAAAATGGAGGAATTCGATTCCATCTCCATGAAAGTCAGGTTCTCAAACAGACACCCAGTATCTTATTTTCGCCTGCCACTAGGTGGCAATAAAGCCACTAGCAAGTAGTCCTTAGGAAGAGGGTGGAGGACAAGCCTGTTTCAAATTATTAAAATCTACTTCTATTTTAAAAAAAAAATTTTAACATTTGTTCAAACTAGTTGCACATGGCAGAATAAAGAATTTATACATGTTGATAAATCATACATAAATGGAGTGCAATTTCTCATTTTTTCTGATTGTAACATATTGTAGGATCATATCAGTCATGCAGTCATTTATGTACAGGAGGCAATAATGTATGTTTCACTCTACTATCCTTCCTACTCCCCTACTCCTACCACGCCTTTCACTCCCCTCTACCTAATATAAAGTAACTCTAGACCATTTGAGTTAAGAAAAAAGACTTTTTGTGTTTTCACTATTAATACCCAAACAAGCTTATGTTTAGAGTGTTAACAGTTCATAAACCTTATCTCAGACACTTTCTTAATCATAAGGCCCATGAACACTTTCTGTTATGAACCAATCAAGTACAGATAGATAGTATGTGCTTTTTAGTAAAAGGCACAATTAGAACTCAAACCTAAAGTGCCTAACTTAAGGCAAAATTTCTTGAAGACCCCAAGATATAAACAATAACAATATGTTAAACAATAACTGTATCTTTTACGATTGCTGTTTTAGAAAATGAGGCATTTATGTTCAAAGGTATTTCAGTATTCTGAGAGAACTTCAGTTCCTCAGGAGAGTCAAAGGTTAATTTCATCCTAAACCAGGGCTCATCCTGTCGTGGCACGTAACCTGCAGCTACATAAGTCACGTGTTCCAAGCTGCTCTTCTTGGAAAAAGGAGAAGCATCATTCTTACTGCTACTCTATCTTCCGTCACCACTTTCACATCTAAGGCTAGTCTCCCACGATACTCCATGTCCCTCCATTTCTTCTCTGTTCTGCAAATCCCGTTTTGTATTCTTCCCCAACACCTTCTTTCAATAAGGAAAGATCTGAAATAGCATTTCACTTGAAGCAGTGGTTCTAAACAAGGTGTCCCCTGGGGCACAACTGGCAATGTCTGGAGATAGTTTTGATTGTCACTACCTGGGGAACAAGGCAGTTACTATTGGTGTCTACTAGGTAGAGGCCAAACCATGCTGCTAAATATCCTACAATGTATACAAAACAAACTTCCCCCTTGGAAGATCTGATTTAACACATCAGTAGAGCTGAGGAATATATGCTAGAGTGATAGAGGTCAAGATTCCTGCACCTGTAAAACCAATAGTTGTAAATTCCTTTTAAAACTCCCTAGGCACATAGCTAGCAGTCTCATCATGCTCTGTATCTCCCCAATAATTGCCTATTTTTTTCCTTCAGCAATTCGATTAACAGTGTGGGTTTCAATTTCCCCATCGGCACAGTAAGAAAATTATACTAGATGATTTCTTAGGTTTCTTTCAGTTCTAGAATTTGACTTCTATATACAATAGAAAGGTCTTAGCATTTTGCTATCAGCAAAGCATTTCAAACTAAAAACATAGACTATCATATTATTTGCTGTAAAAATCACTGCTGCTTTTTTTAACCTCACTTGTGATTTCATCTAATAAACACATTATAATTACAATGACCAGAAACATTACTCTTAATGGTCACAGAACAAAATGTTTCAATCAGTTCTCAATTTAATGAGGAACATAAGAGAGATCAAGAAAATGTGTAAATTTCAACCTTACTTTTCATTCTGTTCTACATGATTTGCACAGGGGCCATATTTGTATTCATAGACAAAACGTGGGATGTAGTCAGATGTAATAGCAATTACAAATGCATTGGTGATCACAGCCAATATGCCAATTCCTTCAAGAATTCCAAGCCAGATACCTGGTAGGAGAAAGATTAAAGACAGTGAATAAAAATTAACCAAATGAGAACCCTGTAATCAATTTTATTTTGGAAAGAATGTTCTATTCATGTTGGAGTCACAGCTCTGTCCATTATTTCTCAGTATAATATCGCACTCCTTCATGACTTATAATGTTTGGTGATACATTGTTTGGTGATATATGATATATAATATTACATTTGTTGCATAAATTTTTCCCATAAAGGGAAGGTGAATCCCATCAGATATCAGAAATCAGAATATTGTTATGTGCTGGTTCAGGTCTGTATCAATGAGACATGACACATGTGCCTAAGATATGTCAAAGCCAGATACAGAATTTGATGAGGCAATAAAAACAAAGAATAAAAATCTTTAAATTTTACATCTTTAAGTACTACATGGTTGTATATACTCTGAAATATCTATATTCAATGTGGATTTTGCCTTTAATATTTGCCAAGTTTCTTTTTAAAGTAAAAATACAAAAAAAAAGAGATAAAACCTGTAATGACTAGTTGAAATTTGCAACGTCTTAGAAGGCCAATCTGGAATCATATAGACAAACAGGTTGGCTTCTGAGGTTGTATATCACATCAACATAATACTCATTGTAGTCAAAACTGATTGTTCAACTAGGATGAAACCTGACTTTAAAAATACTGATAAGATAAAAGTTCTAGAAAAAAATAAACATGCTAAAGGTGATTGGGTAGCTTTGTTTTCTCCTCCTATGGTTTTTCATATTCTTTACCTACATCAAGTTGCAATTAAAGAAATAAACAAAAAAGGATTTTAAGGTTTAGCTAACTAGGGAGATCATAAGACAAAATCAAAATTCATAAAAAAAATTTGAATACACAAAAATGTTTATTTTTACAAAAGTTATGATATTCAGTCAAAAGAATGTAGCCTGGGAGAAAAGTACCTAATATGGAAAAGATCCGAAAATTTTAATGAGATAATTAAAGGGAAAAATGGACAAATAATACAAATGAAAAAAAAAAGACCTGAGAATGCAAATAACCAATAAATGTCTTAATAAATTTTAATCACTAGTATTTTGAGAAATTTCCTTCAAAGAATAAGATATTTTTAATACAATATAGATGGTCAAATATTTGAGTCTTATAACCATCCAGTTTTATTTAGAAATACAAAGAAACTCGTTACATTGTTGCTGGAATGATTTACTACTTATAATTAACTAGTAATTAGTCTGATATCTTTTAAAATTAAAACATGTTTGTATTTTAATCCAGTAACCTTACTTATTGGTCTATATTATAAATGCACTGTGCCTATATACACATATATGGATATATGATATATAATATTTATGTCTATGTCTATATTTATATCTATAAATATATGTATGTTTATTACTACTCTCAGCAGCAAAATAAAATTTCTAAATGACTCTAAATTTTTATTTTATATCTTTACTATGAATACCATAATTCTATTAAAATAAATTAAACTCATATTTTTGAGGCAAATAATGCTTATGAAGAAACATATACAGAATCCTATTTATGTACATGATTATATTTCTGTATGTTTGCATGAGCAAGAAAAACCTTGACAAAGGATGTATGCCATCCTTTGATGAGGTAGAAAAGGAGGAAAAAGATTATTACCTATTTCTTTTTACAAAATTTTTTTTATCTAGCTTAAGAAGAGTCATATAGAGTAAAGTTTAGATAGCAATAACCTATGGGAAGGTACAATAAATGCTAATTAAAACTGGAATGGGAAGAGTTTTTTATCCTTTTTAAATTCATTTTCTAGATTTTCATTAATGTATTTTTATTGTTTTAATAAGGATATCAACAAATATACCAAAGTTAAAAGACAGCAAGAGTAATAACTTTAGTTGCTTCATAGAATGGGTACTCTAAAACAAACAAACAAATAAAAAAAACCTGGAAAATCAAATTGTATGGCACTGAATCTCTACAAATTAGCATATTTAAAATAGACTTTGGTGGCTATGGAATAGAATACATAAGTGAGAAAATTTAACTGAAAAAGTAGCCATTGAGGATTTAAAAAAAAATACCCAGAAAACAAAGGAAAAATGTGTAATTATTTTCAAATACACTTGAATTTCCTATTTCAAAACTAAACGTTATTAAAGTAAAATGAAAAATAAGTAGCAGATCGATGGGACAAATAGATTTTGGAAATAACAGTTAAGTCTATACAGAATTTAGCAAAACAAAAAGAATTAAATAATTCCAGAAAACTGGATTATTTAATAATTGACTTGGGAAAAACTAAGTAATAGAAAAAAGAAAATCTGAATCTCAATTTCATTAACAATAAATTCCAAGCAGATTAACAATTTAAATAAAATATTAAATGCCAACAAACAACAAATAAACAAAAAGAGAATGTTATACAGACATATCTAAACAACAAAACACTGAAAATAACTAGTGAAAAATCATGAGTTCTAAAAGGACTTTAGAAGACTGTCACAAATGTTAACAACTATAAGGCAGATAGATGAACAAACTTGATTATACAAAAATTTTAAAATTTTATTTACGACAAAGTGAATAAATTAAAAACATCTGAAAATGTTTGCTAGACACATGTATATATATTCATTTCATATATATATCTACATTTATATGTATACATATACACACATACATACATACACATATATATCTATATCAAGATTCACAATACAAAAGGGGAAACAAAAATTACCAAATTAGATATAATGGCCAAAGTATATAATGCAATTAGGAAAGAATACAAATACATTTTAATTTTATAGTAATAAAAATCCAGGAAAATACAACAAGAAAACATAGTTTTTTCCTTATTAGATTGTCAAAAAGAGAACAATTTTAAAAGTTTTTATAATACCTAGAATGGCTTAGGAAATGTACATTAATGTGCAGATTGGTACAGAAATTCTGGAAAACATGTTGTCAATACTTGTAACCAAAATTTTATATGAATATGTTCTCTGAATAAATATTCCATTCAAGGAATTTATTCTGATGAAATCATTGGACAAAGTTTGTGTGAAGATGTTCACATTATAATAACAAAATAGTGAAGCAATCTAACTATCTTTATAGAGTACTGATTTTTAAAAATGTGTAACAATTGTATAGAATGAGGCACATCTGTGCTTATTAACATGAAAAGATATATATGAGTCATTTAATTACAAAGAAATCTATTACACAACATGTTTAAAATGAACTCACATCCAACTAAATTATTTTTCATTTTATTATTTTTAACCAAAAACTATTAAGTCTTGTTACGGTTGTAAGGGAGTCCCAGTATAAAAATTCACATGGTGTTAAGTGATATCAAGCCATCTTTTTTTATACCACTTGTCCTGCCACAACATAAGACCTGAGACTGGTAATTTGTAAAAGAACCAATGTTTATTTCTCACTAGTTTGGAGATTGGAAAATCCAAGATCAAGGTACCAGGAAGCTCAGTGTCTCATGAGGGTCCCATTCCCTGTTTCTGAGATGGCACCTTAAGCTTCATTCTCTGGAGAGGACAAATATTGTGTCCTAATGTGGAGGAGGGCAAAGGAGAATGAGCCCATTTCCTTGAGCTCTTTGACAAGCACTCTAATCCCCCAGGAGTACTCTGGCCTCATGACTTAATCACCTCTTACATGTCATACCTCTGTACTATCACATATTGGTGATTAAGTGTGAATTGTACACCCTCTGGCATTAGCAAAGTAAAAACCATTTAATTTCTAAATCTTACCTATGTCAGTGGCTCGGGCTGGCAGAGGCCTCCTCCACTGGGTGACAAATTTGTATGCATCAAGCCTGATTTCAATTATATTATTTAACAAAGCCAAGAGAGGGGCCAGAGGAAAAGCCGCCACAAAGATGGTGGTAAAGCCAAACTGCAAAACTGTCAAAGGAGAGCATTAGAAAGTTAATAAGATAAATAGCATCATTTATTGAGTGCCTCTTCTATGTTGAATTAGGAACTTTACATAAATTGTCTTTAATCCTTTCTCTACTCCTACAAAATAAACATGCTTACCTAATTCCACAGTTGAGGGAACTTTCACTCATATGTGTTAAGTAAACTTGCTAAAGGGCACATGGCAAGAAAATGTTAAAAACTGCATTCAGAGATTTGAATTGATTTAAAGTCTCTGTGTTCTCCATTCCTATATAATGAAGCTTGGAGGAAGGGAAAAGAAGAAAACAGGGAATGAAGGAGGAGGAGGGACTACAAAGAAAAAATGAAGGAGGAGGTAGGGTGGAGAACAGGGAGAAGAGGAAAAAGGAGAGAAAACAGGAGGCCTTGAAGGAAATTTTTGGAAAAGACTCAAGGAACCTATAGTAATTTTGTCCTTTCTTTTTATAGATGTTAAAACTGAAGCCCAGAGGAAAACAAATGTTAAGTCAACACCAGGTAATTCTAAGAGTTGGAACAGGAATTCTTATTTTCCTAACATAAATAAATAAGATTCTTGCAGAACCTAAGACTTAGGACTTGGGTCTAAGCAAAGATTTATTGTGAAAAAGAATTATTACTTTCTTTGTATGTGATGGTATGTTTCTTTACAAAGGAATTGATTTGTCTCATCAAACTATTTGCTCAAGATCTAGGGGCTCCCCTCTAAGAAAAACTCTGATTTGGCTAGGGGGTCCCTTCTGAGAAAAAACCCTGATTTGGCTATCAGAGAACAAAATGTATGAGCCTTCCCAGGGCAGTGCTCCACACCTCTGACTCTGCTGAGATAAAGATGCAGATGTGGTTTAGAATGCTTGGGGTTAGAAAGGAGACACATGCTTTCTTCTCTTGAACTCAAGCCTATGTGGATTAGAAAAGCAATATCAAGAAGGCCACCTGGTTCTGCAAAATATTCTTTCCTCACCCATTTCTAAGTATTCGTCCATCAGACCATGTATGTTCATGGGCTGCAGATTCCAGTCATTTTCCCACTGAGGTATGGAGGCATCTTGGATTCCCCGCTTGATTTTATGTCGTGACCACCAGTTCTGGATCAGCCTACATCACAGAGCAGACCAAAGTATTCTGAGCTGTCATTTAAGCATCTGATGAACACTCATAGTTTATTAAGAAATTAGATACACTTTTGGGCTATATTAAGCAGTCCTGGGAATTGGAGATATTTGATGATCTCAAATTTTTTAAATGTTAAAAAGATAAATCTCAAATTCAAATAACTTTTAGTGTTTATATTAAGAAAAAAACTTAAAAAAAAAACCTAAAACAGTTTAGAATGGGAGAATAGACCCGAGCCTTCCAGAGCCCTCCTAGATACTAGACTCCATGAACATCTACATATTTATTAGGATTCCATCACCTGTACACAAAGATGGTCCTTGATATTGATTAGACAAGCATCCATTTCTATGATTCTTTTTCCACCTACACTCACACATGTTTATAGTACTTAAACTTGTACAGCAGCTGTTGTGATTAGGTCTGAAAACTTCATTGATCATCACCCAACATTTTCTGTACTGTGCTGTCTGTATATGAATAAAATTATGGTTCATGAAAAATAACTGAGCCATAGATGGGGCTTCAGGGAACCTAGATTCTAGTCCCTATTGTATAGTGCATTAGATGTGATTTTTTTCAAATTCCTTTTCTTCCTTGAGTTTGCAAAATGAGGCATTTATTCTGATATTCTATTGAAGAATAGTTGCCAAGAAATGGATCTGTGTACTTGAGGTCATTTCTCAAGTCATGGAAATGAAATAACAATGGTCTTTTTCCCGTCCAGGAGTTGTCTTGAAATTACGTGGCTCAAAATACCCTGGCATGCATATATTGTTACTGGGTAATGAATTAAGAACTTGGCAAAAATTACTTCTAGGAGGAGGTGAATTTCACAGAAGTGAGTGAACAGTACTAGGTGCTCAATTTCAATTAATCATGGACCTCAGCTTCATTTAACCATAGCTGGATTAAAACCTCAGGCAGTGCTTCAACAAACATCCCATAGTGTTGCCCCTGGAGCTTCTTGGAGATGAAAAAGAGACTGGAGGTTGGAGTTGAGGTGGGCCTGCTTGGTTCTATTTTTTTTTTTTTTTTCATTTTGGTTTTGCTTAAATTTTTATTTGAAGACAGAATGGTACTAAAAGCTTTGAAAACCACAGCTCGGAACCAAATTGGTTCACTCCTGCTAAGATTTTTTCAACAAGGCCTTTGCCTAGCACTTGAAAAACACCAGTCCCATGTCCCTTCACTACTTGATATGAAATCAGGCTGACCTGATCACACTGTGGACTGAGCAAGTCCACAATGATAATGTTCTGCCAGAGTGCATTGTGTGCCTGGCAGTCCGACCTCATGACGGCACAGTCATCCTTGATACTAGAATAGCTGCTATGCCGTCCTGATGGTGCTTATGAAGTACTGACAACATGTCAGATCCTGGGCTACAGAGGATCCCTCAGGTCCTCTCACACCATGCTTCCCAAACCCTATGTTCTCATGTGGTAAGTGAAGGATAGGAAGGGGCAACACAAACAGACTGGGATCCCCAATCCTCCATCCCTGATTTTCTCTTCATTTAGAAGAGATTTGCTTTAATCTGTTTTGAATTTTGAGGATCTGTATAAAATTCTCTTCACAAAAGAGTCCTGTCTCTTATAATTAAGGTTGAAAATTCACTGGGTCAACTCATTTAGTCTTTGCAAATCCTGTTTTAAAAATGAAAAGAAAATGTCTTGAAGAAGTGAAATAAATTTTAAGTGAAATTAGTAAGGATCAGAGAAGGAATGAGAACCAGGACTGGGTCATCCTGAGTCCACACTCTTGAGTGCTGTAATTTAACCAATGCTATGTGGCAGACTTCAGGGTGAATATCATTTCTCCAACCCTCAAGTTTCTGCTCAGGAATGTCCTAATGTAATTTGTAGGTCCACAAGGAAAAAAGAATTAAAGTAAAATTTAATGACTAAGCCTAAGCTATTTATATGATCGACTGACTGATTCTTCACCCACAGTCAGAAAGTACTCAAAATGGTCACTTTAACCTTTGACTGATTAGGTCCCAAAGCTTCACTGTCACATTGTTTTAAATATCTTGTATTTAAGTGTAAATTGGTGGAAAAAATACTTTAATATGTATAAAAGTGGACATCTAACATTTCTATCAGCATTTCACAGTTAAAATTTATCTAAAAGGACAAAAGTTCAATGCTATCATGTTGATGTTATCATAATCGGCTCTGTTCAAATTATTTCTGTGGGGCAAGGAGAAGTTGTGAAGAGTACCAACTGTGACCTCATATAGCATTTTATCTTGGATCATTCTCTTGGGAGGGATGGAGGATCTCTTTATACAACAACAGGAATAACAATGATATTGGTCTTCTGGTAGTCCAAAGATACCAGAAAAAATTATTTTTATTTTCCAGAACCTGTAATGTCAAAATCTTAAAAATAGCAACAGGTGTCTTACCATGGTGAACATGTTACTCTACTCCCATAATCCCTTTATCCCTGCAGCTGTTCTTAAAGGAGATGTAACTGCTCATCTCATTGTAGAGATGTGAAATCTGAGGCTCAGAAATGCTTATTTACTTTCCAATGGTCATGCATTTAGTAGGGAGCAGAATGGGAAATTGACCCCCTCTGTCTGTCACCAACTCTCTTAAGCACTAGTCACATTATCTGTCCTTCATAATTATACAGAAGACAAGGGTAAAACATGCTCACGGGTATCCCAACTCCATGAAGTTGTTCCATATTTGCTTCAAAAACATGATGACACCCATCTGGAGGCAGAGGTCTATCAAACAGCCACTAGGATGACACTGAAACAAGAAGAGCAACAACCACTAGGATGACACTGGAATAAAACAAGAAGAGCAATAATGATCTGCTCTTTTTCCCACCTTTAAATTGTGCAATAAATTCTAAAGCTGAGTCAAAGTATTTCATGCAGAAACAAAAAAATGAAAAAGAAATGACGTGTGAGGATAAGAACAGGGGAATTTTTCAATAGTTATAGTGTAATATTGAATAAAAATCATAATAGCAATACAAACAAATCTAACTTTTGATGAGTACTTACTATCTGCCAAGCTCTGTTAGGTATGACCACATTTGATAAATGCTATGGAATACTACATATCCATTAACCATCAGGTAATATGAGAATGAGTCTATGGCACATGTTTAATAAGTTGTTTTTATAACCTTTTTTAAACTTGAGAATAATTTTGAAAATTATTGAAAACTTCCAGAGTTCTCAGACATTCTTTACCCAGTTCCTGCCTTTGTTCCTTATGTTACCATGGCATATTTGTCAAAGCTAAGAAGCCAACATTAATACATTACAACTCACTGAATTCTAGTCTCTATTTATATTTCATCAGTTTTCCTCACTCCGCTGTAGAATTTCATTCAACATACTCCATTGCATTGATTTTTTTTCTCTCCCTCTTTCCTCTGATTTGAGCATTTTTTTCCATAACTTGAAAGTTTGAAGATCTCAGGATAGATATTCCATGGAATGTCACCCAACCTGGACTTGTCTGATACTTTTCTCGTGTTAACACTGTGGATATGTGTGATGGAGGCAGATTAAAAAGGTTAAGATTGAATCCTATCAGAGCTACATCATAGCAGAACATTATTATTTGATTGATGTAGTGTTTTCCAGGTTGTTTTACTGCAAAGTTACTCATTTTACTTTCTTTTTCTCTTCAATCTTTACAAGTGAGCCACTAAGTCTAGGTCATTTTCAGGATGGAAGAAAGGTGTTAAAGTCTACTTTCTGGAGAGGGAATACCTAAATATATTATAATGCATTTTAAGTGATAAATGTATACCACAAAGTAGTTTGTCAGTATGATCCCATGTTTTCTCCACTGTGCACTTGTTTTTTAGATTTTTAATAAATTGGTATAGGAATAAACACAAATGTGATTTCAGTGGAAATTGCAACCAATGTATTTTGCTTAAAAACTTTGTACTATAGAAGCTATTATGGTGGGAAAGCGTAGGTCTGTTTCTTTAGAAATGAGCTCATGTCCTGCTCGTAAGGATGATAGTCTCTACAGCTTTGATCCACAGTTTCTATTTCTATCAAATTGGTACTAGTAGGACTTCAAAAGGAACAAATAATTAAGATGCAAAAGAGTCTGCTTTCCCTGTTCCAGTCCAGTAACTTAATTCTCTCTGAGCTAGAGAGGGTTTGCCAGTGAACAGGCTTACTGCATGAAGAGGAATAGATCCACCTATGTAAGCATGGCTATTCTTTCTAGGATGAATTTAGGACCCCTGAACTCTGCCACATAGATCCAGAAGGTCTGGAAGCTAAGTAATTACTAACCCACAGAAGGTCTGAAGCTAAGTAATTACTAACCCACAGGGTCGGATCGTAGATCACAGTTGCAAAATGTAGCCCTTAATTTTTGTAGAGAGACTTAGAAGCAAATTGACTTCCCTAAGTTCACGTAATGTTGACTTGCACGGTGGGAAGAAAGCTGTGGTCCTTTGCGCTCTAATGCACTGCTTTAAAAAAAAATGTTTAACAGACTTAATTTTGATTCATTGTATACACATGGGGTTCAAATTCTCATTTCTATGGTTGTGCATGATGTGCATTCATACCATTCTTGTTAATCACACATATATATAGGGTAATGATGTCTGTCTCCTTCTACCATTATTCATACCCCCACACCCTCCCCCTCTCATTTCCCTCTAATGCACTGCTTTATAGCATGCTAGGATGAATTCTACATACCAAATGTGTTTGCCTTGAAGATCAGGTTTAACACAACATGTCATTTGTGTGGGTCAGGATAAAGAAGACAATCATAGGACCAAGTGAATGCATTATTCCCCATAAAGGGAAGTAGACCAAAGTGGGGAGGCTGGAATACAGGTCATTTATAATTTTATTAAAATGGAGTTATATAGGGAAGAAGAAGGGATCCAAGAATGTTTGCTGGTTTTCCCTATTCACATAATGGCCTTGAGCATGCTGGTAATCCCAGTGGCTTAGGAAGCTAAACTAAGGCAGGAGGATTGCAAGTCCAAACCAACCTCAGCAACTTAGTGAGTCACTAAGCACCTCAGTGAAACCTTGATTCTAAATAAAATACAAAAAATGCCAAGGAATGTGGCTCAGTGGTTAAGTGCCCCTGAGTTCAATCCCCAGTACCCAAAAAAAAAAAAAAAAAAAAAAAAATCCAGTCTTTCAAAACTCTAAAATTCATTTGGTAAAAATATCCAACGTTGTGTAAAAGGATGTGGATGAGTGTGCAGAAGTCCCAGGCATTCATCCCAATCACTATCAAAACCATATGATCAGGGACAAGCTAAAGCTGAATGTTTTCACATACTTTTCTCATTTCCTCCTGTTGGAAACCTGTGGAGGGTGTTGGTAGCCCTACTTTATAGATGATGAAGCTGGGGGTTGACAGGACTATCAGATTCCAATACCCCTGAACTTTCACTTAAAGTACTTAGGTATGATTACCATAAACCCAACTCACAAGCCTGAGTCAGCAATCCGACAGCTATCTCTTGGCAAAATAAACTTCCATTATGTCCTGGGGTGTGCCTACTATCCCAACAGTGGTTGGAAAACAGTGGTCATAGTACAAATGCTAAAGCTCTACTGCCTAGATTGAATCACATCTTTGTCAATTTTTATAATTGTAGGCAAATTACATAAGCCTCTAAGCCTTTGTTTCCTCACCTATAAAACGCATGTCATAAAATTGCTATGAGAATCAAATTAATTAACCAATGAAGAGCAGCTACTAACAATTTATGGAATGTGCTAGTATACAGTAATAACTCAATTAACCTTAGCTATAATTTTTTAAAAATTAATATTGTATTTACATAAAATATTTTTGTGACATAGCATATAGCTATGAGATTCCTAAGTCCAGGTTAGTCAGATCATAAGTGTTCAAACACAAATTGTAGCATTTATCCCCTTCTTTAAAATGGTTATAATTAATTATGCCTAGTGTTTTACATGCACAATCCAATTTAACCCACCAATTGCCAATAGTGACACTGCTATGTTTAGGAGCAGTTTTTTAAAAAGGCACTGAGATTTACAGATATTAACAAAGATTCTGCCTTTGGATGGGAAAGGATTACATTGTAGACTGTCAGAATCCAAAGACAAAATATTTGTTATGTTTTGTGGTTACATCCTATTCTTTGATTCCTTAATTTGTACACCTCATATTATCTAGCACAGGTCTGGCAAAGAGTATGTGCCAATAAATATTTCTTATATGAATCAATTTAGAGGATAAATCCTTATCTTACATTATGCACATGTTCCATATCTATATTTACAGGATTTCTGAGGTATATTACAAACCTATGTTATTCACTTTTGTGACTTTTCTTTTCAAAATACATAATAATTTGTTAGAAAATATGATCACCACATAGCTCATATATCCTATGGAAAATGTCTGGGATGGTTATGAAACATTTTTTCTGATATCAGCATTATATTTTTCTGTGATTTTCAAATATCAGTCAAGATTTCCAACAATTTCATAACAAGAAACAAGAATATATGATTAAAATTATTGGTGACAGTAGCCTCAAAGTGGCATCAATATGTAGACCTATCTGACTGCAATCACTGTGTAACTGATCCTACTTTTCCTAAGTCTAGTTGAACACTCCAGTCTTGGGTCCCTAATGGGGGAAGTGATCAGACTTCAGCAGATACAGTTGCAATTCTGGGCCTTGAAAGAAAACTGCAAGTTGGACTTGGAGACTTCCAGGCAGTTCCAGGATAATGAAAGGCCTTATTCTGTCTTTGTTCAGTAGAATAATGCCTTGGTAATTGTGGAGACAGAACATTGGTAAGTACTAGCAATCAGTACTGGGGTGATGCTAATTGTGTTATGCCAATTATCTCTTACATATATAAGTAATTTGGCAGCTTAAGAATTTCTGTTAATTTAGGATGAGATAACAAATTCAGGAAAATTAAATTGAAGGCAAAGAATAAGGTGCAAGTTTGGTTGGCATTTAAACCCAGCTTTAATAAACCTTAGGTTCTTAGGAAACTTAAGGTTTTATCTGTATTACAATCAATTTCTAAAATGATCTGAGAAGACATCACTAATGTGTCCTCTCATGAGTGTTGAGGAGCGTCTTAGATAGAAACTAGAAATACCTCCAACCTCAGTTTTCTGTGTCTTTTTCCAAATTATGGTCTCCTACTAAACACATTTTGCATAAAATTGAGTTTTACATTAGAATAATTAAAACAGTTTTGAACTAGAAAAAGAAAAGACATTCTGGCCAGGCATGATGGTACATGCCTGTAATCTAAGTGCCTTGGGAGGCTGAGATAGGAGGATCATAAATTATAGGCTAGTCTCAGCAATTTAGCAAGACCTTGTCTCAAAATAAAAAAAAATAAAAGGACTAGGGATTTAGCTCAGTGGTAAAGTACTCCCTGTACAAAAGAAAAAATATATTCTGGCCAATAAAAACAGAATCCAGAAATACCAGAAATAGGCACATTATAATTTGTAGTCTACAATAAATCTAAAATCTCATTTTGCAATAAAAAATTCTTTTATTAAATGTGTGGCTTTCATTTGTGGGAAAAATACTTCATTATCCTTTATACCAAAATAAATCCTTAATGTATAAAATATATCACTGTTTTTTAAATAACATTAGTAAAAATATGTTCTTATAAAATTCCTCTAAGTGAAAAGATATTTTTTGGCATGGGTACAAATCTTAAAAGTGATATTTTATTATATATTTTTTATTAGATGATGATATACAATTTTGTAAAAAATGTATAAAAGCAAACCTTAAAGGGAACAATATAGAAATTTATAGCAACTTAGTAAGATTACAGTCTAATTTTATTGGTCTGTAAATTAATAAAGCAGAGAAATAATCCAATGAAAATGGACAGGAATGATCCACATGAACACACATAGAAATATAAATGTCCAACAAACATGAAAAATAATGTCCATCTCACTCAGAGCTAAAGAAGCTAAAATTAAAAGAGATTTCTTTTTGCCTAACAGATTGTTTAAAACAAATGCTTCTGTTGGCAAAAGTCTGAGGAAGCAGACCCTATACTGTAAGTAGTGGTTGGCCATTTGAAGGATGATTTCTCAGTTGTAGGGAAAATATTCAAGATGCTGTGTTGTATAGAGCATGTAGACATACTACTCCTATACACTGTTTTCCACAGAACATACATATTGCAAATCAATAAACAAATATGGGCCTTAGACAAATAGGCCTACCCATGTATAGGTTGGTATTTTAAATAAGATTTCTTTTGGACTAACATTTCCCTTTTCCCTAACTCATCTAAAACTCTGGAAATCCATGTAATATATAATACTAATTTCCAAAACAAAGAAATTGCTGGAGCTAAATACCTGGGGTTTGTGAATGGAAGAAAAGAATGTGATAGAAAATAAAAGAGAGTTGAGGTTAGAATCTTGAGATTTGACTAGTCAAAAGCCATTTTAAAAATATGTGAAGTTGCTTCCTTTTAGAAACCAAAGGAACTCCTTTCTATTAAAAATGGTCCTTCCATATGCCTGGGCTTTGTATTCTGTCCCCACCCTCCACAACCTCCCACAGTCACTGTGCCCATCCACTCATCCACCCTCACAAGGTTACTTACTTCCTCTAATCTCCACCGGTCAAAAAGTTTATTATATTTTCCTGGATGGCCTACAAATCTGGGGAAAAAAAAGAAAGAAAGAAAAATAAAATTAATTCAATAGCAGTTAAGTGAAGAACACCTGCTAACCACCACACCAAGTGCATGTGTGGGTAGACATAAAAGTTCACTGATGCAGTTTGTCCCAGCTGACTTTTTCTATGCTTAGACAACATCAAAGTACCTGACTTAAAAAGGAAAAAGTGATGCATGAACTCTTTACCAATGGGTCAAGAAAGTACAGACAAACCAACCTGAAGACATTTAATACTTTCACACGTAGTTGTAATGTCTTCTGGATCAAAGTCAAGAATATTACCATAATGTGCTGAAAGCTTTAGTTCAAAATGTTTCAAGAATCAGTATGTTTCCATGACACTGGGTGGAGAATTAAACATAAAGTAATCTAAAAATCTTAATTTAATATGCTTTTGTGTTTCACATTTTGCAGCAAAAATGTAAACACAAAAACAAAAACAAAAAACACTAAAATGATGGCTTGAAGAAGTTTCCATACTGAGAAATTAAAACGTGAGATTATACAAACATTATTTCTTCTTTAACAAAATAATAACTGATAATCGAACTGTCATAGTTCAACTCAAGTGTAGCATATAGATTTTTATTTTTTGTGTGTCAACTTTAATTGGCAGTGGCTACCAAAAGTCATCTGAGAAGGCATATGAAGGCTGATTAGGACAATCTTCCAAGACAGGTTTCAAGAATTTAACACCTCTGGTAACAAACTGGTTAGGGAACTATTAATTTTGGTTTTTATTCTGCAAAGATAACATGTACAAAGTTGACTTACCTCCCCAAAAAGAAAGCAATATAGAAGATAGAACTGTTTAAATTGACAAATTGGAAAAGGAACATCTTCAGGGCAAAGCTGTTCTCCCATTCAGATTCTGTTCGTGGATATTCTAAAAAAAGCAATATGAATACCCCTTTTTAATCCTCAAATATATTTTAAACTCTGGTTTGCCTAATATTAACATGGTCACATCTGATTTTATTCTTACTATTTTCTAGATATATGTGCCCTTGTTTCTTAGTTATTAGTCATTTTCACCTTTTGGATTTGATAACTTTTTTCTTTTCATCTACTTATTGCTAGATTGTTGAAGTGCAGTTTGAGTCCCTGGTCTCCAAAAGGACAATTGTTTACATAGATAAATAATATACAGATAGAAATTTGGAGATAAACACAAACACATAATTTATATTTGTAATCATTTACTGATTTGTTTTATCTTCTCTTGTTCTGTATTTTGTTAAGCATATCAGATATCATGATGTACCTGGTATTTTAATTTTTTTATGCACTCTTTAGAAAAATATTTACAGGTCCTCTATAGAATATTAGAACCAACTGAGACAATAAATGCCATGATGGTGGGTATTAAACCATCTTTTATTAATTGTGAAATTATAATAATCTCTAACAACCAAACCATAAAATGATAGGGCAGGTAAAAAACTATACCATTTTAATATAAAATGTAATTTAAAAATCTGTAATAAAATTACTAGCAGGTTAAACTTAAGTTTATTAAAAATATACATTTAGATATTATAGTGGTCTGTCTCCCTGTTACCTTGCCTACAACATTAGGTCTTCCGTGTGTATTTATTTTATGAATGAGCACATACATGCCAAGCATAGCAGGGATTGAGAATGTCAGTGGTAAATGCATTTTGTGGTGTGATCTTAAGAATTTTTTTCCTGTTTCATGCTATGAGAACATTGTGGGATGGAAATTTGAGGAACCAGCAAAGTTTACACAGAAAGGAGATTTGAAATGAGAGAAGACCACAATGAGGTTGGAGGCATGTTGAGTGCTATTCAGTTGCTTTATCTATTCTGACCAAGATTAAAACATTTTCAGAATAAAGGCATCATACTAGAAAGACTCCACTTTGATGGTCTTTATATAAGTGCCCCAGTAAATTACTTCTCCAAATATGCACATCCTGGTGTAATGGTGTGTAACCTTGACTTTGAACTTGGACATGTGAAATTCTCTGACTAGTAAGTGAGATGCAAGCAGAAGGTTGATAAGAAATTGTGTTTAGGGAATTGTCTCTGGAAGTCAATTCTCATGTAAGAAACATTACTAAAGTGCTAAGAAAAAAATCCAAGCTAGCCATGTGGAGGCACAAGAAGAAAGATGTCCCACCTGAGGTGCCAGGTGTGGACAAAAGAGGCCCTCACGGACATCACAGACCCAGTTCCACATGGAAAAGGAAAACTACTTATCGGGCTAGCCTAGGTTGCTGAACCATGAAAAATCATGCAATCGTTCTAAAGCACCATGTAACTACTATTTGTTATGCCATAGTTACTGAGACAATGGGGTTTACTGTAATGATGTCTTTCAAGTTGAACCTTGGGTCTACACTACAAGTAAGAGAACAGTTTCCAACATTCTCTATCACCCAAGCTTAGAGCAAATCATGATCCTCCTTTGAATTGGCCTTTAACTTTTAGGAGAAAACAAATTCTGAACTTTGAGAATGTTGATGTTGTTTTCTAGGGTAATATATATGCTTTCTGATCAAAATATCTCTTATAGTTTCTCCAATGTAGCTAGTTATTGATGATAAGCTAGTTATTCAACATCATCACCTAGTCACAAATTAGGTTCTTGTTTTTTATTTTTATTTTTATTTATTTATTTATTTATTTATTTTGGTACTGGGATTGAACCCAGGGGCACTCCACCACTGAGCCACATCCCCAGCCCTACTTTTGTATTTTATTTAGAGACAAGGTCTCACTGAATTGCTTAGGGCCTCACTAAATTGCTGAGGGCTGGCTTTGAACTCGTGATCCTCCTGCCTCAGCCTCCCAAGCCACTGGGATTACAGGTGTGCGCCACCGCGCCCGGCTAGGTTCTTGTTTTTTATAAGGTATAAAAAAAACAATGTTTTGTTGTGTTAGTGTGTCTTGGAGGAAGTTACTGCATGTCTGTGCCACTCTGGGGTACTTTTGACTGTTGTTTCACAAAGTCAAAACTCTTTCATCAATTGGTTTAATTTATCCCTAGAAATACAGATGTATCTTAAATGTAGACAATTCATTGTTGCATGTAACACATTGGTTGGAACAGCTAATAAGCATCCTCATACAATTCTAAGCAACCACAAAAAAGAAGTGAACAAAATAATCACTTTGGAGGAAATAATATATATTTCTTCCTACATTAAAAAACTATGATTTGGAGCTTTGATTTTATTTTTGTGGTTTTTAAAAATAACATATTTGGGAAAAAATCAAAAGATAAATTTTAAAAAATTTAATTACAGTTTTATGGTCTCATTGAAAAGTAAAATCTAATCTCTATTTTGAAGCATGAACTAACTAGCCATAAATTATATAGAATATGGACACATACACAGATTATATTATTTAAAGGAAATATCAATACTTTCATTAATTTAAATTAACATAGTTCATTGATTATTAACTAATAATTATGATTTCACAGACACTAAATCATCACTGGTTTATAGATGGGGAAATTTTTAAAAAAGAAAATTGTGACACTTCTGTTATATAACACAAATAACTGTTCTGCTTCCAACTATTATGAATCCCCCATATCATTCTTGTTAGATTTTCTTCTATTCTGGGCATAAAGTAGTTTAAAAGCAAGTCAATTTAGTTTGAGTGTTTTATTACCCAGCTAAAGAAAATTCAGTTCAGAATTTAAAGAACATACTTTAAGTGTCAGGTGACCAACTAAAAATTTTACCAATGGAGAAACTGACAAAAAAAAAAAGAAAAGAAGGAAAGAAGGAGGAGCATAGGGGATCACTTCTCATAAAGTTGTATAATAAAAATTTCCCCCCAAATGAACCCAAGTTCTATGCTAGGGTTTCCTTTTTTTTTTTTTTTAAATGAGGGAGAGGAGTACAGAAACTCCTTAAATGTTTCAATTTGTCACATGCATATTTTATATCTTTCCCTTTCTTAGTCCCCCAAACAAATCATTAAGTCTTCAAAAAGGTATTAATGTACAAGAACAGAGAGCAGAACAATGCAGAAGCCAGAGATGACAGAAGCCTGTGTGTTAGAAACTAAAAAGGAAATAGTACCCAACTTAGGTACATCAGTAAGTGTGAAAACCAAAGACTGAGGATAAAGGCAATAGTAAAGGTCTGGGGAAGCCTAAAGAGGAAAGCTGATGTCTGCTTATGAAATCATGAAATGATCTAGAATTGGAGGGAAAAGTTCCTGAGAACAGTAAAATGAATGAAGGTAGGATATGGTGGCACTGCAGAGGGGCCTTCACATGCAAGTCTGTATTCTAAGTCACCGGAGCCCTAGCAATTTTCCTGATCCAGCAGCCAACACAGTGGGAACCAAGCAGGAGATGGCAATGTACTCTGAAGGGAAATTGAGCAATCCAAGAGAAACTACCTACAATCCAACACTCGGGATGTTCAGCAAAATGGCTGGGGTCTTGTCTGCCCTGCAGTACTGGTGAAAACCCACCCACAGTGTCCCCCTATGCTTTCCAGTTCCTCCCTTTACAGTGTGTGGGGGGAGGGGAGTGAATTCATCTGGCATTTGAGAAAAGTCTTTTACACTTAAGAGAGAATTTTAAACAATGTGATAGGAGGAACACACAGAAAGAAACTATATAGGGAATAACAACAACAACAACAACAACAACAAAACACCTGGAATTTAGAAAAAACACTGGAATTTAGAAAATAGTAAAAAGACAAAAAAAGAAAAAAGAAAAAATAGGCAGCCATTTGTAAAAATCCCTTTTATAAATATGCTCAAATAGAAAGTAGAGGTTAATGGCTAGATTTTTTTTTCTAGTACTGACTTCATGTCAGACACTCTTTTAACTGTTTTATAAACAACAGTTCGTGTGTGGCCTTTATAGAAAACACAATCCTCATGTATAGAAAGCAAATCTGTGGCACCAAGAGGAAAATACATATTGTTGTTGCATAACTACTTTGAGTAAGTTATAAAGTAGACTTCAGTCCATGCAGTCTCACTCCAGAGCCCACGTTTTGAACATTATGTTGCATAATTAAGACAGCATCTGTGAAACAAGAATTCTATGATATTTAGGAAAAAGACACAAAAATTCTAGGTTATGGTAGCTGTGCACTTGTGCCTACTGCCTATCACTTCCCATTTGGTTGGTTAATATCATCTCTGCATTGATGTCTGAGGATTCCCCTGCCTAACTTGCTTCTTTCCATTATACCTTTCTCAGGAGTTATCCCCTAAAAAAAATTCTTGCATTACTAACTCTTTTTTTTTGATTTGTCTGACTTTGAACATGAGCATCTACTTTTTTTTTTATTTACTTATTGATTCATTGAACACAAATGGAGTACAGCTATTGATTCTCTGGTTGTACACAAAGTAGAGTCACACCATCTGTGCATTCATACATGTACACAGGGCAATGATGTCTGTCACACATTCTGTTATTATTCTTACCCCCCAACCCCAACTCCACCCCTCCCTTCCCTCTATGCTATCTATCCTTCTTCCATTCTTGCCCCCTGCATTATGCATCATCATTCCCCCCTGCATTATGCATCATCATTCTTCTATCAGAGAGACCATTTGGCCTTTGGATTTTGGAGATTGGCTAATCTCACTTAGCATAACAGTCTTCAACATCATCCATTTACCTACAGTGCCATAATTTTATTCTTCTTTATGGCTAAATGATATTCCATTGTGTATATATACCACAGTTTCTTTATCCATTCATCTATTGAAGGGCATCTAGGTTGGTTCCACAGTCTAGCTATTGTGAATTGAGCAGCAATGAACATTGATGTGGCTGCATCACTGTAGTAATCTGATTTTAAGTCCTTTGGGTATAAGCCAAGGAGTGGGATAGCAGGGTCAAATGGTGGATCCATTCCAAGTTTTCTAAGGAATCTCCACACTGCTTTCCACAGTGGCTGCACCAACTTGCACTCCCACCAGCAATGTATGAGTGCACCTTTTTCCCCACATCCTCGCCAACACCTGTTGTTGCCTGTATTCTTAAT
>JAJEJO010000188.1:188619-206770 GCA_020662805.1 Glaucomys volans | reverse complement strand
ATGTCTGTCTCATTCCACCATCTTTTATACCCCTGCCCCACCTCTCAATTCCTCTGTTCTCTTACTCCCCTACCTACCCTCCATCCCCATTATGTATCACCATCAGGGAAAGCATTTGGCCTTTGGTTTTGGGGGATTGGCTTATAAATGGATGGAATTGGAGAATATCTTGCTAAGTTTTTTAGGTTACTTGTAACAGAATCTAAGCTGAATCTGTTCAAGTTGTAAGCCATATTATATACAACAGGTTTTTCTGATAACATTTTTCATCTTCTGGTAACTTTTCCTTTCCCTTACACTCTCTAACCATCACTTTAATGGACTCAAGTAAAGGACACCTACTTTACAATATTCTAACTAAATATGGCAGGAAAACTATAATTTTTTCAGATGCAAGGGTGATATATGTTTGTGGGCATATGTGTGTACATGTGAATATTACTACATAACCACAAGATTCAATTAATTGCTATTTAGGTTAATCCAATAAGATGTTGTTGGCATGCAAAATTAAAAGTTATTTATCTGGAGCTGGGGTTGTGGCTCAGAGGTACAGCACTTGCCAAGCAGGTGGGAAGCTCTTGGTTTAATCCATCCCACTGAAAAAGATGGACTTGAACATTTTAAGAGTTGTTCATGTTCTGGACAGTTCTCTCAGCTGAACTGTGATTCATCTTAGCTATGGTTCAGATCTACCTCTTTCTAAGACAGAAAACATCTTGAGACAGAAATATCTCATAGTATAATATTCTCATACTTTCCCTGCAGGTGGTTCTTACTTATTTATTTACTGCATTAACACACTATCATTTTCAACTTTGGGGACAAGATTACCTTCGTGATTACCAAAGTTACTCTCACTGTAACATTTTCTTTTCCATGCCCTATTTATCAAGTAAGATGACTATAGCAAGGTCCTTCAGTAGTTAAGCAGGAGGGACTTTATCAAGTGACAGAGAGCACTTGAGCAGCTGCTGTGCCTCTAGCACTGAGCTGAATGCTCTCACAGGGGCTGGAAGTTAATTTCATCTGAAACAGCAATTTAGAGTATTTCACATGTGCCAAACAGTGCTTTACATATATTGTTATTCCTTAACAGTAATTTTATTAAATAGAGATAATAAGCTCCATTTTACAGAGCAGGAAACTAAGGTTTAGAATGTCAGGCACCTGGCCTGATAGAATACAGCTAAGAAAGTAAAATTAATATTTGATACCATGGTTATCTCGTAATATCTATGCTATGCCTTGTAACAGTTCAAGATTTTTGTCTGAATAACTAACACACAGAACCTGTCTACAAACTTGGGTCAAAATAACTGTAACTGGAAGCTCCAAGGAATTACAATACCTTTAGAAGAATGTTATAAACCACCAAAGATGCTATACTGCTGTTGGAAAGCTTTCAGGGATACTTGAGAACCTGCATCATCCAAGGGTCAAATGCTATGTCTGATTGGTACCATCAGGATGATGAGCAACATAATCAGTCCATGCAAGTGACTTGTGAACTTCACAACTTCAAAGTGAGAAAAGAAACCACATTTTAAATATATCAACTGTATAGTAAATGGCAGCAATCACTTCACCAGGGCAACTTATATGTGCATGGAATGGAAATTTGGGAGAAGGGAGGATGAATGGGTTTAGGGACAACTTTTCTGACACCTACATATCTCAGACACACATAGAATACCATATTGGAGAACCTATATTCCTAAAAATAATCCACTAGTACATTTATGGAGCTGAATTTTTCTTATTCATATAAACTACTTAGGGCAAATATTATTCATATGTATTACGTAGGTTAAAATATTCATTAGGAAATTTTAATGGTCAGGTAGTGTTTGTGTAACCAAACAACAGTGAACCAGTAGACACGATCTCTACAGAATTTCTACTGAATCTCTACACAGTCCTCTTCCAGTAGGCAGAAACAAATAGTAAACAAAACAAAATTGCTCTTCAAGAGGGCAGCCCTTGAGCAGAGCCATGAAGTGAAAAAAGAAGGCAAGCTGAAATGTGGATTAAGCACCTTTGAGACACAGAAAGAGTAATACAAATGCCCCAAGACTGACATGGACAATGTATCTCATGAGGGACAAGGAAGGTAGAAACTAGGAGTGGTAGCAATAACAGAAAAAACTGGTTGCAATGAGTCATAGATCTCAGAAAAGAACATTTTATAAGGGCACTGGTGGCCATGGCAAGAATTTTAGAATTCATTACAATCTAGAAATCATCAGCCTTCCACTGAAGCCTTGTTAGGGTGTTATGCCAAAATTGAAAAGAGCAGAAAAGTCAAGGAAAGAACAGGGTGGTTGTCTGGGGCACACCAGGGAGTTCTACACTTGTTCTATTCCTTGGCCCTCTGAGTCAGGACCCTGCTGTCCAGCCACCACTGTGAAAAGGAACTCCAAGAAGAACTTTGCAGTATTGAAGAGGTTTCCTTTGCCAGTTATGTACCTTTCTGTATTTCTAGAAACCATGGAAACAGACATAAAGAAACTAAACAAGTATGTTTTTGGAAAAGTCGATCCTCTTATTAAATGACTCATTTGGCATTGCCTCCTGTCCTGGGTAAGATGTGCAGTCCAAGTCTTTGATCCACCCTTTTCCATAATAACCTATTTGCATAACAATTGCCGATCAGTGGTAACCAGGTATTAAGAAAAGGTAAGTATATTTTGAAGCCTTCAGTGATCAGGACCTTGAAAGAATCAGGAATATATGCTCTGAACTCCAGAAAAGGAAAGAGATCAGCAATCAGGAAGATTCTAAAACCATCATGGGGTACTTAAATTAACAAATGTAGTTAGGGATTTTTATTACTGTATATGGCAAATGGATTTTTTAAATGATAAGAGGAACATCAGAAGAAGTTCATTCATTCAGAAGCTGAAAAAGTTTAATTGGCATAATCCTAGAGTACTTCTGCTCAGATGTGCCTATGTTTTTCTTAAGAGTTACCCATTAAGCCTGATACCAAAAAACTGTCATGCTGATGCTGTGCTAAGGTTTTGACTATGAGGCAACAAAAATACATAATTTTGGAATGATTTTATATTTTTAATTTTTATTAATATATTTTTGAAATATTTCCTGATAAAATAGTAAACATGCTATGTATGCCACCTATAAGTAGCCCTGCATTTTCATGGGAATGAAAAACAAAGAAGAAAAAGGATGGGATTGGGAAAGAGCAACTCTTGATTTGTAAATTCTGTTTTCTAGTTATATATTTTAAAAAATATATTAAACATAATACACTGAAGCTTGGACTATTGTTAAATTATTTGCTACTTCTTTATGGAAGATATGGTTTCTGATGTTGGCAGTGCATCAAAATTACCCTAGATACCTTGAATTAAAATTTGCTAATGCTCTTTTAGGAACTGATTAGATCAGAATCACCAGAGACAATTTTTAAATGTTTTCTTTTAAATACATTTTTTCCACAAAGGAAGTTTTGAATGGGACTCAGGAATCTGTAGTTTTTCAAAAGTGTTGCAGATAATTTGATGCATAGCAAGAATAGGAAACACTTTTATAATTACCTTCATGATCTATACAATAGACTTGTAATCAAATTTTGATTATATTGTTTGCATTTTTAATCTCAATTGAATATTTATTTAGGGGTGCCATTTTCTATCTATTTTGAAATATTTAAGAATGTATAATCTTTGGTTATTAAGTTTGAATTGAAATAAGTACAACAAACCTGAAAGACACTGAAAATACAATTCTAACAACAATAATTTGAGCACATGTAATACGTAGCATAACCAACATTAATGAATATTAATGAATAAAATATTTCAAATTCATTTTAATGCATAAAATATTTCAAATTCATTAAAAGAAGATATTCTAAGTGCCTTCAGGCATTAACAAAGAAAGACCTGGGGACACAAAAACTCGCAAGTGACAGCCCCTGTTCACCTAAACTGAACACTTTGATGGTGGAAAAAGGAGATTAGATATGCACTGCAACAGGGGGATGATCATGAAGAGATTGCTTCATTCTACTAGTAGAATCTGATGGGCTGGAGAATTGACATGTCCAAGAACTGTATGAGGAGAATAAAAACAAAGATGAGATTATTCAATTCTATCTGTGAGGCTGAGAAAAAGTATTATTGAGGAAGTGATTTTTTAGGCAGTATTTTAAAAAATGAAAAGATATTCTCCAAAGAGACAAAAGAAATACACACATTTGAGACAGAAGAATTGTGCATTAAGAGACAGGGTGTGAAGTAGCAAAGGGCTAGAAGACAGGCAAAAATGATTCTGGAGGCTGGAGTCCAGGGTGCAAAAGAGAGGAAAGGAGAAAACTGCAGAGCATAGAGGAAAACTGACTTTAAATAATGGAGGGCAAGGGGAATGAATTTATATTTACATCAGAGGCAAAGGAAAACTCTTAAACAGTCTAAAGCAAAAAATGAAATGATCAAAATTGCAATTTAGATAGTTCCATAGTGATGCACAAAGGAGATAGGAAGAGTTTAGAATAGAGGCAGGAAGACTAACTGGTTAGAAGGCTGCTGCAACTGTCCAAGCAAAACATGACAAGTAACTGAACTGGGAAGCAGGAATAAGAACAATGAGCAGGGAATGGTAAGAACAATGTTTTCTCAGCAAAAATCACAACAGTCAGTCACCAGTCTGATGAAAGAGTTAAATGAAATGCACGAAGCCAGGTATAAGGTTTCTGGATATGTGTATTACACCTTAAGAGTTCCTAGTTTAAAGAAAAAAAAATGATATGAATTATTTGCTATACTTAGCATTTCATAACAATACCTATGAATTACAGTTGAAAAGCACATTGGAGTAATAGAATATATTGACTGAGGCCAAATCCTTCGATTGGGGAAATGGTGGAAAAGGTATCCTAAATTCAAGCTATTAAAAAACTAAGAGCACACTTTTATTAGCCATATATTGAGTTTGGCCTGAAAACAGGATAAAGAGAAGTAGCATCTGATTTTCTAGATAAACATGTTAGTGGTATGATATTTGGCATTTTAATCTCTCCATATTTAACGAAGTTCTTAAATTAATCCTCTGTATTCAAGCAAAACAGAAAGACTGTTTAATAATTTGTGAAGTGCACTAACATCCTGAAATGTTAGAGAAAGAAAATGCATAAATTCAGAAGTACATTATTATTTTATGCTGATTAAATCTCAAGAATATAACATTTTTTTTCACATTAGTTAGGCTAGCTGCACATTCACTGCCTTTATGCTAAATTTGTTTTAAAATCTTTTCCTCAGTTAGTTGCAAGGGCAAAAGAGAAGTATTTATAGTCTATTACATTTCTAACAATCCCTCAATCATTATTCCTAATGGGCCAACAAGTAGAAATAAACGTTTCGAAAAAAACAAAGTTTTGACTTCTCCAGGAACCCTTGTTTTCAAGCATTAAGAAGTTACATGGGCTCTAGTGTTCAATCACATGGAACTGGTAGAATTTTGAGAATCTCAAAAAATGGCTTTCATGACTCAAATGATATTACCCTCATCTGCCTATAAAGGTCTCATTTGTACAAATAGAGATTCAATCTCTTGAGTCCAGTTTTTGTTTTCTGTAAAACGCAAAGAGCTTTGGAAGAAAAAAAAATACATGAAGCCTCATCAAACATATAAACAGAACAGGTTGAATCTAAACCCCATGAGAGAGAGAAAACTGTATGTCTGAGAGAGAATATTGGTTCTAGCTAGGAGGTGGTAGCTAAGACAGGGATAGGTGATAGAACAATCAGAGTTTAAGAAGTTGGTGATTAAAAAGCAACTAGAATAATATAAAACTAGAGCCTGGTATGCCAATGGAAACTTCAGCCACATTTTAATTTTTGTACTATCAGTGATAAGAGAAAGAACTTTTTGTAAAAAAAAAAAAAAATGTTTGAGGGTAAAGCTCCCATCCCATTCAAAGGCAGCCTCTGATCATAGTTTTCAGCTCGGGTGAGATGGTGATTTCACTGGGTGGGAACAAAGGATTGAACATAGACCTGGTGTTTCTGTTCCCAGAGCTGTCATGCTTAACTTACCAAGAAAAAAAATTGAACACATTTGGCCTCTTCATTTTCCTTTTTATGAAATATTCCTCATCTTCAGTTCATTAATTCACTCAAGATGTTTTTGAAGATCAGTAGGTCTTTGGAACAAATTACCAAATAACAAAGGAACACAGGGTACTGTTTCTAAAGCTATCATGATTGATGGGAGGTGAATGGGGAGAATAAAGAGACACAAGACCATCAACACCAGTAATCGGCAATGAGTACAATTATTTTGTGGTAGGAAGGTTGGTGGGGAGCATGATGAATTGAGAAAGATGACTTCCACTTAATATTTTAATACTCTTTTACAATTGAAAGGTATTGGCTTTAGAATTCAGAGAAAGGATAAAGATAACCGATTTCAAAGAGAACATAATAAAAGTATGAATATTGAAAATTATGAGTATGATTTCTGCCTGAATTGAATTTTTTCTTATGTTGTTAGACATATTTGACAAAAAGACACAATACATCACATTACATATTATTCTCTTCCTCTCCAAAGACACCTTTGAGTATTTAAAATACTTACGAAGTGGTATTTGATAATATTTAAAGAAAAAAAGAGCAAAAAATAAGTCTCAATCAATGCAGATGTGGTCTGAAGAGTTTAGAAACACTAAAGGAAAGATCATCATCAATACCACATCTTGGACTAACAGGAAATGAATATTCAAATTCTGTGTATCATGTAAAGATGAGAAAAATTGGAAAAACAAATAAAATGCTTGCATTTTCTAAAAAGGAACAGGAGTATAGATAAAATTATTGAAGGAAATAAAATTTAAAACACTAACAAGAGACAAATAGAGTGGAAGAATTTTGTTAGTATCTTGTGTGCACTAGAAGAGGATGTATTTAATCTTTCAATACCCTCCTGTGTTAGTTTTGGCTTCTTTGAATGATCAAGAAATAAAAGCTCATAGATGTTACATGGGATACCTGGGTTCACCTCTGTCAGGAAGCTTCATCTGCATACAAAACCTAATGCTTTTTGTCAGGAAACCAAGTTGAATAGCCAACTGTCCTGACTGATAGAAGCCTGGACAGTCTTTAGAGAGGCAGAGGGGAGAGGGGAGCATGAATGAGGAGCGGGGGATCTGAGTGTGGGTGTGGAGAGGTTGCTCAGCCACCATAAATCTTCAGGAGGTGAAAAACAAAATGCTAAAAGTGATCCAGTCTATGTGGCTGTGGTTTTATGAGTGATTCATATATAACGTACAGAGAAAGTAGTACATTTAATTTATCATGACAGAATGTTCTAAGAGCTAAATTTATACTTGTTTATAAATCAACATCTCCATACAGTGACAAATATTTGAATGTTCAAAAAAAATTACATTAAATCAAAAGCATGTGTCACGTATCATCCCATTACTGAGAGATAATATTGTTAACTTTTGATTATCATTCCTTTCAGTTTCAAATTCCAGGTGTGTGTGTGTGTGTACTCTAGAAAATTAGAATTAAGTAAAATTCTATCTCCTTGTGCAACTTTATTTCATGTTCTTAAAAAATATTAAAATAGCATTTGAATAGGTTATATGATATTACATGAAATTTGAATTACCATTATCTTACTCATGATCAATTACTAAGCCTCTTCTTCATTTTTGTTACCTTAAATAATAATATGATATCAATACCTTCTACATGAGTTTTGGATTATATCATTGAGGGTCTCTTTAAAATAGACTAACAAATTATTATCAGAGATTTGTCTTTTACTAGCTTTAAATAGAATATGTTGATTATAGAAAACCTAGGAAATTCAAAATATATGATAAATATTATATACTAGAGTAAAAATCACCCCAAATCTTACCTTCCAGAGGTAAATCCTACTAATATTTTGATTTATACTTGCAAATATTATCTATTTAGCTATAAGTTCTCTTTAGTTTAATTTTTGATACCATCTTTGTCAGATATATTTTTAAGATCAGAATTATTATATTGTTCAGGAAATATATTTTTGTCTAAATTCTAGATTAAATTGTACAACTATAAGTTATCTGGTGTTATACTTTTTCAATGTTTATTTTATTCTTTAGTCTATGACACAAAGTCATAAATTCAAATATTTTGTGGTTTGTTTAGAGATATTATAAATCAGATTATTCTTCTACAAATTAAATCAAAACTGAAGAAAGCTAAGTGAAGGATGTTAACTATTTTCCTGTCATTAAAATTTAATACTTTATCACAATGAGTATTCACTCTCTCTCAACATCTTTTCTGAATTTCTAAAATTTAAATAGCAAATCCTCCTCCTGTAAAAGCATATGACATCAGTGCTACCACATTTGGATGTAAATACATGTTACCTGTAAATAATATTTATGCACTGTTGAGCTACCGATATAAATTATCTCATGATGTAAATATTCTAGCATTAACACTTAGTATATATACAGTTTGTAACAAGTGCTTTTAAATTCTCTAAATCCCAATTTCTTCATTTACATAATGGAGAGAATATCAACCTTGTGGAGTTTATGCAAGAGCTAAAATAAAGATATTATTACTGCTGTGCGAGTTAGTGCCTCCTGTTTTCAAAGACAGTTGACTTTCATTCACAGACTTTGTTGAACAGGTAAGTACAGGCACAGTATCATCCTCTCAGACACAGACATTTGACCCAAGAGTCAAGACATGGATGTGGTGTTGAACTGAAAAGATGCTCTCCTTGAGAAATTAACACATAAAAACATGACAAAATAATCACATGGTTAGAGCCAAAGAAAACTAAGGCATAGCAATGTCACAGTGCAACAGAATGATCACTGACAGGTGGAGAGCTTTATCCTCCTGATGGAAGAGGGAAGATGTTCATCATCTGTTCAGAGAACCATTGTGAAGAGGGGGTGGGGGAAAGAGAGAGGGTTGTGGAGAGGGGAGAGAGAGAGAGTGAAAGAGATTGATATTTTTCCAGAGAAAGAAAAAAAGAGTAGCTGACTGATTATTTTCCATTTCACAAGGGGCCTTGGAAACAACAAGCCTGTACTTTCAAATAGATTTTCTATGTCTTTCTAATAAATTCTATGAGATTGGACTCATTTAAGTGGTTCTCTAATCTATACAATCCCTTATTTGTTGAAAATCACAAAGCACCATCTCTAGCATACACCAGCTATTTAATGAATAGAAGTTATCACAAGTCTAGATTATGAACTCAAAAGACAGGGAAGATAATACAACTAGCACTGATTTTCTTTCTTTAAATCTATCCTCTAAACCATATGGATGAAGTGTTTGTTAGAAATGTAGCTGGCTCTTATTCTGGCTTCAGTGTAAATATATCCTCAGCACAAAAGAAACAGTCCTTTTCTCTGCCCATCCCATTTTTACCTATGGAAAAATACAACTGTGAACACTTACAAGATTCAGCAACATGATGATTATGAAATTGATACAGACTGCAGCAGCAGATGTTGCAAACTGCCAGTGTTGTTTGATGAAATTCCACTTGAATGATGCGAACCGTTCCATGACCACCAGGCGGTACACCACAACAGCAAACACAGCAGTGATCACTAGAGAAATCTGCAATGTGGGAAACCAGAAAAGATACCCGTGTTCCACATCATAACAAATCAAAAGCAAACACCATAGATCAAATACTGTCCCTAAGAGTGGAACGTATTAGCCTTTCTAGGAAAGGATTAAATTTTCTCCCTTAACTAAGTAAGCTACATTAGAATCAGCATAGTGTAAGATTTAAACTTAAACATGATAACTCTGAGAGGTAATGCATATTTTAGTTATATAATGCAACCATTTCAGAATGCATACATACTTCAGGATATCATGCTGCACACAGTAAATACATACAATTTTATTTGCCATTTAAAATACATAAATAGGGAATGGGAGTGTAGCCCAGTGGTACAGTGCATGCTTAGTTAAATTAACATACAATAGAATACAGTAAAACAAAGAAAACATTGAAAAAAAAAACAAGAAATGTTTGAGTTGTTCTAGAGTAAATTTATCACACTAAAAGGCAGATTCTGCCCAAATTTTCTCCTTCAAATGAAATGCTTAGTTTTGACCAAGATATGCAATTCATCATAACTTGTACATTTTCATTTTATCTTAATTTATATTTGCTTCTTCCAATGAGTGTTTTACTTAAAGAGGTGAAAAAAATTTCCTTTATCAAATGTCATTGCCTTCTGTGATTTCTATTTGAATTGAAAGAATTACCTGATAATGAGAAGGACAAGGTTTCTTCTACACCCTCAGGGTCATAAAATGAGTTGGGGTTACAGAACGTCCTTTAAAACCTGGAATCCCACAACATCTGAGAATGATGGTTATACTTTACCATGAAGAATATCCCTGAGACAGACACGAGAAGACGAGTGATTTTGTCTGATGAAGGCTGATGTGGCTCAGGTTTTCCTGTGATGGGATTTATTACCTCCATCTTGTAATACTTGGCTTCAAACTGGGGTCGGAGTGTTTCCTACAAGAGAAACTAAAGTTATCTAAGCATTGAAATCACAAATTAAAAAAAATTCCTCTAAGAATTAATATAAAACTTCTAAATTTGACCTTCTTTTAAAATGTTTTCACAAAGATGCAACTTATTAAAAATAGGAATGCAATTACTTTCCAAATAAACCCTAAGTTGTATTTTAATTAGTATAATTTTCTACTAATGCAATTTAAGGAAACATCATGGCAGTAGTTTAAAAAACACATACTTTATCATTGACCTCTGTTATCCTCATGAAGTTAGAGATCTTGTTAGTAAAAAAATCATTGAGGGAGGATCTAATGGTGTGCGGCTGCTGCTAGCCAGGAAGTCTGGGTTTTGGGTTGTTCTCAGCAGCATGTGATATATGAGTTTCCTTATTTTCTGGTTTCCTAACATCTCACCTCTTCTTCTTCCCATTCAATAAGGTCCCAAGCATAGGTCAATACACTTCTTCTCCTTTTCCAAAATTCCAGGAAGACTGTGGCTATAGAATATAAAATGATGACAACAGTAATAACAATTTTTACCCAAACCATGACACATTCTTTTGTCCTTCAGACTGATGCATTTTTATATTACTAAATTATTAAAACTAACTATTATTAAAGCAATATTGGTACTTCTGTTTTCCTCACCATCTTCTCTCTCTCTCTCTACATATACATATACCACTCTATCAGCATGCCTTCTTACACAGAGGGGGTGATTTCTTTCATTGAAATTGAGCAAAAGACTTTTTTGTGTTATGACTCATCAAAAGGCTATGAAAGAACATCAATATTAAGAATATTGATTAATACTCTTAATATTGATAGAAACAAGATATAGAAAACAAGATAACTATTATTGTTATTTTTGACCTGTACGTGTTCATTCAAAATTATCCAAAAGATTCAAAGCCTTTTCCAGGTACAAAAACAAAGACCAAATGCTACTTGTTCAGGACCATGGAAAAGAAGTGTGTGGAAGAAAGAGAGGATGTTGGTGGTCAGAGAAGAAGCGAAAGAGCAAAGAAGACTATCTTTGTTGCATAATCTTGATGGACTATGCGTGGACTGACAGGGATTCAATGAAAAAAGTAAAGAAATGCCTGAGCTATCATCTAAATTTTCTGTATAAGCAGCTAAGAAAAAGATTGTTGTCTTTCTGGTAAATGGAAGTTAACTCAGAACTCACATGCCTGTTCTTAAACATCTACAGTACTCTTCATCCATGCATCCACTGATTTGCTGCTCTCTTACTTTGGTCAAGGCATTCTAACATCAGGTCTTAGTATCTAGTGGGGGAAGGAAGTTGTCTTCATAAAGTTAACTTGCATTGTAAAAGATTTATAATGAAGGAAGGCTTACAGTGCAAACAGAAACAAATGGGTTCTGGGAAAAATAATTTCAGGAAGTTGATAGATCCAAGAAAGATATTTCTCTCTGTCTGCATTCATTCTCCTCTTGACTTCAATAGAAAAGAAGGCCATAGAGAGATGCTTGTGAGGTTCTGTTTCTTTTTCTTTTCTTTCCTTTTTTTTTTTTTTGTTTGGGTGTGGGGGATTCAGGCTCAGGGGCATTCCACCACCACTGAGCCACATCCCCAGCCTTATTTTGTATTTTATTTAGAGACAGGGTCTCACTGAGTTGCTTAGGGCCTCACTAAGTTGCTGAGGCTGGCTTTGAACTCGTGATCCTCCTGCCTCAGCCTCCCAATCCGCTGGGATTACAGGTGTGCACTACCGAGCCCGGCCATTTTCTTTTTTTATAAATAAAATTCAATACCAATATTGATTAGAAAAAACACAATGTTCATAGTTACCTTACCTTGCATGTTATCACATTTTAAGATTTACAAAATCCTTTTTCACAATTTTAATTGTCACTCTCCCAACAGTTCCAAGGAAATATGATAGTTTTGTCATTTAGATTTTGGAAACAAAGGTGCTTAATTTTCTGAGTCCAAGATCATACAGCCAATAAATGGCAGAGATAGAATTGAAACTTGCTGGTGATTCTACACACACAATGCCTGGCATCTGATGTAGCCTTCAGTCAGTCAGTCAATCTGTCTGTCTGTCTGTCTCTCTCTCTCTCTGTCTCATGCCTATAATAAAGACCTCATTTTACCCTATCAACTTCTTGAGGTTGAATTTCTGTTTGCCTAGTGGTTCTTCCTTCATTATAACTATTATTGCAATGTAAGCTAACTTTATGAAGATGGCTTTCCATTCTACCATCTACTAATTTTCTGTAAAGTCATAAAAAAGTACAAATGGCAAAAAATAAGGAAATTCCATTGACAGCAAGATCATTTTAAAATAGCAGCCTCCATTCACTGTTTCCAAGGAGATCTAGGACTTAAAAGGGATGTTGGGTATAGAGGAAGTGGGCATAGGGAGAGACACAGAGGATAACCAAAGAGGAAAAACTCCATGGCTTCAAGTAAATAATAAAGTACAGTGATTATGAACTCAGGGCATAAAAAATGTAATATAGAGTATGACATGGATCAAATTCTAATTATCACTAATCCTAGTAAAGTCTTAAAATCTTTGGTGTGATGCATATTCTCTTCTTAATGCACCTTTCCAGCATGTACTTGAACTATATAGGCATCTGCCACAAATCTAAGGAAGATAAATGTAATCTTGTGTTTGCCATGATTGTAAATGAATGTAATAACATTATGGAAGATACGCTAGATGTTTCTCAGATCGCAGTGTGTTGTCTTAAACGTTACATTGAACCACTCTATTTTAACCTTGTACTGAAGTAGTTTGTCTCAGTTTGAGATATACTTATTTCATTCATGGCTTACTTATTTAAACTCTCAAGTCAATGAATGCTCTCACTTTCAGAAATTAATTAGAAAGAAGGCATGCAGAATAATTTATCAACATGCCAAACGCAGAGGAAGGAAGCAAATTAGCCTTTACTGATCCCTACACTAAGCATATGAATAAAGATACAATATAATAAAACAACTAATGTTGAAAATTCAAACAGCAGTTGCTACTAAGGCTAGCATGATTGGCGAGTTGCACAGAAACCATCTGAGCTGAAATTGAAGTGGTGGTTATACAAGTTCATGTATTTTTCAAAGTAATCAAACTGTACTTAAGATCTGTGGATTTCACTGAATATAAATAATACCTCAAAAACTAGTTTTTAGAAAGTAACTGTGTTGTGTGTGTGTGTATGTGTGTGTGTGAGGGAGAGAGAGATGCTGGGGATTGAACCCAGGGCCTCATGCACACTAGGCAAGTGATCTACCACTGAGTTAATGCCCCAACCTGAGAGTCATTTTTAAGGAGCCTTGAAAAGCAGAAGGGGCATTTATTTATGCCAAGACCTCAGCAAAAGTGTGAGGCAGGAGCACCTAACTTTAGTGACATCAAGGTCCTCTCAGAGAGGTAAATGTGGAGGGCCAGTTTTAAAGGGAGGAGGAAAGGCTCAAGCCTCCCCTGAAATAGAACATGGCCAAGTCTATCTAAACTCATTCTAATTCCAATAATACGTCATGAATACAGTCCTATACGACCTTAGGTTGTCTTCAGGATGTGACCCGTTGGCTCACATATTGCTGCCTGTCCCCTGGAATAAAAATTTATTTCCAAATGATGGAAAGAGGAGATGAAGGGCTGAGAATACTAAGATCTTAATTACACTGATTATTTTCTCTTAGAGGAGTTGTATGAAATTAATATCATCCATGATATTAGAAAGATGAAGAATGAAAAAAGGAGGTTGAGCTACCATGAAGTTTAGGATTGATTAGTGGGCAAGGGACTTTCACCAGGAGACAGAAATCCTGTGAAGGATTCCATGAATCAACGACTTCCAATAATGTACTTGATAAATCTTCAAAATGGCAAGCAAACATTAATCATTTTATTATAATGGGTGATGAAAAGTTTGGCATGCATAGTTAATTTTGGGATCTTGACTGGATCAGGTGGTTTATGAAGCAAACAACACACTGAAAGGATACAAAAGCCAGCTAAGTTTTAGAAGGGGCAAGTGTAGGTTCAAGAACTGGAGATTTGAATCAGGGAGATTTATAGTGCTTAACATCTTAAGAGTTTTAAAAAATCCCTGTGTCCAGGATCTAACTTAGACCAACTAAATCACTACCTCTGGAGATGATCCCCTACCAAGAGAATTTTTTTGAAGCTCCCTAGGACTTTCAATATTGCAGCCAAGGTTGAACGCTCTCTCCTAGAGGAGAAGCAGTTGTGCTGATAAAAGGCAGAATGGAAATCAAAGTTATGTCAATGAACACTGTAGAGCCTCAATGCCAGAAGTGTATTCAAGCTGTCAGAAATGATGACTACCATTTAAGTGTTTACTTCTAATTATTTATAAAGCATTTTAATAATCACTTTAGATACATTGCTCATAATGTCTATATCATTCATTCTCTCAATAGCTAACAAATGTTAACAAAATCTGTACAACAACTACTTTATTGAATGTGTATATAAAATGTGCCATAAAATTTTTATTGCTCACAGTTTCGTAGATTACATATTTGGAATTCTGAAAGGCTGAAGGGGCTTGTCAAAGTCAAACAGATGGTTAGAATTTAGGTCATCCTAATTCCAAAATTCATACTCTTCCTACCAGGCAATGTTTCCCCAGATGTTAATGGGTAGACTTGAAATTAAGGTGCTGATAGGTGAGAATGGAAATCTGAGAGCAGGTTGTGAAAACCATGAATAGAGAAGTATCCGGGAGGTATGTAGATATGGAAGTAGAAAGGACAGTAGAAATAAAAGAGCTTGGAGTTCAGAGACAGGAACCCTGGTGTGCAAGGTCAGAGGAGCAATGGCCCAGGATGAGCACACCACACAGTTGGTGGGTGGTGAGGAGGGGAGGAGATGTGTTAAACTTACTCAATATTAAAATGTAAATACTTTAAAAGTGAAAGGAAATACAGTAAAAGTCATTGCTTTCTTAAAGAATTATCAATACAGATAGAGAAATAGGTATAGAAAAATTAGATATATTATAGATACATAGTGCCTCAAAGAACATATACCAAATGTATACATGGGCATTTACGTTCTTTTTTCCACTCCTTGTGGAAAGTTTCCCAACCAATTCCCTTGGTCCTGTAAAACTGGATTGACATAGAGTTGAGGACAAGAAGCCTCCACTGAAAATGGGAATTTTCCTACCCACCCTCTCTTTCTCTAGTATTAAATAAGAATGAACATAGTAAAGTCAGCATATGAACCCTAAGTACTAGAAATCTTTCAGCCATTTCTGAAACCTAACTTGACAGATTTCCATCCTAGGAAAATTCATGTCAAAATAAGAAGGTACACATAAACGTCATCATGCTACATTATCCAAGGAAAGTCAGGTTTCCTATAAGACACAGAGGTGGAAGGAATCTTCCAGAAAAAGCTGAATATGATACTGCTAAGGATACTCTGTTCCTTAGCAACTACACCCTATAATTATTTTTATACCTGATTCTCTGACTACAGTAGCACTCTTCAATATTAAAAGAAATGTAAAAGATTCATATGCTCTGTCTAGTCCTTAAACTTATATTTCCTTGTTAAAGTTAATAGTCAAAGGAACAGACATACAAGGTAAAGGATCCTAAATAGAAACTAAGGTCCAGGAGTTGAAACTTACCATTGACCTTGTCTGAAAACCTGTCAAAGTATCTATACGATGCTTCATTACAGTTGGGCAATTGGTTATACTTATCCCTATACCTGATTTTTCCAGTACTTGTAGGTAAGTTCCTTAAGTATATTTTTTTAATTTAGGATTTTTGTTGTTTGGCACACATAAATGTTTGAGTCAAGTAATGTTTATTAAGCTGAATTCAGTAATTGGATAGAGTCCAGCGATTGTGGTCTTAAACTCTTACACTCTTTTCATTATTCCAGATTTTCAAATTATGCTCCATGGAAGTTCACTGGAGATAAGATGAGAAAAAGAGTCTCTTAGCAGAGAAGCCCCTTTCTTATTTGTTTAATTTATTGAATAATCAAGTCCATTTTTATTTGGAAAAAAATATTTATTAAGTTTTAAAACCACTTTGCTATGTTTTTAGGGGGGTGTATTGAGAAAAAGTGGAGAAAAATAGTCAATTTCAACACAAATGAAGCTAAATATATCTGAATATGGAAGACACAAATAAATTCCAAGTATTGTTTTCATCAGAATAGACAGAGTTCTTCGGCCTTCTCAAAAGACAGCTCAGCTGAAACAACAGTGACTCAAAGCACAGCTCAGAGCTTGCCAAATTGGATTGCCCCCAAGTGCTACTAAAGACTCTCCTTTATTCCTCAAATTTATTTTCAGTAACATCCTCAAGTATAATGTACTACTGAATGAGGTAGAAATAGAAACCTTGATAAACAGGTTCTACATTTAGCAGAAAAGCTATGAATATGGAACATTTTAAATTTCCATGTTGGGGGAACACTACTGTGTTTTGCTGTTGCTGTTAACATCTTATGGAAGCACAATTGATGGAGTTCTCTGCCTGAACAGAGTGTAGACTAATTGATCTGAGGAACATATGAATACATGTAAAGAGGCAGACTTTAAAGATTTGTTCTCAACTCTGCTTGTCACAGAGTTATACCAGGAACTGGTTAGTCTAAACCTGTTGGTCTGATTGAATTTCGTCTAGGTCTAATGATACAAAATCTCTCTCTAACTTTACTTTCAATTTTCCTCCCCTCCTTCTCCTCTAACATTAAATAAAAAAAGAACACACTGAAATCAACATTGGAACCCTGAGTACTAAATATTCACCAATTTCTGAAATCAAATGGCAGCTTTTCATCATAGAAAAACTATGTAAAAATAAAAAGCTACATATTAACATCATCTCATTATGTTAAAATATGAGAACTCTAACAGGGTGCAATGGCATGAACCTGCTCAGCATTGGGGAGGTCAAGACTAGAGGATTGCTTGTGCTTATGAATTAGAGACCAACCTGGGCAACATAATAAGACCCCATGTCAAAAAGAGAGAGCGGGAGAGAGAACTCTCACCACAAATGTGATCATATTAGACCTGTAACTTTGATGCAGAGTCCCTCTAAAGCTAACTCTTCCTGTCATTCAATATGGACTGCTACTTCTATATTAACTAGACATTTCAGGAGCATTTGTTCCAATAGAAATAGAGATTCTTTTTTTTTTATTTAATTTTGATTCATTGAACACAAATGGAGTACAGCTATTGTTTCTCTGGTTGTACAAAAAAGTGGAGTTACACCGTCTGTGCATTCATACATGTAAACAGGGCAATGATGTCTGTCACACATTCTGTTACTATTACCCCCCAACCCTGACCCCACCCCTCCCTTTCCTCTGTGCTATCTATTCTTCCTCCCTTCTTGCCACCCTTCCACCCCGCATTATGCATCATCATTCACTTATCAGAGAGACCATTTGGCCCTTGAATTTTTGGGATTGGCTAATCTCACTTAGCATAACAGTCTCCAACATCATCCATTTACCTGCAAATGCCATAATTTTATTCTTCTTTATGGCTGAGTAATATTCCATTTTGTATATGTACCACAGTTTCTTTATCCATTCATCTATTGAAGGGCATCTAGGTTG
>JAJEJO010000188.1:101486-188519 GCA_020662805.1 Glaucomys volans | reverse complement strand
ATTCATCTACTGAAGGGCATCTAGGTTGGTTCCACAATCTAGCTATTGTGAATTGAGCAGCTATGAACATTGATGTGGCTGCATCACTGTAGTAATCTGATTTTAAGTCCTTTGGGTATAGGCCAAGGAGTGGGATTGCTGGGTCAAATGGTGGATCCATTCCAAGTTTTCTAAGGAATCTCCACACTGCTTTCCAGAGTGGCTGCACCAACTTGCAATCCCACCAGCAATGAATGAGTGTACCCTTTTCGCCACATCCTTACCAACACCTGTTGTTGCCTGTATTCTTAATAAAAGACATTCTAATTGGGGTAAGATGAAATCTGAAGGTAGTTTTCATTTGCATTTCTCTTATAACTAGGATGTTGAACATTTTTTCATAAATCTGTTGATTGCTTGAAGATCTTCCTCTGTAAAGTGCCTGTTCATTTCTTTGGCCCATTTATTGATTGGGTTATTAGTGTTCTTGGTGTAAAGATTTTTGAGCACTTTGTAGATTCTGGAGATTAGTGCTCTATCTGAAATGTGTGTGGCAAAGATTTTCTCCCACTCTGAAGGCTCTCTCTTCACATTGCTGATTGCTTCCTTTGCTGAGAAAAAGCTTTTTAGTTTGACTCTATCCCAATCATTGATTCCTGCTTTTATTTCTTGCGCTTTGGGAGTCATGTTAAGGAAATCTGGTCCTAGGCCAACATGATGAAAATTTGGACCTATTTTCTCTTCTATTAGGTGCAGAGTCTCTGGCCTAATTCCTAGGTCCTTGATCCATTTTGAGTTGAGTTTTGTACAGGGTGAGAGATATGGGTTTAGTTTCATTATTTAGTTGCTAAAATATTGAAGGTGTCTACATGAATAAAAATTTCTTTGTCTTTTTCCAAATATAACATTTTCAAACACAAGATTGATATTTTTCTGGCCCTTTTTTCATTTTTCCATTTATCTACTTGACAAACTTAAAAAAAAATTCTATTGAGCTTTTTCTTATAAATGTAAAACCAGCAAAAATCACTAGACCAAGCACATCGTTTCATTTCTGGAATCTAGGAATATAGGAGTGCATGGAATATACTAGAGTTCAATTAATAAATGCTAAATTAATTAAACATGTTAAGAGGAATAAAATACCCTTAAACAATTTCCCACCAATAACAACAGCTACCGTTAAAACTTTTAGTGTTTCCATCAAAATATTTTTTTTCTTGAACAGTATATTTAGACCTTAAACAATACTGTTACTCAGAGATATGGTCAAGTATAAGGGAAAAAAGAAAAAAAAATGAGACTATGGCTGAAGTCTTTTAAATCATATCTTTCTTATTGCTTACTGGCTGTTGTCTACAGGCACGAACAGGTATCTTTACAGAATAGTTTATTTTCTCCAGAGCACTGCTCCAGAATTGAGGTCTGGATCTATTCTCATTGCTGATGCCAGGACCCTAAACTTTGTTAAATATTTGCCTTTCAATCTGTAAGCATCACTCTGGAACTGGATGAAGTATCTCAGTTAGACCACACAGGACAACATTGATGAAAGCCACCAATATTAAAAAGTTATTAACTTCACTTTTATAATAAACAATAAAATTTACCTTCTCAATAAAACAATAATGATCATCAGAACACTGTACACTGAGAAAGAATGGGAGTGTGGTACTGGGTAAAGAACATGGATTCCAATAGAAATGTTCCTGGTTCTAAAGTTGCCTATATATATTTTTTTTCTGATTGTGTAACCTTGAATAAATTCCAGTGATAAACTTTTGTTTTCATAATTTAAAATGAGAATAAAAAACTATTCTCATAGGGGTATTGGATAAATTATGTGAGGGAAAATTCTAAGTGGTCTGATTATGTTCTATTCAAAGGGTATAATACATTTTAATAGTCATTTTTTTTTAAACACAGTGTTACAGAGGAAACTCTGTAGACCTAATTCTTTGCTTCCACAGCATATGGACACTGTACATTTTCCTAGGTCTTGGTCCAAAATTCAAGCAAATGTCATTTGTTCATATTTGCAATTTCAATGAGTCTAGAAGCACCATAATCTTTGATTTTTTCTAACACTGAGTGGTAGAGTGGACCTGGCACTTTCTGACAGCTGACTAAAGGAATATTGCCTCAGAGATACATTTGGTTTGAGTTTAGTAAGACATATTTATATGGTTCACAGCACTTTCAGAATTTGTTCAGTTATTGTTAACCATCTTAATTAGAAATGGGTTCTGAGGAAACTCCTTCCAGTTCATACACTGATAATCTCTGAAGATCTGTGCATGTTCCATGTCACTCAAGACTGATAATGGCAGATAAATAAGATTTGGAATATATGGAGCTTTAAACTATGGAAAATTTCAAAAATTTTAACTCATCTATGAAAAACACTAGAGATTTTCTCAAATCACAACGATCTTAAAAATACATTATATTAACAATAATGCATTATGAAACTAAATTAAACTTGACAATCAATAATAAAAATTAACTTTGAATTAAACAAGCTAGAAGTCTGAATTGCTTTGCTTTTATATGCTCTTTTTGCAATATTGTTCTAAATATTTTTATGAAGAGAACAGAGGACCACAAGCACTGCAGAAATTTATTAAGCAGCTAATTCATTAAAATACTGTTACTTTTCAATATTTTGCATTTTTGTGTATGTTATTTTGGAGCATTTGTGGTCCTCCCTTTTTCTTTTTTTGAAATGGGGTCTCCTTATCTCCCAGACTAATCTTTAAACTCTTGGTCTCAGATGATCCTTTCATCCCAGTCTCCAGAGTTCTGTGACTATGCCATTGTACCTGACTTTCATTTTTATTACTTTTGTACCCAATTTAGTATTTGTATTTTTGCATTCTTTTTCTTACAGAAGTGTATCCCCCTTGTTATGGTTTGTATGTGAGGTGTCTCACAAAAGCTCAGGTGTGAGACAATGCAAGAAGGTTCAGAGGAGAAATGACTGGGTTATGAGAGTCTTAACACAATCAGTCGATTAATCTCCTGATAAGAATTAACTGGGTGGTAACTGAAGTGGTAGGCTGTGGCTGGAGGAGCTGGGGACTTGGGGGTGTGGCTTTGGGGTATATATTTGTATCTGGCAAGTGGAGACATCTTTCTCTGCTTCCTGATCAAAATGTAAGCTGCTTCCCTCTACCACACTCTTCTGCCATGATGTTCTGCCTCACCTTGAGCTCCATGGAATGGAGCTGGTGGTCTATGGACTAAGACCTCTGAAACTGAGCCCTCAAATAAAACTTTCCTCCTCTATAGTTGTACTGGTTGGGTCCTTTCCTCACAGCAGTGGAAGAGCTGACTAAAACACCCTTTTCAGGAATGGCTATAATACATTAAAAATATAGGAACCTACCACCCTGCTACATGTTCTACATGTTAACTCGTTAAAATCTTTGCAACAGCTCCACATACAAGAAATGTTACTGCTTTTTTTGTTTACTGGTAATGATAATAAAGCTCAAAAAAGCTGTTACCACAGAGAAACTCAACTCTTGTACTCCAGGTCACTGGGATTCACATGACTGTGTAAGAAGATTAAAGTGCTATTCAAGTGGAGAGATTCACAATAACCCCAGGTGTAATTCTTTAAGGATCTGGTCCTGAATTAGCACATGAATATATTTCTTTTTCTGTGGCTAGGAATTTCTAGGAACTGTCAGCTTCATTCAACACCAGTGTTTCCACTGCTCTCTACAAAGTGTTAAAAGATTCTTACAGTCCTTTCAACGAATTAAAGGCACTTGGCATTGTTAGATGCTGCCAGTGAAATTGATTTCAAAATCCTTCGGGTCATGAATGTTTGCTTTTCCTTCTCCTTTTGGGCCAAGAAACAAACTAAGATTCAATTTTTCTAACTGGAAAGAAATACATGAGATATGCCAGGATTTTCTAATTATCTGCCTTAATTTTTGTTCAAGAAAGAATAAATCACTTGGATCTGGTCTTAAAGGTGGTAAAGTAAGTTATAATGTTATTATCCAATCTTCCATGTTTTGCTCTATTATTAAATGTATGCCTGGTTGTAACTTCATTTAATAAATTAAGTTCACATAAAAATAGTTAAATTGATAAATTAGGCAAGAGTTACCCAAGAAGATTGGACTTTATAATGAAATTAGGAGTTTAAAGGAAGGCGATTTGTATAATAGCATATTTCATTATAGAGAAATGCATCACCTATGGTACCTGCACTCAAGAGAATATTACAAATTTGTTAAGGAGAGCAATATCACTTCCCAGCAGGCTGCCCTTGCAGTTTGAAGAGGTGCTTGAATGCTATGAATAAGAGCCTCCACTTCAAAATTCTTCTCTCAGTAGGTATCTAGAGAAAGCCCAGAATTTTCCACATTAGCAAGATACCTCCATCCCATACCCAACACACACAGTTTTCTCACCTTCCACAAATGGTCCCTTCAGGGCAATATCATGATACCTTTTAACCCTGTTCATATCTGTTAACTCAGGAAGCCCACAACTTCTCAACCCACCAGATCAGATCCTCATACCCCCAGGAGAATGGGAATTGCTTTTGTGATGATCATCTACTCCTTCCCAACTCTTAAGACGCTCTCAGTATGACCTCTAACACAGTCAACAGCCAAGTTTTTCATTTCCCCTTAGGATCTCGCTCTAATTGAAATCTGGGACTACCCTGAAATCCTATCTTCCCTGCAATACTCTCAAGGGATGGCTATTTGTCTCCCAAGAAATAGGTACTGAAGATGAGGGGGTGAATTTCTTGCTCTTCTCTTTACTTCAAGACCACTTATCTACCTTTTCAAAGATTCACAGATTTGAATCTCGCATTTCTGATTCATACTTCTACTTCCTTTCCTCCTGGCGGTCATCCTACTCCCTGAGGGACTTACTCAGTCCTCTGAATATTTTCCAACTCTTGGCTTATTATAACTCTTATCAACTTGTCTCCCCAAGTAGCTCTTAGAAAATTATAATTTACAGAGATAATGCATCCAGTACCCTGGCTTCTCAGTTCTTTGATCTCTATCTTCAAAGTAGATTTCTCCTAAGTTACCTCACTCATGTACTCCCCCAGCAGCTTTATGATGAAGGATGGCAAATCCTCCATAACCTTTACTCATCACCTCAGTCCTTCTCCTTCACTTCCTACAAATTCCAATTTCAACAATCTCTCTGAAATTCAGATTTTAAATCCGTTGATCCAGTCATGTGTTTACCATCCTTTTCTCCCCTCTTACCCTCATTTTCTTCTTTATGTAGCCTGTCAATCATTATTCTAACTCATGTGCAGATATCCTCAACTTGCTAGCTCTTGTCCCTGTCCACATTAAGCCCTTGGTTTGAACACAACCCTGGTAAAACCCAACACTCCATTTACTATCTGTCTGTACTCATGCACATTCACATAGCTGGAAAAAAACAGAGCTATGCTGAGTGACTTGTTTTATTTTGGATTAATGATTACTGACTGTGAGTGAATGCTTAAGGCTGTCAAACTATCCTGCTCCCTCTTCTTTTTGAACATTCAGCACCGATATTCCTATCACTCTTGGTTGATAATTTTGCTGTCTATTTCATCATTAAAAAGGAAGCAATCAGAAGAAAGGATTGTCCCAATTCACTTTTCCCCCTTTATCAATAATTGTGCTCATGTCCTCTACATTATGTCTCTCCTTCTCACAGGAGAGAAGATTGACATATCCCTTGCAAAGACCAACTCTTCTGTGAACAACCTCCAATCCCTAAGGAACTAAAGGAAATGGCTCAAAGATCTACATATACGTGCAAATGTGATCACTGTGTCTCAACGTCAGAGTACTAGTATGGTATGTTTAAGATCCTGGGTTCAATTCCCAGTACCACAGACACTCACACAAACACAATCCAAAAATATTTTTAAGTGAAAAAGTCAGATTTCAGATTTGAATGAGCCAACAATAGGAAGAATACTCTAGACAGAAGAAAAAAGTAAGCTTATTAGATGTCTTAAGTATAGTATATTCACTCATTTTTGCTGTTACTGTTGTTAAATGTATTTATTTACTTATACATAATCCACTCATTTATTCATTAATTTATATATTTACTGATAATTTACTATGTGACTGGTCTTAGTCTACCTCTCTGTATAAAGTAATGAAAAAAGCAAACAAAAATGTTTGCTTTCATGAGAAAACTTTCTGGTACAGGAAGAGATAATTAAAAAACATAACAAGATCCACAGTTTGGTAGATGGCAATAATTGTAATGGGGGAAATAAGCAGGGAAGAGATAAGCTAGGTCAAAAAAAAAAAAAAAGAAAAAAAAAAGAGCTTTAGTTTTAAAGCATGGTCAGGGAAAGTCTCTCAGTCAGGAAAAAAGGATCAACTGAAATTAAAGAATTCACTCCTTCTTTTCCCATTCAATGGATATGTATTGAGCAACAAGTATGCCAAGAGATAGACACAGATTCAAAATGATTCAATATACGTGTCAGTAAGCTTAGCTGGGTTTGATTAAACTTTTCTTAATTTTGATGTTAGGATTCAACTTTTATCTTATCCAAACAAAAATTTTTAATATCAATGATTAATTGGACCTAACCAAATTTGATCACTACCTGTCAAACTATTTGTAATTATTACCATCTCTCATTGACCCCTCACAAACAGCTGGAAGGCAGGAATTAATTTCCCTATTTTGTAAATGACACCATGGTCTTGAAAATGTGATGGTACTTAGCCATGGTTATGAAACCTACAAGTAGAAAACCAGGATCCAAAAAGGAAACTGTAACTTTGTACCTCTCATGCTCACGACCATGGTACTCATGGGTCTGGGGAACCCATTGAGTGAAGAGTTCTGACACAAAATGAAGACTGTATGGAACCATTCTGTTAAAGGGTGCAGTCTGAGACCAAGAAGGAACACTCAGAGGAATACAGTGGTACTTTTTAAATGTTTCTACCACTTTTCAGCGAGCCATACTCTGTTTATTTTCTTTGATAGAACTGAAGGGGATATAAGAAGGCAGAATAGGAACTTGCTTTAGATCCTAAACAGTGCAAAAAAAAAAAAAAATGTTCCAAGCCAGGCGTGGTGGCGCACGCCTGTAATCCAAGTGACTTGGGAGGCTGAGGCAGGAGGATCGCAAGTTCAAAGCCAGCCTCAGCAACTTAGCGAGGCCCTAAGAAACTCAGTGAGACCCTGTCTCTAAATAAAATACAAAATAGAGCTGGGGATGTGGCTCAGTGGCCGAGTGTCCCTGAGTTCAATCCCTGGTTCCAAAAAAAAAAAAAAAAAAGTTCCATAAAATATATCTAATCTCTGAACATCTGGAAGCATTACTATGTATTATTCAGAAATTATTGAAAATACCTGATTTGCCGCTCTGAATTTAATAGATACGATGAATCAGTGGTCTCAAAAATTTTTTAGTCCTAAAATAAATTTCTGAAACTATTTATCCTTATACATTTTAATCATGCCATTCACAATGTGTCATAAATATATCTATATGTGTATAAATATGTGTGTGTAATATATATATATAAAAATATATAAAATATATATATATATATATTTTTTTTAGTACTGGGGATTGATCTCAGGGGCATTTGACTACTGAGTCACATTCCCAGCCCTATTTTTAAACTCTCACTGAGTTGCTTAGTGCCCTGCTTTTGCTGAGGTTGGCTTTGAACTCTTGATCCTCCTGCTTTAGCCTTCCGAGCTGTTGGGATTACAGGCGTGTGCAATCACACCTAGCTATTTTAATATAGTTTTAAATGGTTGCAAATGATACAATTTCCAGTGCATTATGAAAATGAATATTTAAAATATAATTTTATATTGATCTTCTATACTTTATTATAATTCTTCAAGATGCTTTCAATAAGCACTTCTATTCAGTTGCAAATTTTAATCATTGCATTTTATCTTTAAATGTATTTTCATTCCATTTCTGCCTTAGATTATTATCTGTAATTCATTCACCTTTGTAAGCTTTTATTGCCATACTTGTCTGAAACAACAATAAAAAAGCAGTTATAAAGTTTTAAAATTATGGCCGCTAGTATCTTACTTTAAAAAAAACAATCTGAATAAAGACATTAAGTTAATAAATAAATATAATTCTTTTCAAATTTTTAAAAATAATAAATATATATATACTCTAATATTTTATTAGAAACGCATCTCCTTAAGATATCAATGAAGATTTTGTTTGGTGTTCAATTTGCTCAGGTACTCACAGGTACCTTTTAATTCTAACTGCAATGAGATGGGTTTTGTTTTAGCATCAACTCTTTTTTTCTTAAAGACATTAATTGAGAAGACGTTCACATAAGTGCATAGACAGGAATGCTCCAGATTCTGATATGATGATTCTGGAGCTACTGCCTGAATTAAACGCCAGAATCACATAGAGCTGTCCTATAGTTGCTTTTAGTGATTTATCAGGTTACAACTTTTCAGCCCACCATTTACAAATATTCAAATGAAATAAAAAATACTTGTATACACACACACACACACACACACACACACACTTATATATCATATCAAAACCTGTACTCAACAGAGGACACTGCCCTAAAATATCCTCAGCATCAAAATGAAGAAATTAACCTTTCTATGAAGTTATTGCCACACGAAGATTATATTAAAACATCATACAACTTAATAGAAAACATAAGTTTATATATTAAAGATATTAGCATTCATGAAAATTAGCTCCTCTATTTTTCTTCTAAGAGAATATTGAAAGAAATGAAATGTGATGATCTCAAAATGAATTTCTAGGCATTTTATTTATAAAGCATATTATTGAAATACCTTCAAATAATATAACCATGATGCAATTTATTTTACTATTAAGGGAATATTTCTTTGTTGCTTAAAGTACACATGCCCCTGCGGGGAGACAAAATTTTAATTCAATTTATAACTGGTTTCAAACTCATAAACCTGATGTCAATGAATCTGATCAATGCAAACAAATTCCCTGTGTGTGACATTCATCAGGCATTTGATGCCACAGGATTTGTACAAAATTTACTTATATTGGATTGAGACCAACATGATTTCATTCACAGTGTGGTTCCAAGCTACATCCTGGTTCTGTTTTCAGATATATCAGAGACAGAACATGTTTTCATTTTCTAGAAATTCCTCTTATGAGCGGTACTGACATCTCAGACAAAGAAGGACGTGTTCTTCCTCCAAGTATTATTGTCTTAATGACCCTAAAGCAATTCCAAGTATCAGATGAAAAGCACCATAGTACGTAACTACAATTTTTTTTTTTCTATAAGCATTGCAGTGTGTCATCTCAGCTGGTTCGGATGATGAAATTGTCAGGCAATTATCCTATTTTGTTGAGTTTCTCTGGAGAAATGAGGTCTGATATTGGATTGGTTTTACTTAGAACATGGCATATTCCTGGAAATATTTATCAGTGACAATTGTTTGACAAAAATTTTCCTTTTAGCTTCAACTCAGGTGACTTAACCAAGGCTTCTGATTACAACTCAGTAAGCTAGGTAACAACTGAAGCATTACAGTTATGTATCGTTTTCATTTTCTGCTTTATTTCCTGATGTGTTCATGACAGGTAAATAGAATTAGTTGCTAGGGTCAGTTTTAATCAATTGATTATGGATGTATAAGGGCAATGATGGAAAGGATTCTGGGGACACTCAGCAAGGGTCTTTAGGAAAGAGGGTCACAAGACCTTAGCATTGATTCCTATGGCAGTCAAAGCAATGTTGCAACAAAAGTGTTTACAATATCTCTGCCTGATATAGGCCATACTTAGACTGCCAAGTCAGAGAAGGGTAATGATGTATCTACATGTATATTGAAAAATTACTAGACATGACATGGTACACCCAGTGCTGACAATTTCCATTCAGTTCTCTATATACAAAAAGAAAATACTCCTTCCCACAACGGATTCTTTCCCTAGCAATTGGCTAATCTGAAAATAATAGAAATAGATTCTATTAAAACATTGCTCAGTAACCAGTTGTTTGATTAAATTTAGCTGGCTTTTCATGCCAGTGCAGATATAGCTTAAATATCCTTGCAGTGATTTTTTTTTTCAGGAGTTATTTTAATCTCTAATCAAATTCTGAAGGGCACTTTGAGCTTTGGAAAATTTAACCCTATAGAATTACCTTGTTCTTTCCTGGGACCAATTAACTGGGCAGATTCTTTGCATTCAGTTTGATGTTTATTAGTTTCTGCATTTTAACTGAGGTTTCATTTTCTCTCCCAACAGTTGGAAATCTATCTCCTTGTACAACAGAAACCAAGTATGAGCCCCAGGCACACTGAGCTATACGGACCTTGGCGCCAGTCCCCAAATATTGATGTGAGAATATCCCAGTTTCACTCTTCTCCCTTTCATAAGCCCTGAAAGGAAGTGAAGGAAGTATGCCAGGCTGTTATTCAACTCTCCTGTTTAATCAAGCATTACCTGGGCACTTCTGAAACTCTCTAGCTTCTAAATTGAGAATAAAAGCAACGAGAACACAGGATGAAAACTACTTAACAGAAGGCTCCCAGAATTACTTAGGATCACATGGCCATTTTCAGATGGGCCCCAGTGACTCCCCAAATTCCTGAAAATCAGCAAGAAACCTGAGCTCAGTTCTGATGATTATTTCTAAGGCAACACTCCACAATACATATTCCTTCACTTTGTGTTATGTGTGATTTTCTATAAAACCAATTTCAGTGCACTGCAGGCAGGCAAATGCCCTCACTACTGATCCCACTACATTTTCTCTCTTTACTTTTCTCATACACAAACAGGCTAGCCTACTTTGGGAAAGAAAAGTTTGTTTATGATTGAGAATGTGGGATCGGCCGACACAGAGCAACAGGTGAAGGACATGACTCATTCCAGTGTCATCACATGCAGAGGGGAAGCCCATCATGTGTCAGAAATTGCTTATATGCCACAGGAAGTTATCAAAATCTGTCTTTTTTTTTTCACATAAGGCAAGAAATGGATACCCTTGTTTTGCTTTTGAGAACTGGCCTGCCCCAAAGAGAAAACGACCAACCTATGAAAACTGGAGGGTTGGACGCTTTTTTTTTGAGGACCTGAATGAGGTGATATCCTGCTGTGTGGGGCTGAGGAGCAGGTCAGTCAGGTTCTTGGGTGCTCTATTACACAAGCAAGATCCTTCCAGCCAGCCCCGCCTAATTTCGTTTCTCTGGCACCCTCTTGCTCAGTGTAGCACTGTAACACTTAACCCATCTGTTTTCTCTCATGCACTGCGGACTCTTTCCAGTCAGGACAACTTTGGTATTTGAGTTCCCGTCTGTAAACACGTCCTAGTCCTGAAGGTAAGTGTGTGCTTGCTGGGTTACTTAGGACTCTCTCTCACTTATTTATCAAAGAGAAAGTGGGCTCAACCTTTAACAGAATAGTTCTACAAGTAGCTACAGAGACCCTGGTAAAAACGGGTAGTTGTTCATCAGTTAATTACCTTCTGAATTAGGATTTGCACTGTTAAATGAGTTAACTTGAAGGATTATTGCCAAAGTTGCTAGATGATGAAACTGCAGAAGAGTTAAAGGAAAGTCTTATTTAGATGGTAAGCAACTATAGTATAAAATTCCCTTAAGTCAGAAATTACTAAAGGTATCAAAATCTTTAAAGGTACAAAAATGCATAAATATTAAAATTAATGCTTACATTTAATTATGCACTTGGGATTTAAGTTTCTTTCTTTAAGCATTGCAAAGTATTTATTTATTTATTTTTGTACTTGGAGTTGAACCCAGGAGTGGTGCTCTACCACTGTGCTACATCCTCAGCCCCTTTTTATTTTTTATTTTGAGACAGTGTTTTGGAAAGTTGCTTCTGGTCTTGCTAAATTGCTGTGTTTGGCTTTAAGCTTGTGATCCTACTGCCTCAGCTTCCTGGGGAGTCACTGGGATTGCAGGTATGCACCACTATGTCCGGTACAATGTATCATTTTTGAAAAGTAGTTTTCACATACAATAAATTACAGAAATCTATACTTTTTCAAATATGTTCTTGAAAACTTGGCAAAAAAATTGTACATATAATTATTCTTCAGCATGATAAGTACAGGTGTCTAGCACTTGTTGGAAATTTAAAAGGCTCAGTCAGTTAGACATCCCACGGAACATATCCTACGGAATGAAGACAAGTTTTCTTAAAGTTATTTTCAGTGTGTGGCTACATTGTTCTACATTGTTAGACTCTTTGTACTAAAAGGATGCCTATTTCCAATTGACCCACTTTCTATTTGATCCACAGAAGCTATTCCTACAGACATTCAAATATGATAGAAGGCTGAAAGTCTCATGCTGGGAAACTTGGATCTTGAACATTGCTTCTGGAGGCAATACTTCCTAATCAAGATAGTTATCCACTTCATTTTTAATTTTTTTTAAAAAAATTTATTTGTCACTTAAGTTTATGATTGAGAACTCCTAAGTTAGCAAGTGGTATGACATTCTATTTGGGGGGATTTGTACTAGGATGATAAACACAAACTTTTGAAATTTATTTTCTCCTGGAGGAAAGCCATGCTTTCTTTTTATTTTTTAAACAAATAAAAAATTATAGACCTAAGGTTCCCAGGTACAGTTAGACTCTGACTTCTTACTCATCCTCCTAAACTCTTTTGTAACAGACATGCTGTTTTATATTGTGTACATATACAAATATATAACAAACCCCACCATTATGTGTAAGCATAAAGGACCAATAAAAATATAGGAAAAAAGAGAAATATTTAGAAACATAATATCTAATGCTCTCATTTTATTATGGTTCTTTCATTCAGGGAAAAGAAAATACCACCCAAGTTTGTAAAAACAAGTCAGAATAACACTCAGGTCTGCCTGGAATATTAGCTACCTGGAAGACTAAGGTCCCTATAACAAGGAAAAGCAAAACCTATCTATCATCATTTATAGCCTTAAATTTGTAGGGAGACATGACCAAAAGCAACTGGGATAAAAGTTGGGATGAGGTATATTCATTAGGTATTTCACTTTAGAAATATGTTCTGTATTACCCCCTGAGGATAACCACTATTTTTACGGAAAATGTCTTATTTTAATGGAGTCTAGAATGACTATCATTTATTTTTCCCTGAATGGTTTATTACCTGACACAAACCAGGGCACCTCCTTATTTTCAAAGCTTGGGATAAAATGGGTATGACTCAGTTACAGCTGAGAGGCTGGGCAGAATAATGGCTTTGTGCATTTAAGAGGAGGCAAAATTCCACACAGAATGCAGGTTTGCTCCCTTTAATGGCCAGAATTTTTTGTTTCCCTCTCATCACCTTCAGTAGCCCTCCAAACAAAGGTAGTAATGTGAAACCACCTTTCAGTGCCAGTACCAAAGGGCAGAAAATAGCCTTCATTCTCTCTGCAGAAGAATGGTTTGAAAAGCAAAACTCACTCATTTTAAGTCTATTTTAAAAAGTTATGAAATACTAAGAAAAAAAATCCCAAATCTCTCAATATATACAGGAATTTGAGGTCTGTATTTAAAGTATCAAAAGTAGCTAGACCTCCTCTCTTTTTCTGTTTCCTTTATAATTGTACTCTTCAGAGTTGTTTAAGTTTGCGATGATCACATTTCTGTTCCTGTTACTCCTCCAGAATCCCTTTGGAGGTTCCATCCCCCAAATTGCTTCTACTCAGTGCTGGAACAGGTAAAGAGCAGGAGAGAAATTGATGTTAATTGGTTTTCCTGATTTTCTCTCCCTCAAAAACTTTCCCCTTCCTTTCATTCTACCTTCTGTCTGCCCCCACATAGTACTTGACTGACAGAAGAACCTGGGTATCCTCAAGTATGCCAGCATAATTTCCACTTTATAAAACAGGTATACAATGTACTTTAAATGTTTGAACCCTAGTGATATGGAGAGGCTGAAATACAAAAATAAAACTACGATTTTCTTTACTACCTTCTGGAGCTCTCAGACCACCTTGCTAACAACATGCTTGATCAGTTCAGGATGGGGTCAAACTTAACCCAAATCACTTGGTCTTTGCTCCCACAAATCTTCAGGGTGTAGTTGATTAGCTGATAGTTTCAATTCCTGGATGCTTCTTCCCCCTCAAATGAAAGATACCCAAGTAAGAGGTGTAACCTGGTTCTCTTAGAAGCCAAGGAGCAGAAGCAGCACTGTGCTCTGTGGCAACATCAGGATAACAGGAATAAGTCAATCTTCAAAAAATGCCATTCCATAGCTGCACTGATTTCTGAATAAATGGTAAATGGTATTCAAATATACTGCCCAATCCCTTGCTCCCCTTTCTTTCACTTTCCCAAGAGATAAATTATAGGCAGTAATAGAATGGTAGGCTCGTTTGGGGTGTGCATACCCTAGGTTTTCAAGTTACAATCAAAAGCAAAGGTGGAGGAACGAGAGAGCCCCTTGGTGGCTCAATGTCACAGGTGAGGTGAAATAGGAACAACAAAACACACTTTGTTGGCTCATGATATGTGGACTCTCATTACGGGAAGAGAGTGAGAGCTCAATTCTCATTCCTCAAGTAACACTATAAGAAAAACAGAGGAGCAGCTAAGGTCCTGTTCCCCTGTGAGGGGCACTCTGAGGAAAAGAAGAGGCAAATTTCCTAGGTTAGGGAAAGAAAATCAAACTGTAATTATGATAAAAAAAAGGAGGACTAGTGAATTAGTGGATAATGGCAGTGGATAATGAAAAAGAAATTCTTGGGTTTGTTACCAGTCTTGCAGGGTTCAAAGCAAAAAGATGTTTGTGAAAAGGTACATCTGTTGTTCTCAACCTAAATTGAACTGTATTTTAAATATACTTGATGAGGTATTCACTTAGAGAAATGCTGGTCCTGGGAATAATCACTTGTGTTTTGTTAATGTGAATCAATAAACCACATGGTGAAGGTGTACACAAGAAACCATGGAGACTTTTGTTGGGATTCCTTCGAGTAGGGTAAAAATGTATTTAGTGTATTTAAGAGACATAAGATAGAAGAACCTATAGTTCCAATATTCTTTTTTAAATTGGATTATTAACCACTCTAGTTTAAACAATTAAATTTGGAGAGAATGGGGCTGGGATTATAGATCAGTTGGTAGAGTGCTTGCCTTGCAAGCACAAGGCCCTGGGTTCAACCCTCAGCACCGCAAAACAGAAAAAAAAAAAAAAAATTTGGAGAGAATGAGCTTTAAAAAGTAATGCTATAATGAAGTTCTAAAAGGCATGAAATTCTGAAATATATGAAATTCTATATTCTTTTGCAATCTGTTTTTAAAAAATGAGTACAGCTAGCAGTCTGTATCAGTGTGTTCTGCACCAGTGAACTTAATCAACTATGGATTGAAAATATTCAGAAAAAAATGCATCTATGCTGAGTGTGTATGAACTATTTCTTGTTATTATTTTCCTAAATGATAAAGTATAACAACTATGTATATTGCATTTACATAGTATTAGGAATGATAGGTTATGTGTAATCTGGAGATAATTTAAAGAATAAGGGAGGATGTGTTTAGGTTATAAGCAAATGCTTAACCATTTTATATAAGAGACTGGAGCATCTACAGGTTGTGCTATTATTCTTCTGGGGTCCTGGAAACAACTGCCCATGGATACTGAGGGATGACGGCACATATCAGACCTTACTAAGATATGACAGGGTTTGAATCCTAATGCTTTCTTTGAGTCACTAGCTGTGAGTCCTCAGACACATTATTTACATTCTTGGACCCCATCTAATCATTTGTAAATGGGATTATAAACCCCTCCTTTTTGTTCAGTTATTTTGGTATGAATTAAATGGAAAATGTGCAAATCCTGTGATATAAGAAATGCACAGTAGTAACATATTTTTCAATTATGATAAAACTATTACCACCTAAACAAATTCTATTGGTTACTATAGAAAAGTGAATAAAATGCATGTAACAGAATTACCGCAAAGGCATGCACCTCTGCGGTCACTATCAAGTCAGGATGCAGAGTACCACCAGTGCACCAGTAGCCCCTGCCAAGCCCAATCCAGAGAATCCTGTCTTCTCTCCACAAGTAGCCACTCTGCTGACTTTAACACAGCGGGATCTGACTGTTCTTGAGCTATATATGTGGGAAATCACCCAATGTGCCTGGAGTTTTAAGCTGTGCATTATGTTTATGATACTCCCCATTTGTTGTGGGAAGTGGTCATTTGTGATTGTTCACCATACAAACGTCCCAGGATTTGCCATTCCATCTGTTACCAGTGGATACATAGGCAGGAGATGCATAAATAATGCTGCTGTAATATCCTTGTATTTCTGCCTGCCTTCTTTTTAAGTTGGCTTTTCTTAAGTGATTAGCATAGAGCATGGGAGATATTATACATCATTAAAACCTTTGGGATCCAAAGGCACAGAATGTTTTCTAAAAGCTTTTGAAGAAAACATTGTATCAGGAGCCAAATATTTAGATTGTACTCCTGTGTGTAAAAACTTTAAGTGAAATATGTGGGATACTTTAAAAGATAATCAGAGGAGTGTTTAGAAGCCCCTTGGACCCTTGAGAAAAATCAACAGTGTTGAAAATATTGGTGAAAATTTCAAACAGAAATCTTGAGAAATGGCAGGCAATATGGGCTAAATAATAGCAATTGCACTTCTTCCTTTTCTCTGTCTCAGTCAACTTGGAAGCTTTTAGGGAAAATTAGGTCCAATTCAAAAACATCAAATCGGTTCTAAGACTTTACTGCTGGAAGAAGAGCCTAATATTTAAAAAATAATAAACATTCCATTAAAAGTCCTTTAAAATTACAGTACCTAATTAGGCTGAGTCTGTGAAATTGGCTTTCAGCACTGTCTCTTCCATTTGCTAGTTTTCATTACTAGTTACTCTGAGCCTCAGGTTCTTCATCTATAAGGAGGACATAACACAAGTTTTTCATCTTTTCTCAAGAGATCATTATGAAGATCAAATGAGATGACACATTGGTAAACTCTGTAAACTCTGGGACACTTCGGAGATATATTTGAATGCTACGCCAGATGTTGTTCCGAGTGTTTTTTTCTGAAAACTTGTTAGTCTTCAAAACAAAAACATGAAGTCAGTTTGAATATTAAAACAAAGTTAAAACAATTGCATATTATGATGATAAATTTTCACTGGTTACTGGTGAAAGAAGCCAGACTTTTAATAGAAACCTGATTCTAAAACACCTCCCTATATTATGCTCTGTGCAGTGAGTGTGGCACTTCCTCACCTAGGCAGAAGAGGGAGTTGGAATTGGCGGTCAGGTTCAGGGCTTCATTCCAATTCCACCATCATCTGGCCAGGTGAAATTTTCTCATATACCCTGAACCGTGTTCTTCATTTATAAAATAAGGATGAAAGATTAATGCATATTCTGAAATTTAAAAAACTTTTTGATTTTTCCCAACTTGCAATTAAAGAGGAAGAATAACATCATGACATCATAAACATTAAAAAAGGCTAATTTCAAATGTAAGTAACTCAAACTAGATACTAATAAAATGCATTCAAGGGAGATTCTGACTTACTCACTTTATAGAATTAATATATGACACACTTAATGTGGTAAAAATTGGTAATGTCCTCCTCATGAAAATATTCAAAAGTACATCTTTATAAAGAACATGTTTTCTTAAATAGGTTAAGAATTCAGTCATCTCTAAATGTCTTGTATTTGTAATATTTTAAGAATCTTATTTAGCAGTCCATATATAGTTTCATATACATATATAATAACATATGTACATCCAGGTTTACGTGTTTTTATGCATTTTTATTTTTAGTTATACTTCAACTTATTCCAAGTTAAATAGCCTTTGAAACAGTGATAGTGGGTCTGACTTGACAAAATTTTTTCATGTTCTTTTCATAGAAGGAAGGAAGAAATGTTACATAGATAATAGAGCTCAGCAACATTAGTTCAAATACAAGATTCTCCCCAAAACACAATTTTTTTTTGCAGTCAAACATGACATTGTCTCTTCAACATGTTTCTAGATTTTTTTACACTTTAAAAACATAGAGCTATTTAAATAACTCAGTATGCTTCATTTGATAATTCAAATGATTATTTTTTTCTTTCAGATTCCTCTTAATAAAACAAGCATCAATGAAAACTACAATGTTGACCTTAGCCAAAATTATGTTGATTTCAATTTTGTTTATTTCACTGCCATTTGGGAGCTATGAGCAACAAAATCTAGGAAGAAACATATCACAAAGCACTGCCGAAGGACTGATAATGATGGAAAGTAAATCTATGCCTTTGCCAAGTGATGTAAATGTAAATTCAGGTAATGAAAACAGAAATACCTCCAATCCCAAGGCAAGTAATTCCCCAACCAAAAACTATGAAAAAATAGATTCCCCTGGTAACTTTTCAATAGACGACTTCTCTCAGGATCCAAGATCCACATCCACATTTTCTACAATGCCGTCCTTTATTCATGGCTATGTTTCTAAAATGAACTTGAATTCATCTATAATAAATAAAAATCTTTTGCCAGTCTCAGCTCATCCAATCAATTCTACACATGCTGTACCACCAGAAAACATGAGTTGGTCCTTGGACAATGACACCATGAACATTCCTGAAAATAGTTCCTCTACAATTAGCATCCTCCCTCCAGCATCAACTACCAGATCTGTGACCCCCTTGGTAATGGAACCAACAGGATGGCGTACCGCAACCACTGAAAGCTTTGCAGCTTTTACTCCCTACCAAGAAAAAACAACTCCACAGCCTACCTTAAATTTCACCAATAATTCAAAATTCATTTCAAATACCTCAGACCCCCAAAAAGGTAAATATAAATTGATTTTTTCCTTTAATGTGAAACTGAATCTTCAAAACTGTCATATACATTAGGTTTAAGGAATGTGCTATGCTACAAAAATAGATGAGAATGAACTAGTAAAAGTGGTTCTTACTTTTGAGGGGGCAGCCATTACACACACTGGAAATAATGAAATGGTTTTAAGGATTAATTGAACATACAATCTTTATTATCATATTGGAGTATGAGAAGATAATGGGTTTAAAACTTTATTTAGACAAGCTTACCAAAAGAAAATCGTCCTCCACTTTTAGTTTAGTACCTAATGAACATGATGTAAATGTAATTTAACTGTATCACATGAGAATTTATCATATGGAGATTTGCATGTTTTAATTAGAAATTATGTCCAGCTTTAAAACATAAAATGGGACAGATACAAAAGATTTATAATTCAATCACTATATTTTTTCAGGTCTAGCCTCATATTTGTATGTTTGAAATGGTTTTATTTTAAAAAGTACATACTGTTTGTTCCATGAACAAACACTACCTTCAAATGCACTTACTTAGAGACTATAATAATCATGGAAAACCGAATCATATATACAAATTGGTATTTGAACATTGTTGCCAGAGTACAGGACATGTTTGAACTTCTAAAGTCTAGGCTTTATCATTGCACTGCAATGATATACCAATACATAGTGTATGCATATGTACTTTCATTTTAATTGTAATTTTAACCTATCTTTTCATTCATATGCACTTCTGTATTCTATCAGAGGGATTTTTAAAATAATTTTCTCTTTTGTTCAACCCCAACCCGATACACATATTGAGAACACTGAGTAGTTAATGCCTACCATTGTTCTTGTATTTAAAGAAAATGCTATTTGATTCTATTTCATGTTAGTAAACATTTTACTGTACTCTAACATGATTGTTAATTTTTCTTTGAAAGAGGGTTTTTACATAGAATCCAGAGACCCTCTTTTCTACCTATCTGAACTTCTCATGAAGTGAAAACAATACAATAGGTGTGAATTCCAGGAACAATAAGTAGTCCACTGAAGACTTCCTCTTTAAATGAGGTACTCAGTAAAAGTCACACTGAAATTCTGGCCTCCCTTGTACTCCCATCTTGATACACAAAGTTGAAAGTATGCTACGTTGGGGATTTTGTTGTATTCAGAAATATACTTTTTACCTGGGATTTTATGGATTTATTATTATTATTATTATTATTATTATTATTATTATTTTATAATAATAGGCATTGACCTAGAGTCCCACCCATGCTATACAAGTGCTAAACCACAAAGCAACCTTCCCAGCTTTTGTTAAAAAATTCTATTTTGGGACAGGGTCTCTCTGAGTGTCCTAGGTTGGCCTCCAACTTATGATCCTCCTGCTGGAGCCTCTTCAAGAGCTGAGATTACAGGTGTGCACCATAACTCTTGAATTATTTATAGAAACAAATTCAAAGTTCATTTCATCGTTAAAGTACATCGGAGATTCAAGGTTCATGGACAGCCTAATGCAACATTCAACACTAAGATGAGATCCTAATGGAAAACATACATGACATTTCAGTCCTGTTGATGTAATAAGTAACAATACATTATAAAGCTATGACTTAGGAGTGTTTCATTGTAGTTGAAAATTAGAAGTGCAGTTTTGTTAATAAATATAGTTGCCGGTATCTTTCTCACACACACATATACACTGTCACCATTATGTAATTTTTTAAAAAATATTAAAAATTGTTTGGTGTATAGAAAATCCACTTATATTTATTTCTGCTGTTTTGAATAATTATTTTCTACTTCGTTCCTGTAAATGTTTTCTGTTTTCTCCTCTAGAGAATAGAAATACAGGAGTAGTATTTGGGGCCATTTTAGGGGCAATTCTGGGTGCTTCATTGCTTAGTCTCGTTGGCTACTTGCTGTGTGGAAAAAGGAAAACAGATTCATTTTCCCATCGGCGACTTTACGACGACAGAAATGAACCAGGTAAAAATGACTTTCAGAACCTCAACTGGATGCGGTGGTTTTAATTCAGTGAGAGCACTTTGCTTAGAGGGGATCTAGAAGTTAATATGCCCCCAATGGATAAAAGATTTATTCTGATCCACCTTCTGCTTCTCAAAGAGCAAGACCAAATTCATTTGGCATTTCCTTCTTCCTCCTGTCTCACAGTGAATCCTACCTTTATGTATATCTATAAAGCACCAATCAAAAATAAATAGATAAATGAGTGAAAGGAAGATCAGTAAAGTAGAGGAAAGACAATAGGCCGAGAGTGGAGGGGAGAGAAAGAAGAGTCACTGGGAACTGAAATGGAGTAAATTAAATTCCACACATGCAAGATTTTGTCAAAATGAACCGAACTATTATGTGTAACCATAATGAATTAATAAAATAAAACAGATTAAAGAGCAAAACCAAAGTAATTGAAATTTAAAAGCCACTTTAAAGTGTTGCTCATCGCATCAAAGTGGGTTTTAAATACTAATTCCAGAATCCGAATATATGTAGAAAATTGAAAAATAGTGATAGAATATGAAGGAAAAGTTTATTTACAAGTGACTTCAAAGCCATTCTTTGCTATTGTAAGTTCTCTTAGTAGCAATAATTTGAATAAAGATTATTTTAAATTTTTGTTCTTCCAAAACTTACATAAAGCAGCCCTCCATTAATCCTAATGAATCTCTAAAAGAGAGCAGCTAAAAGTTGCACATACATGAAGTCACAATATGCCTTAATTCAGGAATTTTTCAATCATATAATAGAAAAAGTCATCATAATTGTCTTATAAGTAAGAAATACTTGTACTAAAATAAAACAGTGAGCATAATCTTAATAATAAATCAAAAAGAGTTGAAATGAAATCATTTTATATGTTTGACTCATCTCTCTTAATAGACTTTAAGAAAAGGAAAAAAAAAATCTTTTCTTGTTCGCATGAGGAATTTTGCCACCAATTCTTAACTGCCTCTGATGAGTCCCATGGACACCAAGTCATACTGAGTTGTCATGAGTTCAATTCATACCTGATGTATTACTCATATTCAGAAACAAATACATTAATTAGTAATATAGCCAATTCTATATAGGTTTCTAGTAATACATACAAAACAAAATAAAATAGGGCAATTTTCAAAGTTAAAGAATAGGATTTCTAACAACATTGGCTTCTAAAGGTCTTGTTTTTGTCTACTGAAGAACCATGTCTTAAGTATGTCATGAAAGAATCCGGTCTATCAAATTCCCGCCATAGTCAAAACAGTTCTAATTGATGTATAAAGAAATGACATAATCACACCACCTGTTTTACCTCTTCAGGATATCTTTGAGATACCTCTCCTAATGACCTAAGGTTGCTGGGAGCCTAGTTTGTAAACAAATGACTTAAAGAATGTGTAGGTAAGCTTCTGACAATACCTAGGTGAATAATTAGATTACTAATCTAATTGGTAATTAGTGACTGCTTATAATTCAAGTTGAATTTAAGACATATAGCACATGCCTAGTCATTCTTTGAAAATAATTTGAGATCATTAAGGAAATAATTGACTTTTTTTTTTTTTAAATAAAAAACCTCCTGGATCATCTGTCAGAAAATCCTACGAGTATAGAAACTTGAATATATCAGAAAGAAATACAAGCTTTCACAAATAGTTTTCTCCATTCTTCACATTAAATGGCTTGAGCATTGAATGTTGAGATAATTGTTAAAATTATGGCAGTGAACTTTCAGTGCCCCCACTTCAATGAATCATTTTTATACGAGAAATTTAAAAATCTGAACCTGGTGATAAGGTTTGGAAAACTTAATGAGGCATATATTTATATTTCAATATACTAGGTATTGGTACATATTTTAGTGATCTCTTCCTTAGTTTCTTTATTTTGGGTCTACCATCAGACAATTTTGAAAGTAAAGTTGTTTTTTTTAGTTACAAAATATGCATGTAGCTTGAAAAAATCTATTTAATACTTAAAGAGTAGAATCTGAAAACTCACATGAAATATGTACTTTCTCACTAAACCAGAACAATTCCTACAATCTGATAATATAGTCAAATGCCTGAGCATGAATTTTTTCTGTCAGTATAAAACTATTTTGTTATTTATTTATCTTTTAGTTCTGCGATTAGACAATGCACCAGAACCTTATGATGTGAGTTTTGGGAATTCTAGTTACTACAATCCAACTGTGAATGATTCATCTGTGCAAGAAAGTCGAGAAAATGCACGTGATGGCATTCCCATGGATGACATTCCTCCACTCCGTACCTCAGTATGAAACTAAGATGTAAAGATGTCAGATGGCAAGTGCTCATCTACATCTTGGCCTTTTTAAAGACTCGTCTTCCAAGAGGTTATGCAAGATCACTGCAATGTGGATTGTGCTTGGAGAACTGTTAAAGCATGAGACTAGTAGCAGAAACACAGAGGGAATAAGACTTCAAAAAGGTTTCCTTTCCTACAATTTTTGTTGGACTGAAGCATCTATTATATAACTATAATTGTATTTTGTCCATTTTTTCCTTAGTAGGAAATATCTGTGGAATCAAGTAAAGTGAAACAATATCACCATTAGTACTCCTTGATAATTTAATAATAAAAATTCTTTAACAAGAATTGGAAACCAAAACTATATTTCCACTTATTTTTTGAAGAAACACCAATGGAGTCAACTCTTTATTGTTCCATAGGCAATTCCAGGGTCATAAATCAAGATGAGCATTTTCTTCAAAGAACATTGGGAGGGGGATACACACACACACACACACACACACACATATTTAATTTAATTTCACCTTAAAGTGAGAAAAAGGGTATGACCTGCAGTGTCCCCTCACCCCCTGCTGTGGGGTATAAAGGCCATAATAGTGAACGATGTAGTCTACTACATTCGACTTCTCTGCATCAGCACAAGCAACAAAGTCAAGTTCTGGAACTGTCACCTTGACAATGACAGCATTGGGCAGGCTCGTGGTAGGAAAGAGGATCTGAACCAGGAAAGTGGTAGCTCTCCTAAATTCTTTAAAGTCTGGGGCACTCTTTAGATTTCAATTAATTGGGTGCCTTAAAAACCCAATGAGGAATATGGTGAAAAAAGATAGCCAAAGAATATACTTGCATATAATTTGTACAGTTTTGAGTTGTTAGGCAGGTGTAGGGTTTATTATATATTATACCTATAGTTTAATCACATATGGAATACAGTCTGCATCTCTAAATGTATAGAGCATAAGGTAAAGAAGAAAAAGAAGAATGGGAATATTAAGCAACCATAAGCTTCCTGAACATCACTTTCACAAGTAATGTTACCAGGAAACTAATCTGTTTTCCAGTATATTTCAGTTTGTTTGTAAATTACCGTCTGATTTTGGCAAGAAAAGTATATCCCTTGGTGTAGAAAGGACTAGGTTTTAGGGACTAGAGGGCTAGATCAAGAGTTAAATTCCCAAAGAAGAAGTGAATTATGAAGAGAACAAACAAAGCAAGTACCAGCCTAGACTGTTGTTGAATTGATACATGGTGTGTGTGTGTGTGTGTGTGTGTGTGTGTGTGTATGCATGTGCATGTGTGTATGCATGCACATGTGTGTAGAAATTAAGCAATAACCTTAGAAAATAAAAGCTGGAACATAAGTAATGAAAACATATACTTACCCCATATTGCCATAAAAATAGCAAAGAAGACTGTCCCTCCATTATCAAACAAATATGTCACCTTAATGGAAGAAAACAAAAATTTGTTATACAACTGATTGTAATAATCTAGTGACTACTGTTTGCACATAGGTACTATAATTTTTCCCCAAATGAAATCTTAGTATTTTTCACAGTTTGTGAAAAATATATTATATGAGAGCCTTTCATGGACCCTGCAACGTTTTTATGTGATTTTCTCATGGAAGAAGTGAGAGATCAAGGTTTCCCCCTTTTCTTCTCTTGTCTCTTAGAACACAACATGCTCTTCTGCTTAGAAGCATTTCTAGCACCAGGAGGAAGTATCTGTGGGACACAGATAGTCAAACTACCATGTGAGATGTAAGAACTTAGCTTTTCAGGTAACTTAGATGCACTTTCTGTTAGCACAGCTTCCACAAATGGGGAAGCTGCCAACTGCAGAATTCTGCAGGGAGGTAACACTTCCAGTGGAAAGGTATCATGGTAGTATCACTCTCATGCTTTCAGAACATGCCCTAGCTAGGTCTAGCGGAAGCTTATTAAGATGTAATGAATCTGCTCTGAGGCTGTTTTAAGAAGTTTCCAAGAACCATCAAACAGTTATGATAGAGTTCAAGTGTTTTTAAATCAGATAACATCTGAAGCTTGACACAGAATAAGGTACAGTATGTGATGTCTTTGAATACAATATGATCTTTGATGTTGTAAGGATTGTTTGATTTTAATAAAATTCAAATTTAAAATTGTTTGCCTTGTTTTTGTTTGCCTAATATGATCACGATATTTGTAAACTGGTATGTAAGGTTAAATTAATATAGCCAAAGACATAACTGTTTGGCACACACACAACTGTTACAGAAGCTACAACAGTTCTGCCTTATCTGTGGGGGTTTCATTCCAAGTCCCTCAGTGGATGCCTGAAACTAATGCTAGTACCAAACACTGTGCACTGTTTTTCCTAAACATACATACCTATGATAAAGTTTAATACATAAATTAGACACTGTATGAGATTAATGACAAAAAACAGAACATAATGATATAGAAAAGTTATGTGAATGTGGCTTCTCTTTCAATATATTTTACTGTATTATACTCACCCTGCTTCTTGTGATGATATCATACTATATCTACATGTTCAGATGAAGTGAGGTGGATAATGTAAGCCCTCTGAGGTAATATTACACTGCAATGTTAGTTACTTGAACATAAGACTGTGATGCAATGACTGCAGATCTGGGAACTGAGATGGTTACTGAATGATAAATGGGTAGGTAGCATATACCACATCCATAAGATGAACAGAGAGATGATTCACAATCTAGGAGGGACAGAGTGGAGTTGCAAAGATTTCACCACACTACTCAAAATAGCATGCAAATTAAAATTTACGAATTGTTTATTTCTGGAATTTTCTGTTAGCATTTTCAGGGCACAGTGGTCCACAGGTAAATGAACTTATGTAAAGTGAAACTGCAGATAAGGGAGTGTTCACTATGTAGAGAAAATAGGAGTCTGTCGTCAGAAGAGCTTGAGGTCGATTTGGGTCTTAAATTATTTTAAGGGAGACGAAATTAGAATGAAGTCATCTGTGCTCAATTTAAAGTCCATAAGATGGTCAAAGAGATACTAAGACAATACTAATGTATATTTTAAATATAACCTCTGGAACACACTGTAAAACAATATGCAAAGCAGGTAAATACAAGATCTATTTTTCTATAATATAGCATTATTAAAAATACCATCATAAAAAGATGTGGTCCTTTTAAAGGTTTATGGATAGGTGCAAAATATTCTGCATGTCTCAAAAATTCTGAGTATAAAGACTTGGAATTTCTAAAAATATCCTAAGGGTTGGTTTTTAGAAAAAAATTTAGCATACAGGATATACAGTAGAGAAAAGGATCATAAAAGATTCTCCTACAAGGTTTATAAAATTACACCCAGCAGGGAAATCCAGTGCTTTTTTTGTTTCCAGAAGCATCCCACAGAGACACCTGAGGCTTCTGGGCAGCTGAATGCGGTCTTTTTCCCTTATAAACAGACCTAGTACAGGAAACAGCCTCTCAGAATGTTAGAATAGAGGCTTTACATATGGGCACTTAAAGGTCACTAAGAAATAATGGCTCTCCCCTGCTTCAGAAACAGCCATGCTTTGAGAAAAGTGGCAAATAAAAGGCCACTGTTAATAACAATTGTGTTGTAAGAACATGATTTGCTATACTTTATGAAGTATTTTTCTTGATAGCAATTTTCTTTTTTTTTTCTTGCTAGGTTCACTAATAAATATTCAAGCATTATACTCAATAAATTGAAACATGTCCATCTGATACAGTGGGTATACAAATGATATTCATATGATGTGGGATTACATGCACATAATGGGAAATGGAGCTAGAATGGGAACTGGAGAAAACGTAAAAACGGCTCTAAGGAGGAGTGTGGCAGTTTAAAATCATTGTGTTAGGTTTACCGACCTATTACTTATAGAATATATTGTGATTTAGGAGAACACAGAGACAAGAAGAGCAATTAGAAAGCTGTGATTATAGCTTGCTTGAGTTGCTAAGCACTTCGTTTCAGATACTGATAAAAGAGCTGCTGAATGAAAATGGGAGAGGGAGAAGAGAGAGAAGGGAGAGTGAAATACACTATAGATAACTCAAAGTCAGATCTGAGGTAACTGGCAGGAGGGTGAAGTGAGAACAGGCCCTCTGTCCAAAAGACAAGAACACTTGCTATACTGAGGAAATCTTCAGATGAGATCTTGAGAAAATTCCCCAAGCAGCAAAGTAGACTTTTCTAAAAGCAAAAGTAGACTTATTATATGTACAAAGTTATATTTACAGTGAATTATTCTATAATAATTTATGTTTGGGGGAACCTATGAACAACCAATATTTTTAGCAATGCTGATGTTGAAGAGGGAAGCAAGTCAAGCTTGAACAAAGCACACATCTCCATTATCTTTGATCTTCAATTTATTGTAGAGGGATGAGTGTGGCTGTATGTCAATAACTGTGGGTACCGTTTAAGGAGATAACATTTCCTATGAGGTTGGAAGATTTAAGTCTACGTGTTCTCTACAGGACTACTGGATCTTCCTCTAAAATTGCTTCATAGGTTCAGAATAAGATAAGACTGCAGAGTTACTGCCTGTGAATCACTGAAGCCCACAAGAGCAAGAACAAGAATCTCCTGGGCAGTGTCGATCCTGGAGACCAGGCTGCTACCCAGGGCCTGGAAAGCAGAGACCAAGGTTGGAATTCAGCTTGCTCACTTCCTCAGTCCTCCACTCTCAGGCAGCACAGAACCTGCTTCATCTGTGTTGAATGGAGCTGGAGACAAGCTCCATCAGATATGGAAACTTGAATAGTCCATCCCTCAAATACCTTTGAAAACTGTGTTCCTCAGAATCAGAACCACTGATGGGCTTGTTAACAGGTAGGTATCTAGGCTTCAACCTTGAATAAACAATTCTAAATATCAGGATGTGGGGTCCAGGAATCTCCTTTATAATAAATGTTCAGGTGATTCTGATACATGATCTTACACTGACTCTTTCATGAAATCTCTTAAAGAAACACCCTTTCAGCTATTTCTGTTGTAGTCTTAACAACAGAACAATCTGAGTCTCATATTAGATAGTGAATAAGTGTTTGATCAGAAAGTAAAAATAAAAAAAACCTAGAAAGTAACTATTAGGAATAATACTAACTCCAAGGACTGAGTCATTTTTATAATTATACAAGAAAAGATTTCATAGTTCCTATTTAATTATTTTATGGTAATTAGAATCATGTCATTTGATAGTTCAGTATCCATACTTCTATGAGTGTACAAATATTGAAGTTACTTAATTGGCAAAATTTTTAGTTCACATATTTTTAAGTATAAAAATGAAAAGATATCAAAAGAAATGTTGGTGTATTTTAAATATGATTTCTGTTATATGGTAGGATCATTTATTTCCATGCAAAATCATTCCTTGAATTGTAAGGAATGTGCATATATGTCCTTTTTATAAAAATATGGCAATGTGATACCCTTTTAGTTGATACAAGTAGTGATATGTTCCATGAGAAACTTACTTTGCAAGTTCATGTGGATATGCATCATGTGGCTAGATGAACCTAGATTGGTTGGCTTGTTCCTTTAGTAAAAATCTTTTCCCTTATTTTTGATTCTGCCCATCAAATGAATTCTGGTATAGCCATTTATATATTATATATACTGATATAAAAATGTTTATTTTCATCCAATGAAGGAAAAGTAATTTCCATTTTTAAGTTTTTATCAGTACATTACAGTTATATAACAGTGGGGTGCATTTTGACATAATCATACATACATGGAATACAATTTGCTCCATGTAAGACCCCAGTACTGCCTTGTTTCCTACCCTCTTCTCTCCCCCTGTTACCTTTCTTTTACTGGTCTTCCTTCTATTTATTTTTAGTTTCTTTAAATTAGTGCTTTATACATGCACATAAACAGTGAAATTCACTGTGGTATATTCATATATGTACATAGCATAATTCAGTCAGTTTCATTCTGCAGTTCCTCTCTTTTCATGTTCCTCTTTCCTCCCCCTCAATCCCCTTCCTCTCCAATTATGTCTCTTCTATTTTGATGGGATTCCATCCCCCTCACTTTTTTTTTTGTCTAGGTTCTACATATGAGAGAAAACATTCAAGCCTTAACTGTCTGAGTCTGGCTTATTTCACTTAGCATGACGTTCTGCAGTTCCATCTATTCACCAACAAATGCCATGATTTCTTTCTTCTTTATGGCTACGTAACTTCATTATGGCTAAAACTCCATTGTGTGTATGAATGTCAGTGTGTATGTTTACATATGTGTGTGTGTGTGTGTGTGTGTGTGTGAGAAATACATTTTCTTTATCCATTCATTGATGGGCATCTGGACTGGTTCCATAACTTTGTTATTTTGAATTACATTGCCATAAACATTGATGTGACTTTACCAAAATAGTATGCTGATTTTAGTTTTTTGGGATAAATATCAATGAGTGGTATAGCTGGGTAATATGATGGTTCTATTCTGAGTCTTCTGAGGAGTATTCCTAGTGTTTTCTAGAATATTTGTTCTAATTTGCAGTCCCACCAACAATGTATGAGTGTACCTTTTCCCATTTTCTCATCAGCATTTATTATTATTTGTGTTCTTAATGATTGCCATTTTAACTGTAGTGAAATGAAATATCAATGTAGTTCTCATTTGTATTTCCCTGATTGCTAGGAATGCTGAACATTTTTTCATATATTTGTTGGCCATTGATTTTCTTCTTTTGAGAAGTGTCTGTTGAGCTCTATTGCCTGTCTGGTTTTAAGGTTTAAAAGAAGTAGCTATATTTTATCTTACACAGAAAAACAAATACAAGACGTATTTAATATTTCATTCAGGTGGGTTTTATTTACTGCAATAAGGTAATATTTTCCTGTGTAAGCTAACTTTCCATCTTCATTGTAAGTTTATAAATGAATTCTTTCTAAGTTATGCCCATCATTTCTATTCAGAAATGCATATGTATACTCCTTTCTATTCAGAAAAGGAGGATACATCTACTCCACAATAACAAAATCCCCTAGATTCAATGATTCCTTGGACAGATTCCTCACTTTATCACTCTGACATATGTGAATGTTTCTTGTCTTTACTGTTCACATCACTCAAGTGTGTTTAATAGCCTGTCTCAGATATTTTATCACACTTACAGAAAACAGACTAATACAAAGGTTGAATGCATACCTATTATGTGATTCAACTATTCCACTCCTAGATATTTACCCAAAAGAAATAATAACATTTGTCTGTAGGAATACTTGAAGATAAATGGTTATAGCAGCTTTACATAAAATATACAATCATTTGAAACAACCCAAAAGTTCATTAGTGGGAAAATGAATAAGCAAACTCTGATATAGATAGAATGGAGTAATATTCAGCAATAAAAAGGAATGACCTACTGATTAATGCTACAGTATGGATGAATTTCAAAATAAGTTTGTTGTGTCAAAGAAACCAGAAAAATTACATGCCATATGATTCCAAGAGTTTAGGAAATAAAAATGTAGTTATAATGACACAAAGAAGTTTGTTGCCAGAGCACTGGTGGCGGGGGGTTTAGGGAGGACTGAGGGGCAGGCATTTCAGTGAGGGTAGTGTAAGGAAACTTTCAGGGTGATGTATTCATTATACTGATTATGGTGTATTTTTTTCACCTGCATTTCACATGTACATACACATTACAAAATATACCAAGTTGCATACTTCAAATATTTTGCTTTCTTATTATATTCATTACAATTGTTTTAGAAATAAAAATATTGATTGTAAAAGTCAGTGTTTCTTAAATTTGTATGAACATTGGAATAAGAGGGAAAATCTTAGAAAATGCTGATATCCAGGTTCCAAATCCAAAGTTTCAATTTAATTGCTGAGGTGTGTGGTTTTCTAAAGTATTCTTAAAATCCTTCAGGTGATTCTAATAGACAGCAATTTGGAAATTTGGGGTATGTTATTTCATTTTCTCTGTACAATTAGAAGTATTTTATCTTCATGAGTTTTTGTGGCAGATACAAATTTAATCATCAGCAATAAAAATAATTGTTCTTCTCCTACAGGATCTAGACATAATTTCAAGTGGAAATCTGTGTCTATGGAGGCAATTATCAGTTATAAAAACAAAAGAATATAAAAATATTCAAATAAAGATATTCTCTTCAGAATTGCAACAGACTGACATGGTTTCAGGTATCAATGCCTGTTAGAACACTTGGGAACAGTCAATTTTGGTAAAATATTAGGGCCCTCTTCTTAGACAAAGCAGGATGGGAGGGGATGAGAAGGTCCACACTCACCTTGGCATAGATGCAGCTGTCGTTGAGTCTCTGCAAGGAGCAGTTCTTGTCACACAGAGGGCACATGAAAACTTCAGTGGCTTTACAAATTTCTTGGCTTGAGAAATCAAAGAAAATAAACCATGAAACTCTGTGTCCAGAAAGTCACTTAGCTCTTGCAGCAAACCCTGCTGGGAGTGGTGAGATAGAGAAGTAGGAACAGTGCAGAGGAGGGGCAGGAGAAGAAGCAGTTGTGATTTTAACTTAAATGGTTGAGGATATTTGTGGTCTAATGCTTTTTGTTCACTTCTTTATTCTCTGTTGAGATATTGTGATGATAATGGGCCATGGTTTGCATTTATTTGACACTTGTAGGACTTTTTAGTAACATAAAGGCACATTGATAAATGATCTCAGGGCACTCCAGATACTCTTGTATACAAGTGAGTTTTAACCAAGTTTATAAGTTTGGAAGTGGATAAATTGGAATGAAACTTAACTAATCTGGTTTCTGAAGCCCAGGGTTCATACAATTTATAGTACACACTGCAGTTCCTACCATTGGTGCAGAATATTCACTGGAAATTGAAGGAGTTGATCTTTTTGTATGTGACACCTTGACACACACACTGTCATGGTGATATGACAAAAACCCTATTACTTAAATATATGCTCAACTGGGATAACTTTATGACTTTCATCTCTTCCGTTTTATGCTTACTACCTTTTTGAAATCTTAGCATACATTATGGATGGCTTTGTGACAATAGGAAATCAATAACAATTTCTGAAAAGCCTTACAGACTCAAGAGTTCAAAGCAAACTATTTTGAGAATGCTTTGTGTCTTTATCTGTCAAAAATGGCCCTTTCTCATTTTTTATCTCCTGAGTAAATTTTACTTAAATAAATATGCTCTGGAGAATTTAGAAGAAGCTCAACGACTTTAGAAAATATGTCTGTTAATGCATTTGTTAATACAAGTTTAATTGGCAATGTTTCTAACAAGATTTGCTGTTATAAAAAGTGTATACACAAAGCAAAAACGAATGTGTGTATATTTCAAAGTGGGATATACAGAACTTCAAGCCAAAGTGAGAATATAAGTATATCAGGTAGTGGTATAATACTTTAGTGGAAAAAGACAGACTTATGTCTGCTACATTGCCTACTCTTCATCCACATCGCAGGTAATAGTAATTACATCCTCTAAGGAGAAGACACCAATGTTCAATTTAAGAGAATTGCTCAAGTCACAGAGCTAGCAAGAGGCAATTCAGAGAACTGAACTCAGGTTTGTTTGTTTTGGGTTTTTTTTTTTTTTTATTTACAGATTCAGTTTTCAATTGACTTTAACTTATCTAAAGGAGGAATACATTTGTTATATGTTAAAATGAATTTTAATCAATAATTCACTAATGGTGATAATGACAGAATCAGTTGTATGTATACTACTCTCAATTTCACACTCTCCATCTTGTTAGTAGTCAGGATGTCTGCAGAAAGGAGAAGAAAATACATAAGACATGAATTTTAAAAATTTAAAATAAAAAGAAGATTATATCTCTTTGTAGCAATATTGCTAAATTTTAGGAACAAGAATCAACATTTCTTGAAGTGATTTTTAAGTATAAAATGTTCTTATCATACTTCACCTTGTTTCACAAATGCCACAATTTTTCATGCATTGAAATCTCATACAGAATATGAATTCAACTTGGCTTATACTACATCATCTTGTCCACTTCCCAAATGGTCAAACAAAAGCCTGGGCTTACCAGTCTGTGGAATCTCAGACATTAATGGGTCTTATTTTCAGTGAAGAATCATTGCATTCACTTTCTGTCAGTTTTTTCTAAGCTTAACTTGGATAACATAACATAAAACATAAAGTTTTTTGATGACATGATTTTTAGACTAAAATAAGGGATTTGAGCCTATCACAATTTCTTTGATTTTACTGAACCACTAGAGGGAGGGAGAGGTCTCCACCATGAATGTTTTTTCATTTCTTTTGTAGAGCTTGACACAGTACCAGTGGAGTTGTGGCTTACTTTTGTTTTAGATATATTGCTATATATACACATTGATAGTTGATTCCAAAGAATAATTACTATCCATTAAAGACAGTGAAATCAAGGAGTAATAAGTCTAATCAGAGGTGAATATTTGGGCCCACGCTCTCCAGGATCCTGACACATCCTGTGACTCAGCTAACATGACAAAGCACAGAATAGGAGATTTCTGCTGGGTGATGTACATTTTTGGAGAAAAGTATAAAAACAGGTATAAGGGAGAAGAGTGTGGCAGCATGGTTAAAGCACTGGCTTTAAGGTCAAATTGAACCACCAGGGAAATTCAAGTCAAAACCACAATGAGATTCCCTTATTCTTACTAGGATTGTCACTATATATGTTTCTTTTTTTTTGGAGGGTGCATGCTGGGAATTAAACCTAGGCCTTGGTGCATGCTGAGCAAGCACTGTACCACTGAGCTATATCCCCTGCTTGGATTGTTATTATATTTTTCTAATTACACAGAAAATGAATGCTGGTAAGAATGTGGAGAAATTGAATTCCTTGTACATTTTAGAAATCTATAATGCACTGCTATGGAGAAAATGTGGATGTTCCTCAGAAGCTTAAAAATATAGCTACATATGATCCATCATTTCTACTGCTGGGATATATTCACAAAAGAAATGAATTCTGGGTTTTGAAGAGCTATGGTGCTCCCATATTCGTTGCAGCAATATTAAAAATGCCAAAGATACAGAAATGGCCTAAATTCCTATTGCTTCATAAGTGGATAAAGAAAATATGCTATATATGTATAGTGAAATATTATTCAGCTGTAAAAAGGAAGGAAATTTTGTCTTATATGAGAAAATGGATGGACCTGGAGGATAAAATGCTAAGTGAAATGAACCAGTCATGGAAGGAAAAAACACTGCATGATGTCACTTACATGAGGTACCTAAAAGAGTGAAACATAAAAAAAGGAAGAGTATTATTTGTGATTTTCCAGGGGCTGGGGGAAAGGAAGAAGCAGTTGGTCCTCGAAGGGTGTAAAGTTTTAGTTACACAAGATGAGTAAGTTTTAGCTATCTTCTGTACATCATTGCACATAAACTGCCTTGTGCAGTTAAAATTTTGTTGAGAGAGTTGATCTCATGTTAAATTTTTTCATCCTTTTTTTAAAAAGTTTTAAGTATGTGTTATAGGTTTGAAACTTAACTTGCCCTTCATGGACCTATTTCCCTGACCAAGTCACCTACTTCTCTGAGATGAATGTCTCCACATGAGGATAGTATCTAACCGGAACACTAGTTACAGGATATTGATATTTTACCTGGCATATCACAGGTGCCTTGAAAAAATGAAGAAATCCTTATTGCTAAGGATAACCCAAGAGAGGGTTTGAAGGTTTCGTTAAGTAACAATAGCTTTTGTAAGGCTGGTAAATACTGAGGACCACATAAGCTTCTAGATGAATTCTGGTTCTAAAGAGGCAGGAATGGACTATAAAATTTGGATTTCTGCTCTCTGACCCATCCTGAAACCCAAGTCCCTAAGAAGCATGTCACAGTTACTTGCTTGTTGACTTAAAATCCTGTGAAATTTTCTCTCTCAGGCACAGAAATGAATATATTTGGCTTTGTAAAGCAAGTGCATACATGTATGTATGCATAGAGTATTCTAAAACTGATTGTTATGTGCTCCTGCAACTAACTACAGGACAATTAAGAAATATAACTTCATTTCATTGTTCTATCTGGCAGGATCATAATAAGCAGACCCACATCTGCAGCTTTCCAACATTTTACTACCCTGAACTAAACAAAAAAAAAAGAGCTTCATAAAATAATACAAACAGGAATTGACACAAAATAAAACCTAGCCTCCTCCCTGCCCCCCACCAGGATAACACCTACGACTCAACCACGTCTGCCACCTTGAATGGAAAATTTCAGTCCCAAAATGTTGAAAATCAAGATATTCAGTGCTGCTTCTCTTGGTTTAGAATAGAAAGTCTGACAGGATCTTAATTATAGTGTGACAGGAGTAGCAGTAATATAATACCATAAAGTGCAGAATAAAAGATTTTTCTAGCACATTTTTAAAACACTTCTTGTACTAAAGGTTAAGGAATACTTATTTCATACAAAAGAAGCCTAATGTACTCCTTTGGTACATAAATCAATAGGAACACTCAATCTATTCCTTTCATCCCTTGGGTCGTGTTCAGCTTCCTGGGGGTGAAGGAGCAATCTACATTTCATGGCAAAACTTTGTGGATTATCTTCTCCAGGAACCAACAGGAGCAGCAGCTAGTGAACACTCTTTTTCCATATTTGTTAATTCATTATAAAAGGCGTTTCCTTTTAAGACAATGTAACTCATGATCTCTTGCCTGAGTCTGAGGTTACTGTCTCATCAGGGAAAAGCCCAAAAGGGGAAGAGTAAAGGGGGATATTCACAAGGTCAGAAGTTTGCCCTGGAAGATCCCACCTTCCACAGGGAGAGTGATTTACAAAACTCTGAGGCTTTTCTTGGGGGAGGAAGGGGTACAGCGGATTGAACTCAGGGGTACTTGACTACTGAGCCACGTCCCCACAACTATTTTGTATTTTATTTAGAGACAGGTGTCACTGAGTTGCTTGGTGACTCACTTTTGCTGAGACTGGCTTTGAACTCCTGATCTTCCTGTCTCAGCCTCCTGTGCCACTGGGATTACAGGTGTGGGTTAGGGGCCTCTGAAGTGTTTGAGCACCAGTTATTTCTTTGTTCTTATGCTGATTATCACTTGGCCTCATGAAGAACAAGGGGACTCTGAGATATCAAATCAAGAAACTTGGTTACTGAATAGGATTCAACTCTAAGACAATGAAGAGAACTTGTTTTTAGGCACTACCTTTCACATATGGAAACACAGACACATGCATATCATCTTTTTTTTTTTAACGAAATTCAGGGAAACTAACTTTTATGCTCTGATGAAGAATGTCACACTAACATTAGCTGTCCTGATTACGGCCAGGTAGTGAGGCCATGGTTAAAATATGCACCACAGAAGAAGAAAGTGTAGAGCTCAGGAGAGAGGGGAGAGCTCTACTTTATGTTTTAAATTTGATCACATAAAGATGAATTTGAGGATATACTTATGAAATATATGAAACTGAACATACTGCCAAGAGGATTCTTTAATCCTAAGGTGACTCCTGTCTCTGATGAGTAATAATTTCGTATTTCTAGGAATAATGTATTTCTATTTCTAAATCTTGAGTCACTGCAGATTTAACAAAAGAATCACCTTTCTGATACTATGTTTGACTTCTGTTAAATCCTGTTTTGCTACTATTTTTAGAATAACATGTGGGATATACTTGAAAGTGAAATTTGGCATCAAGATTAGCAGTCTTGGAACTTATCTAAGAGAAATTTACCTATAAACATATCAAAATGACCTTTTTATCATGCTTTTCTCCTATTAAAAAAAAAAAAAAAACTGGCATGGTGGCACATGCCTGTTAATACCAACTGCTTGGGAGGCTGAGATAGGAAGAGGCCAGCCTGGCAACTTAACTTTAAGCCTGTCTCAGATAAAAATAAAAATAGATGAGGATGTGTTGACTTTCCTTGGCTAGCATGTGAGAGGCTCTGTGTTCAATCCCCAATACTGAATAAACAAATACCCAAGGAAAACAAAAAATATAAAGAGAAAATAAATAATAAAATTGTAGTATTAATATTTTTTTTTCTGCTCAGCATTATCCTTAAGCTTTTGCCCACTCAGAAGACAGACCAAACGCCTTTGATAAGTCTCTTTATAGCTTACCTTACTTGACTTTCATTCATTGTAACCAATCCATAGAAGAAAACACACAAGCCAACCACCGCTGCGGGAATCAGCATGCCAGTGTACCACCCCAGCCAAGCAAAGTACAGCCCAATCTTCTCTCCAAAGTACAGCCTGCATGAGAAAGCACATCATTAGCTTGGTTTAAGGTGACCTAAATGACCTTACAAATATTGACGTCACACCTAGTGAGAATTTCAGGTGGAAACTTGAGGCTAGCAGCTCAATTCTCGTCAGCTCCATCTGAGCTATCTAACAATCCTGGTCCTTAATGAATCTTACAGTGGTGACATCATTTACTTTTAAACATTATAGGGGAAATTATAGTGGCCATTTTGTCAAGTGTATCTATTTCTGTGCCAAATTTCTTAGTAAGTCTCTTAGGATTTTTTATATTCCAACTCTTCTTTCTTTGTTCTCCCAATAGCATCCCCATTTAGTTTCCACATCACAAAACTAGGGTAAATCATACTGCTTTGGGGCAAATTAGAAGAAGTCTCTCCTCTCAGTGGATGCTGACAGCAGGCTAGACTTCCATATCAATCTGTATCCTCTGCCACCACCCTTACTCTGAACACAATCTACATCATTATATCATATCTTCCTCATGAAAACTCAACTCTGCAGTTTTCATAGCACACAGTAATGCCCTTGGTGATGTTGTTCCCCGTCTTTGAAAGACTTAAACAACTATCAACTCCTTCCCTGTCAACCTGCACTGGTCCTTCACTTAATATTGCTTCTTCCAGGAAGCCTTCCCTGACTCCCTCTCCAACCTTTGTTAGAGGCCCCTGCTCTTGTTCCCACCAACCTTCATTCATGCTTCAGTGCCTCAAGCTTACAATGCCATAAAGCAGCTACCTGCCACTCCTCAGTTCCTCTCCTCTCTGGTCACTATCAGCCTGTGTGTTGCTTCACAAATAGCCATCAAAGGAAGATTGAAAGAAGCTAAGGGAATGAGTGCATTTTATTGTCTTTCAGCTGGTAAGCAAAGCTTCTATGAGAATGGCAAATGAATAAGGAGGTTTCAGTACCTACTAAGCTGCTATTTCCAGTCTACTTTCATCTTTCACTCTCATACAGTTGATAAAGGTCTTTTAAAAACAGTAAGACTTTCCTAACTTCTCTACTGCCATGAGGTTCCCAATCTTCTAAAGATCGTTATTTGTTACTTAACACATATGTTGTTCCAGCTATAGGCTCTTTTTGTTTGATTTGGCACCAGGGATTGAACGCAGGGGTGCTTTACCACAGAGCTACACTCTCAGCTCCCGCCCCCAACTCCCTTTTTGATTTTGAGACAAGGTCTAACCAAGTTAATGAGTCCGACTTTGAACTTGCTATCCTCCGGCCTGCACCTCCCAGTAGCTAGAATTCCAGGCACACAACACCACACTTGGCTATAATTTTAAATACTCTACTCCACAGTCCACTTGAGAATTCTGCACTGGGCAGACATTCTTACTGGGAAAAAAATTCACTTGTCATTTTTCCTTCACGAGATTTCTCTTTCTGAGAACTATTCTATCTAGTTTATTCTCTGGAATGTGCCAATTAAATTTTGTATTTATTTCACCTAATGTAGACTGGATTTCTATTCCTTAAGTGTCATTGAGCCAATTTTTTCCCTTTTATTTATTTCACCTAGAAAACACTAGCCATAGTCTTTTCATTTCTTTTGGCATGCTGGAGTTCTGTGTTGAAACTGAAGAGATATTCACAGGTTTTGCAATGAAGACACATGTTCCTCAATGGGTGGAGCCAGGGTTTGGATGAAGCTGCTTTCTTCCTGAAGTCATAGCTTTTATCAGCAATCCACCTGTTATGGTTAGAGATTCTGACAGGCTCTGTCAACTGCTTCTTTTTTTTTTGGTCCTTTAGGCTTAAGTTTGATAACAGCTTCAAGCTTTAACCAGTCCCTGAGAGCATCATCATCAACATTTCTATATATAGTTTTTGTTTTTATTTTATTTTTTTTTTACCATGAAACTCTCTTCAAGTATCCCTTTCAGTGTTCTATCAGTTTTCTTCTTGGACACTGAAAGATATAGTTATAAATTATTCTTTTTAAAAAATGTTTTAGTTGGCTGGGGTTGTGACTCAGTGGTAGAGAACATGCCTAACATATGTGAGGCACTGAGTTCAATCCTCAGTACCACATAAAAGATGAATTATTCTTGACATTTGTATCTTTCAAATAATTCAAAATATTACAATATATAGCCTAATAATATGAATGCTAATGTTTCTTTCATTTTATAAATATTTATAGCTATCCTAGGACTTGTTATTCTTAATATATAGATCATGATTTCAAAAAGTAAAGAATAAATTATTGTGTACCAAAATAATATCTAATTCAAGTTGAGAATAGTAACTCACTAGCATATACTTCCTGGAATACAGTAAATAATAAATTTTTGTTGAAAGATAAATATAGTGGGTCCTCCTTATAGTTGAATTCTACTTTCAAGAATTCAATCAACCATAGATGAAAATGTAGTTCGGTCTCTGTAGTTGTGTCTGCATTGAATACATGCAGACTTTTTTCATATCATTATTCCCTACACAATGAACAACTACTTATATGATATTTACATTGTCCTGGGAATTAGAAACAACCCAAAGATAACTGAGTATACAGGAGGATATGCGTAGGTTATAAGCAAATGGTACACCAATTTATATATGGAACTTGAGCATCCATGGATTATAGTATCTGAAAAGAGTCCTGGAACTAGCCCACTGTGAGCACTGAGGAATCACTAGATATGCATGGATGTTGGTTGTTTTCCTCTTTGCTCTCAGATCCATTTTTTTTTTGCTTCTCTTTGTTTTGATTTTTTTATAGAATGGTAGATTACCCAGGCTTTCTCTCAGTAACTTCTGGTTTAGTTGGGGCAGGAGGTACTAGAAGACTTAAAGGTACAATAAAGGCATAATCTAGGATCTTTTTCTTCCTCTGGTGTGTGCTGTGACTGTGCCAGGAATTGGGCTCTGTTAATGCGCTTCTTCCCTCATCCTTGGGGATGTTAGTAAGTTTCTGCTGTTCCTAATCCCTGGTTGACTTCAAAGTCCTGCTAGATTTCTCAGCTCTTCCATCCCACAGAACTGAGTTCCTGAATTAATTTCCTGTCATTGAAAAATCATTGAGTGGTTCCTTTTTCTAGATTGCATCCTCACTGATAACAGATGACATGGTAGGTGCAAGAAGCAATTCTACGAAAATGACAATGGAAGGGCACAATGTGCTTTCCATTGTCAGTTCATTTGCAGAACCTGATTAAGTCCAGAGGCTGGTGCTTGTACCACATTCCCCAGCGTGCCCAGCGTTCATATAACAGATGTCTTCTATTCTGAGGTCCGTGGGTTTTGATGGGTAGGCTACTCTTATAAGCTCCCTGAAACAGATAAAAATTATACAAATTGGCATCCATTCTCTTGGTGAAATTTGAACTAAAGGTATTTATTTCCTTAACCAGGACAATTTAGCAACTTATTGAAAGCTTCTGAGGTCAGAAACAAATCTATCACTGGAATGATGTGGTAAGATGCCTTTTCACAGGAAATATTCTCATAGTTACTTAAACACAACTTCTTCAATTGTTTAAATTACATTTTTGAACAATTTGGATCTATTTTACTTAAGTAAATAGACTTCAGGTTTCATTGTTTGGAACCCATGTTCTTTTAATAAACACAATATCCATAAATGAAATTGTTGTAATATTTAGTTCGGAAATTAAGAGTATTATTCTGCTTTAAGAAGTGCCCTAATCCCAGAAAAGGTTATTCCAGTTCACAAGCTATTATCCTCCTTTAAGAAGTAATCCAGTCCAAGAAAAGTTTTCTTCCATTTACAGATGTTAAGGAATCAAGTCAATGCCCATCTGAAAAGAATGAGGTCTTAGCCTCCTGTGTTAGTCATATTTTTAAACTGTGGAATATTGAAACCTTATTTTGGATAAGATATTCCAAAAATTGAAATATTAAAAAATTCCTTACAATCTTATCTCAAAATCTGTCCCATGGATTGCATATGATCAAATATTCCCAACCAGAGCTATGAGTTATTTAGGCAGTTAAAGCCTAAATATTGGAAGTTAAAGAGATGGAAGTAAAGATCTAGATTCTCAGTGGGGACATCTGCTGGAAAAATGTTGGTTTGCTTGTGAAAATGGACAGACTGCCCCGTTTGTGGATTTCAAGCTGGATCAAGGTTGGGGTTCTGTGCTACCACAGAGGGCAGTGGTCAGCATATCTAGCAGGAGTGTCCTTTCTAAGTCTGGGTTTTCTCAAAGGGGGCTAACTACAGAAAACATTTGGAGGAGAGGAGCCAGCATATAACCTCAAGATCATAATGGGATCTCAGAAAACCCAGGTCCACTTGTGACTGAACTCTCCTGGGGTAAGCAGCCAGACTCAAATGGAGAGCAAGGGGATAGAGCAATGGGCATGAAAACCTTTCTCTTTTTTATTGTGATGGAAATTATCTTTCAAAATTACCTCATGTGGGGGAAATGCTGCTATATATGAGCCGTTGTTTATAAGTTTTCGGATACCTGGAAAGAGAATAAAAAAAATAATACTTCAGTCAGTTTCAATAGAGAATTCCTTCTGGAACACATACTGCATTTGGGATAAGGAATTAATTGAAAACTTAAAATAACCCTAATGACTTCCATAGCCCCTACACCTATGGGCACAATAAAATTGAGAGAGAGACCCACACTAAGCTTAGTTGTGTCATTTAGTAAACGTAAGTGTGCAAGATGCTGGCATATTGCTTTACTTTGCCATATCATACATTTGGGGAGCACTGATACCCAGTTATTTGGGATCAGGTGAGCCAGGAACAACATTTTTCCCCCTCAAGTAACAAAACTTGGTCAAAAACAAAGGAATTCCACAATCCCAAAGCAATCCCAAAAGGATATTTTATTGAGAAGTCCTTCCTTGTTTAACACGAAGCCAATGGGACATAAATAACAAAGTGAGACATTCAAAATCTCCCCATCTCTGTGAGAGTGCAGTGTAGTGGATACTCACATAAAAGTACTGATGGGAACAGACACTGGGAAAATCTTTCTAGAGAGCAATTCTTGTTCCAATATTTTTTATATTAATGAAGGATCAGAAAGACTTATACATCCAAAACAAAAAAATTCTTTATCACTGTATGACTATATCAGGTGTTCAGTAAATAATTGTGATTTGGTAAAGGCTTATTATAGAAATACTGTATATAACTTTACAATAAAGTTTTCAAATACTACTGAAGGGCTTGATGAAATATTCATAATGGTAATTTTTAATACAATGACAAAATTATAAACAATGTATGCTTGTAATTTTGATGAATACATATTTATATAGTTCAAATTGGTGACAATGAGAAGAGCAATTAGGATATTTAAAAATATTTAACTCTCCTGTGTATTGTATTTTCTACAAAGGGGATAATACCTTTTGAAATGACTAATTTAAAATTTCCATTTATTCTTAAAGTCAAGATAAGCACATAGCATATCATGTAGGTACATTCTCATTTCAAATTCTGGTTTTCTCTATCTTTATTCCACTGGAAAATGTGTGACTGAATTTCATTGTTTTTCATATGCCTTTGGTGTCTAAGGTTAGTATTTTGTCTGCTTCATCATAAAGTGCTGATCAGCAGAGAAAAAGAACTGAAGGTTCCTCTCTAAAAAGTGAGCAACTAGGAACACAATTCATATTTCTTATGTGGAGCTCCATTTTAAAACAAATCAACAGAGATTGATACAAGTTTTCAAAGACTGCCAATTTTTTTTATTGGTTCTTTTTAATTATACATGACAGTAGTATCCATTTTGATATAATTATACAGCAGGGAATATATCTTTTTTTCACAATGTAGATTCACACGATTCATATAATCTTACATACACATAGGGTAATACTGTCTGTCTCAGTCTACTATTTTTCCTTCTCCCACCCTCCCATCCCATTGTCCTCTACACCATCCATACTTCCTCCATTCTTTTCTTATCCCCCCCATAACCTCCCCCCACCTTGTTATGTATCAGCTTCTACTGATCAGAGAAAACATTTGGCCTTTGGGTTTTTGGGCTTGGCTTATTTCACTTAGCATGATATTCTCCAACTCCACCCATTTACCAGCAAATGACATAGTTTTATTCTTCTTTATGGCTGAGTGATATTCCATTGTGTATATATACCACAGTTTCTTTATCCATTCTTCAATTGAAGGGCATCTAGGTTGGCTCCACAATCTAGCTATTGTGAATTGGGCAGCTATGAACATAGATGTGGTTGCATCCCTATACTTCACTGATTTTAAGACCTTTGGGTATAAACCAAGGAGTGGGATAGCTGAGTCAAATGGTTGTTCCATTCCAGGTTTTTTGAGGAATCTCCACACTGCTTTCCAGAGTGGCTCCACCAATTTGCAACTCCATCAGCAATGTATGAGTGTGCCTTTTTCCCCACATTCACTCCAACACTTATTGCTTGTATTCCTAATAATAGACATTCTAATTGGAGTTAGAAGAAATCTTAGGGTGGTTTTAATTTTCATTTCTCTAATTACTAGAGATGATGAGCACTTTTTCATATATTTGTTGATCACCTGTATATCATCTTCTGTGAAGTGTCTGCCCAGTTCCTTAGCCCATTTATTGATCGGGTTCTTTGCATTTTTGGTGTGAAATTTTTTAAGTTCATTATAAATTTTGGAGATCAGTGCTCTGCAAAGACTGCCAATTTTTAATTTCAAGGACTTTATAACATTTGACTAACATTTGATCTCTTCAATGTTAGGTTTCAGCCTTACAATTAAAAGGCCAGCTTGTTTGTTTCTTGTTGTTTTGTTTTCTGCTCTATGCAAATTTTGCAATTCTATTTATTTTTTTCTAGGTGAGATGCTCTCCATTTTCTTGAGTATTATATAGTTGTAACAAACTGCTCAAACAAAACAAATTTAGACAGATTTAATAGTTCACCTTTCAGAGGTAATCTCTATGAGATTTCTTACATATTTTTCTAAGCCTTCCTTTCTTTTTCTGTATGTGTATTTAGGAAATAGTCTTACATTAGACTTAACAATTTTGTAAACTGCTTTTTTAAAAAAAAATCACTTAATACATTGCAGATATCTTTCTAAGTCAGTAAACAGAAAACTCATAACTAAACTAATTTCTATCAGAACAGTCTATGTCATACACTTTTTATAACATGTAGCATATACTAGATGCTTGGTAACTTTGGGTTAAGAGAGAATAAACCTCACATAATTTTTTAATAGATGGATTAAATGGATGCAGTCCAACTTATTGGTCATTCCTTACTGTGGAATTTTGTCTTTTTAGTCTTATTATATTAGTCATGATGAACCACTTTCTACATATATTCTCATCCAAAAGTCTAATTGTTACTTTAGGTTACACTTCAAAAAACAAAATTTCTCTTGTAAAGTATTTGCACATTTTGATACATTTGGCCAAATGTTCTCCAAAAAAAAAAATCTTTTGGAAAGTCTGCAAAACAAAAAGTCTATGTAATTTGTGTTCAGTGTGTTCTACACTCACATTTAATGAATGAAGGCAAAGCTTCAGTTTTTGAAAAATAAACAATAGTTATGGGTATAATTAAAATCTACTTTCTCTATGTTTGCAAATAATGTTCTTACCCACTTTTGATATCCCACTTTCATATCTGGTTCGCTCCAGCATGTGATAGACTATCCGGCTTCGTGTCGCATTGCTGAAGAAGGTGTCCTTATTGTTTATTATGAAGCTGTTAAGATGAGGGAATTGGTTTTAATATTCAGAGCAGAGCACAGAATCCAGTTAGTTCCTGGATAATCACCCATCTGTTTTCTCCATTAAAGTTAATCATGTGAAATATTATAAGTCAGAAGAGAAGTCATTCTCTTAAAAAAATCAATTGACAGAGAAAAAAATACACACAGAGGAAATGCAGGGAATTATCAAATATTTATTTAAGTACCTTCTTTAAGTTTATGAGGAAGTCTAGGTGTTCACATGTTTCTCATTTAGCATGGAACAAGGAGATAATTGATTGTCCATTGGCTCACATAAATTTTATACTGCCTCAAGCAATTTAATTCCAAATAGATGCATTAAAAATGGAAATGGTTCCCCATGCCACACTTTACAATCTAGGTTATCTTATTTTCAGAACTTTGCAAAGACCCTTACACAATCTTTTTTTCTGTTTAATTCCTTACATTGTCCCTTGTTGGAAAGAGAAGCAAGGGGAACATGTGAATGCCAACGATAAAAAGAGCAAAAGGGTGATCCAAAGAAAGAGGAAGGATCTGTTTTAACATTTACTTTATCATAAACTGGAAGACTTGAAAAATAAAAATAAAAGACAGAGTGTATTAGGTCTAACTCAATTTCTTTGCTTCTTCAGTTGCTTTATCCCTGTGAATGACAGACTATCATTTTGTCAGGCACTTAGTCTGAAGTATTAAGTCTACTATAATCCTTGCTTTCTCTTCACCCTCCATATTCAAACAGTTGCCAAGCAAAGCAACTTATTTAACTGAAGTGACTCTCCAGATTTGGCACTACCTGCACTTATTCTTGGTGGTATTGCCTCTTCCTGAGGTGATGAGAAGACTGTCCTCCTAGCTGGACATTCAACTTCCCACCTGACTTTAAAACACAGCTCTCATCCTTGGAGCACTCCTCTATTTTAGCATGTAAGGAGCTGTCCATTACAAGCATAATTAAAGTTCTTATTTTCCTCCAAGGATCTCTATGCTTATATTCCAACCTACATCTCAGTCTCATTTCTTACAGATCTGGTTTTTTGTATCTTATCATTTATTAAATTGTTTGGTTTATCATCACATAAAATTATCTGCTTCTTTTCCTCTGGATTTTGCTCTGTCTTTAACATCTGTTCTTCTTCTCCCCACCTTACACAATTTTTTTTAACCAGTTGAAAAGGGCTGTTTCCTTCAAAAAGGTTTCCAAGAGGCTTTTCTCTTAATGTGTATTTCATAACATTGATTTACATTAATCTGTACATCTGTCTATTCTATTAGATTATGAGTTCCTTACAGTTTCTATGTTTTATCTGTACTGGGATGCACCAAATTCAGGATCCTGCTAATTATGGGTAGCAGAAGAAATGTACTCCATTCTGATAATTCTCTCACCTAGAGATTGAGGAAGCATTTTTGAACAAATATTTCATAAACAGGAAAGTTTCTACTTTAATGGACTTACATTATGAAGAAATAAAACAGATCATTAAAAGGAACATGTAAATAACAAAATCACATGCAATGTCCATGGAGAAAGATGAAACAGGATAATGGCAAAGACGAATAGGGGCCCAGAGGCACAGTGTTCAGAGAAGGTCCTACTGAGGTGGTAATGTTGAGTGGGAGCAGGATAACAGGAGGGAAAATGCCATGCAGAGGTCTGGGGGAAGACCATGTCAGGCAAAGCTCTGGGTTGGGATGATACATAAGTGGCTGATTCATAGAACCAAGGCTTTCATGACTGGATTAAGTAAAAGGGAAAAATGCAGAAGATGACGTAAGAGTGTAGGGCAGGGACTGCAGCATCTGCACCCACAGTGCAGATGACAAGAAAGACATTTGGATTTTATTAGAAGTACAATGGGAGGCCATGTGGGTGGGAGATTAAGCAAGGCACATGTGTGATCTGATGGATGCTTTTCAAAGATCAGTCTGGTTTCTTGGGTTTTCAAGGAAAGAGAAGAATGACTTTTAGCTGGCACACCCTAAATCCTTTAAGATCCTATAAAGGTCCAGCAGAGGGATGAAGAAACTTCTGTGAAAATGTGACCTCTCCCCAGTCTTGGTGTTAAATTGGATTTCTACTTCTTCCCCCAACTCCCTGGAGTTAGAATTAGAAAGGATTCTTCTAGACCTACCTAAAATATAAATAAGGGAACAAAGTGGGAAGGGAGGGTTTCCACTGACTGCTGGCTGTGTCACTCCTATGGTGCTCTGGAAAGCTATCTTGTCTTTCCCTTAATTTCCAACATCCCAGAAGACAGGTTAAAACAGAATGGCATAGCGGTCCTATGGCCTTGGTCCCATATTACACTGTGCACATCTCTGCCTTAATGTTTACTCTATATTGTTTAACTGTAAATTTTCATGTTTTTTCTTCCTTTTGACTAGGAGTACCACAAAGGCAGAAATTGCATCATAATTCCTTTTATATCCTCAAAATTTATCATACAGAAACTCAATACTACTTGAATGAATACATCATTGCACAGATACATAAGCAGGTAGGGAGAAGGACGCGCGATAAACCTTAAAAAATTCTCACTCACCTGAGTTTATTAAGCTTAAGCCAAATGGACTATTTCATTAAAATATATTAATTAAACTCATATAATTTTAATAAGTTATAGTTATTATAAATTATTGCTAGAACAATCTACTCTTATCATTATTGCTCTTTTAGCTGAATGACTTACTGACAGTAATTATTTTAAAAGAGTTAGGAGATAGACAAACTCTTTCAAATAAGAGTAAATAGATTTATAATTAATTACTTGTTACTTGAATGACTTAAAATTCTAAAATTATCAAAGAATTAATATTGTTCACTTAGTGCTATTCATAACTTAAGTGTATACTTTAATACTGTGATGCCTTCCTCTGCCCCTCTTCACTAAGGATAATAATGGTCCTAGGAATTTTTATTCTATAAACAAATCACAGATCATGAAAGGTACAAAGGCAGGTGGCAGAAGAGACAGGAACTCACTGGTGAATCCGTGCTCTGCTGAAGGGGCCAGTGTAGCAATCTGACTCTTCCAGGTCTGGAAAAGCTGACTTGTCAAGAACCATTGGATTTTGGGACATCCATTTCTTTATTCTTTTAAAATAATTTTGCATCCTGAAAGAAAGTTACATTACAGAACAAGGTTAGGTGGTATTCCATTGCCATGCCAAACTTCCATGAAGGTTTAGTACATAGATTCATCAAGTACTAAAAAATGAATTCTTAAAAAACAGGTATACACACACACACACACACACACACACACAGTTCTTTTGTTTTGACACTGAAGAAATAAATAATAAAAAAAAATCAAGTTCTTTCAGGGCAACTATGTTTCCTCATGAAGCAAACATTGTGGAAAATATTTAAGAATCACTATAAAAATGATAGTAGGAAAGAATATAAAAACAGAGCAGCATAATATATTTATTAAATCTGCATGTTATCATCTATCAAATCTATCAACAGATATAGATTACTTCCTAATTCTTAAAAAAAAAGAAACAGCAATATTGCCTGAGCAAAGGTGGACACTAAATAAATACATAAATAACTGACTCTGACACAATTCTTTAGTAGTACTGGGGACTACAACTATGGTAGAAACAGAAATGACTTTGAAGTCCCATCAAACTGGTTAAAGCAGAGCTCTGGGTTACCCTAGCTGCGTGAACTTGCACAAGTTATTAAACTACTTCTTTCCTCAGTTTCCTCACTCACAAAGTAAAAATAATACTGACTTTGTTGGAAAGTTGCAATTTGGTGCTTTATTTTAAGCCTGATCACTAACAATAAGGAAGATTGAAGTATAGAACTTTTGCAATAATGTTAAGACTTCAGTGGGCATATCAAGGACCTGAATATTTTGTTAAAATGCAGCTATTGACCAGGTGTGGTAGCTCATGCCTGGAATCTCAGCAGCTTGGGAGGTTGAGGCAGGAGGATTTTCAGTTCAAAGCCAGCTTCAGCAACTTAGTGAGGCTCTAAGCAACTCCTCAAGACCCTGTTTCTAAATGAAAATATAAAAAAGGCTGGGGATGTGGTTCAGTAGCTAAGCATCCCTGGGTTTAATACCTGGTATCACAATACTACTGGGGAAAAAAAAAAAAAAAGGAGGAAGAGGAGGAAGAGAAGGAGAAGGAGCAACAAAACAAATATTGACTCAGGCATGGGGCCTGAAGTTCTGCATTTCTAAGTAACTTCTAGGGAATATTCATGCTGCTATCTATTATGTATACTTTGAATATGAATTCAGCAGACACCAGAAACTTACTACATTAGGACACTATTTCAGGAACTCTGACATCAGGACACTTTGGCCCCAAATTTAAAAGATAATCATAACTTATGTGGTATATACACAGTGATTAGATTAGAATCATATTTGTTTTACAGAGAAACAAAAAGAAACAGAGAGAGATTGATTCCAGAGTTAATTCTGAAAATCTTCATTTTAAGTTACTATAATAACAGCTGTGTTCACTAAAAAAAATCATGTAATATTTACACACTATGAGGTTCTGCTGGGCAATTTTTGGCATCTTCTGCAATAGCAAGTTGAAATAGTAGGACAAAATATGCTCCCAGACAAGTACAACATATTTCAATATTTGTTTAGTTAGATCTGTATGACCTTCAAAAATATTTAAGATAGCAGTGGGCAGGCAGCAAATATTGTATCTTAAGACATATTTCATTCAAGTATATTATGGGAAAAATTACCGTGCAAAATTTTACATAAGAATAAAATCCGGCTACAGAGGTTTAGGTGTGACAATCTTGATTTTTCTTTTGCCAAGTTAGACCACTGAAGAGTTGCCAGGTTAATTTTGGTTTTGGAAGGACCACAGCATTTCTTTCTAACCTAAAATAATAATCAATCCATACCAGAGGAGTTCACTTTGCTGCTTCTGGTTATAAAGAAAGCCTCTAAAATCATAAAATGTCCCCATATCTCAAAGGCCAGTGCACAGACATGTAGAATACATTAAGTATATTATAGAGCAATTAGGACAGCTTTTTAAATTTAGCACTCCATGTATGTATAATATGTCAAAATACCCTGTCATTTATATCTAAAAAGAACAAATTTTTAAAAAGCAATATACATCCACAAGGTACTAAATAAAAGAGAAACCTATACCTAATAACAGAAAGATCAGTCAAGTAGAGGGAAGGAAACAGGGGGAAGGGAGGAAGGAAGGGAAAAGGGAAGCACTGTGTACTGAATTAGAGCAAATTATATTCCATGCTTTTATAATTAAGTCAAAATGAATCTTATTGTCATGTATAACTAAAAAGAACTAATGAAAAAATCTGTAAAAAAAAGCAATGGAATAGGAATATAAGATAAATGTTCTAGGGCTGAATTTGCCAGTCTTTGAAATCAGACTAAACATTTCCAGTCTCTGAGATTCAGGTTCCTTAACTTTAAGGAGAACAAGTAATTCCATCTGTCCTACTTCAGCAAATGGCCAGGAGAATCAGATAAAAAGAAGTATTCAACTGTACTAGAAAATATTGTTGCACTATGACACCCAAGAACCTACTGTCTTTGATGAAATTACACAGTAGAAATGAAGGTGAAATCTTAATTTTTAAAAAATAAACCAAATAAAGAATCAAATCATCAATTATCCTGCTAACCGAATATAAATAATATTACCAATATAGGCTTTTCACACATATTTCCTGATGCAATGGTAAATGTGTTCTGGCCTGAATTTGAGTACCAGGATACAAGAATCTCATTAATCTCTTAAATGAAAAAATACTTTGAGAATTAAATGGACAATGTCTGATGCCACCATACACAGCACATTATATGCACTCAATAAATATTTATACTAATAATGGTGAAAAAAAATATTGCCACTACTATTTCCATGGCTGCAATTGCCATGCTATGCTACAAATATAATCTAATACATTTGAAATTGCAAATGCAAGATTTCATGGTACAATGTGAAGATGGCTTCTAATAGAGCTTCAAAGGTCTTTGCTAAAATCAGGGAAAAGCTAAGTATTCTATGGAAATTGAAAATAAATCTGGATTAAAGGGTCATAACAACTTAGTCAAAGCACAAACTCTGCCAAAGCAGCTAAGAGCTGAGGGAGGGAGTGTGGGTGGGAATGGGGAGGGAGTCATTTATTTTCCTTGATCTGCAAAACTGGCTACTCTTTGTTCTGACTCCCTGGCAGCTCATTTTGAAGTTGCTTTAATATTCCAATGTGGAAATGCTTTGCAAATAAAAAGTAAATTGCAGCAATAATAAAACTATGGCTATTTCCTTTCAACCTGCCCTGAGAAATGATGATCTTCAAAAACTGGATAATTGCCTGCCCGTTATTTATCCTCTAGTGTTTGCTGTTCAAAATTAACCATGCAAAAAACATCTTTCACTTCAAGAAAAGAAAAGCACAAATGAAATTAAGTGGGCATATTTGATTTTAATTTCTCAATTATAGACTCAAAATGTCTATAGATGGAGTTTTACAATCTTACATCAATAATGAACACACACATACACAAACACGGCTCTTAACTTCTCTTCTTTTAGATTGTTTTCTAAAACTAGGAACCAGTCAATTCCTTAATTGAACATATAACTCAGAAAAATAACATGATGTTCTTATTTTCAGTTTAAAATATTTAAAATATTATATGATTTTATAAACTCTTTTAGTATTTATTCCCTACCCCTCCCTATTGGCATTCATGGAACTAAAGAACAAAGAAAACTATCAGTAATAAGCAAAACATAAAGGGGAAGATTATAGTTAAGGTTCAAGATACTCTGATAATCATTTGGAACAACTGAAAACCAAATTAAATTTTATGGACTTAAGCAGAAAATATTAAAAGATTAAACACATTGAAATATATGATATAGTTGCTTGTTTTTCTAGTTCACTTGAGAATAGAAAATAGAACAATTTTTCATATAAAAATGGTGCTTCTTTAATATTTAATATATATACACATCATATATTCTAAACACAAATTCAAAAATGAACTATGATAGCTTTATATAGACATTTTGGAGATTGTAATATGTAGGATTTAATTTTCTGCAAGTATCTGAAAGAAAAATGCCTATTTAATAGAAAACCCAATAACTGTGTAGTCACAAAGTCTGATTCCATGGTAGTACACCAAAGGGGACCAAAATAAAGAGCCTTTATGAACCACCCAACATTGAACAGGCATATGCACAGCAGAGCAAGGAAACCTGTGGTTATGAATTTATGTATTGTAATATGTCAGTGACTTTGATTTTATTATGCAAATAAGACTTTGGAAATTTGCTACATAGACCAGGACCAATTACCTACAGAGGAAATAACAAGGGTTCATTCTACTTCAAAGCACTAACCTGGCAGAAATATATGACTTGGCTAAGGATCATCATTAATTCTTTAAAAAGTCATTTTTGGTACTAATTTCAGTGATATTTATTCTATCTTCAAGGTTTTCTCCTCCATGATTTACTTTCCAGTCATTAAATCCTATCACACCTAAAATCAGTGTTTAAAAGGAGCAAACATTTTCCTATAAAGGTTTATGAAGTTTGAAGTTTTATTAAGTGATTTTCTTTGGGAAAGGGACTAGATTTATTGAATCCTTTCCTAAAATGGTCTGTTATTCACACTGTATGTTTTTTATAGTTTTTGTATATTCTGACTTATCTCCTACAACATTTGTCAATGGAACTCATTTTACCACATTCCTGTATTTTTTTCTTTGTAAATTGAATCTTTTGTAATGAGCAGGAAAACAGCCAAGCTTATGAAGCCTTTTGTTTAAGTGTTCATTAAATGAAGTTCATTTCCTCCAGTGAAACACTGCCAAGGTGACTCAGCTCGAAGAATTTCTTCTGTTTTAGAACTGTGGATTGATTAATTCCTTTCCATAGCTACCCTTCACTACAACAGGTAAATAGCTGAGGCTTTCAGAGGAAGCTCTTTTGTGTAAAGAAGCTCATTTTTAATACTAGGATAAGAGAAGCAGCCTAAGGTGGCAGAATTAAATTAGGTCTATAATGCAAAAGATGCTTTATGACTTTAGTAAACTACTGCATTACTCTGAATTCTAGTGCTCCTGTCTAGTAAGATAATTTCACTGAATGTTCCTGAAAATCTTTGGCAGGTATATTGTTCTACCACTCTAGTGGGTCATCATTTATTCATGGATCCCGATTTCATAATTATTCTTGAAATTAAAATCTCTTAAAATATTAACTTGCAATTTAAATCCTTCCACAACATTATATCATGGGAGGATTCCAGGAATGGCAATGATAAATAGTAACAAAGAGATTACCTGATTTTAAACACTGTTCAATTTGGCATAAGTAATTTTAAAATTTGCTTGAACAAATCACTAGAATGTTCATCCTAAAATTTACAGTTGCTGTTATTGATAATAAAATTCCTTCTTATTTTTTCCAGGAATGACAAGTTGACCATAAACAAATTAAGCATTATCTACCAACCTGCCCTTCGATTTACTCCTTCGATCCGTGTAATAGCATTTTTTCCTGAAAAATAACAGAAATCAAGTGAGAAAAGTGAAAGCAGAGAGTGACAACATTAAATAATATTCAGTATTTCAATATCAAAGGACCATATGCTTCAGAACTTCAGACACATGAAATAAGTCAGCATAGTATAATATGATGAAAATTAATTCACATTATTTTATTCCAGAATCTGTTTCTATAATAAAGCCAATTAAAAATCTATAGTGCCTTTTTGAACATATTATTTTAAATTCTCTTTTTAGTGTCTGTCTTTTGCTACTGAATGCATACTAAAACCAGATTATTTGCTTATTACATAAAGTCATCCATTCATCCATCCACCTGTCCAACCATCCATTTATCCACCTTATCCATCTAATCATATATAAAAACTACTTCTTATGTGTCAAGAAAAGATAAGGAATAATCACTAAAATTTTGCAGAAAAAAGAAAATCTCTGTCTTCAAGGTGCTTTGTTTACAGTTGAGGCAGTAAGGGACCAGATATAATTAAGTGTGACAATGTAGGAAAATAGGAGGTGCTATGAAAATACTGAGGAAGTGGCTCTCAATTGTTTTGTTTTTTTTTTAGGACCTAAAAGATACTTTTATTAAATACATACTGGGCACTTTATATGCAAATGAGATAGAATGGAGACAGGTAAGAACTTGAAGAAATGAAATGTACATACTAATCATCACTAATTACAACTTCTATAGAAGTGCAAAATTTGTACAAGTTATACTTTATAATGAAATTTTGATGCATGTCAAAAGGAAAATACACTATACATATACTCCAGTATTTTTTTTAAATTGTGGTTATCGTGCATTTTCTCTAAAATGGGTTGGTAAAATGCCCAGCATCCATTTTTTTAAATTTTTTTTTTATCTTTACAGACTTCATTTTGATTCATTGTATACATATGGGGTACAAATTTTCATCTCAACTGGTTTTTAATAGATGGAAGAGAAAGGAAACAGAGAAGTCTTCCCAGAGGATGTGTTACCTTGAGGCACAGTGTAAGTCAACCTCTGGGTAGTGTTACACATAGCATTCCCAGACATAGGTAGCAACACATAAGATGGATAAGGGGAAGAGCAAGCATTGTAATATTCAGGCAACTGCGCCTAATTTGGTCAGAACTAGAGTATATACTCAAAGCTGAAGCTCGTCATAAAAGAGGTCAGGGTTGGTGAACAAGGCACAGACGATGAGAGGTCTCAGATCTAATTTGAAGCTTTCTTATAAAAGGAATGGGGAAATGTCCATGTTAAAAGCAGGGATATAGCACATATATAAAATATTAACTTTCTCTGGATTCAGAAAAAGTAAAAATTCTGGTGGCAGAGGTTGTTTTGTCTCCTAAATGATCTCAGAATTCTCAACCTGAAGGTCAGGAATGTTATTTTGGGCCTTGTAAAATGCCTCTTTCTCTTTAACCACCAAAATCCATTTAGAGGACCAATAAACTCCTTCATGGGGTGGCCTCCTTAAAGCAGGGCTGAGTCAGGATAACATATTTAGTTATTTAGTTATTAGCTGCCTTTAAAACTTTCTGAAATACTTTATTTAATTTTAAAATTATTTAAATTTATTTACTTTTTTTCATTTCATTTCATTTCATTTTTTTCATCACTGGTTGCACTATTAGAGCAAAATTTTAATGGTGTCCCTTAAATATTCCAACACTAAATTCAAATATAGAATTTCAAACTTCCTCTATCTAGCCTAAACTCCCATTGTAAAATGTTTTCTTCAATTTTTTCAAACATAGAAAAAAGTTTGTATGCAGACTTTATTTAATCTCTATTGCACTATAAGTCCATCTTGTTTCCGATCCTCCTCTGTGTAGACTGTCTTGAGCCATTTAATCTGAGGTTAATAACTGTTCAACTATCTTTAAGTATGTAATCCTTAGTAAAACAGTTCTATTTTACTTGACTTTGTGGAACTGGTGAACACTCCACACTTTGTTTGATAAATCATAAGCACTCAGATGGCCGATGAATCAATGAGATCATTTTGTGTTTAATAAACATTCACTTTATATGGTATTTTTTTAAAAAGCTATAGATGTAGGAAACTTGTTTAAAATTTTTCCAGCCTCATAATAATCTAGGCAACGATTTATAAGAGACAATGATTTAGTTGCAATTATCACTAGAGGATACAGTAGGGAGTATTATAAAAGCTTTGGGGATGGGTGACATTTGGATTAAACACTATTTTCTATATCAATTGCTGTTAAAGTATTTCTCTTGTTGTTTTTTGTTGTTGCTGTTGTTTGTTTGTTTGTTTGGAAAATATTTTGGAAGAAATAAAGGGTAAATGGAAAAAATATACCAGATGAATACACATACATTTTAGACTGATTTTAAGAGCAACTGAAAACTAAAAATTCAGATACTTAGTTCTCCCTGTTACAAAGGCAAGGGACTTTTCTTTCCTCCTTTTTTCTTAGTGCTTTACTTTAGAGGATTTGTCTCCATAAGTACTTTCTCCTCTCTTTGAAATGTGTATAAATCCATCAGAAAACTCCACAGCCTTTCCTCAGCTTGATGATCTAGGGCATCCTCCTTCCAGACCTAAAAGCCATCTCTTTAAAATGCAAACATCCATGGGGGATCGCACCCCCACCTCCCAGTTTTTGTGGGAGGGTAGGATTCTTACCCCATTGACTAGAATTACCATTTGTCACAAACATAGGTTTAAATGTTCTTTTGTATAAAGCCAATAAAACAATGAACACACCAATTATCTGGTGAATCCACGATGAATTGTGTTTGAAAAATGATGTTGTCAAGTCTTTTCACTTAAGAACTCCTTACCCTTTATTTTGAGAACAAGTACCTGACAGGGCTATGTAACAGTCAATCTCTTAGACCACTGACTGTGACGTGGTTTAATGTTTGTTCAATAATAACATTATTTACTTTATTTTATATCGTTGTGGCAAAGTATTCTGTGTTTTAGGGATTGTTTCTAATTCTATTTTCCCAAAAGTATATAGTGTGTCTTTCATGTAGGAAGTTATCAACAACCTGCAATTCCCCTTTGTTCTCCTGCATAAATGAACCTACAGTACCGAATCCCTTCTACCTTTAATTCTCCATCTGGTAATTTATTAACTGCAAACTGTTCACATACAAAGCTTTCTTTTCCCCTGAAGTTTTCAGTGTTAAGATTCTGCAATTTTACACCTTGCATTAGGGATGAATTTATCCACCTTCCTACCTCTTACAATTACCACTCAAAAGTATAAGCAAATAACTATGGAAATTACTATTTCCAGTCAGCTCCTCACAGTCAGTGGTCACTTGTGGGGATGTTTGCTGGGCCAAGGGAGGAGGCCAGTTGATGGGTAGGGACCCTGGGCCCTACTGCTGCTTGATAAGTTCAGAGACTCTTCTATTCATTCTATAGAGATAGAGAAAGCTCCTCCAGGTTTTTGTTTTATTTTCAAGTGGGTTTCTTTGCATAAAAAATGATCTAAGATTAATCCTAATTGTACAAAAATGTTGTTCTTAAAAGTTTTAAAAGAGTACGCCATATTTCCTATGTTTAAAATATTTATGGGAGGAGGAACTTGAAAAGAAATGTGAAATTGACCCCATCTGGGAACTCAATCTGAGAAATTGCTAGATCTCTGAAACTTCTTGAAATATGTTGACATTCTGAATGTGAAAGACAGGTAAAAATGAACAGGAGCCACCTTTGAATCAAAATAAAAACGTTAAAAGTGGACTTTGATATTTCTGCAATATAGAAGTCATAAGCTAAGTCCTTTATGATATGATAAAAACTATAAAGTATGAACTTTTGTACTTAAAATTTTCTTGATTGCTTTTGAAATAATATGCTCAAAACAATATGCCATATATATTTTGGAAGAAAAGACAAGAAAGAAATGGTTAGAAAGTTTAGCTATAATAAAATTTTACTATATATTTAATCAGAAAATTAAAACATTCCAGACTTATTTTCAAATAATAAAACTGGAAAGCCTGGTGTGGTGGCAGGAGCTCGTAATCCCAGTGGCTCGGGAGGCTGAGGCAGGAGGATCTCGAGTTCAAAGTAAGGCCAAGGCACTAAACAACTCAGTGAGACCCTGTCTCTAAATAAAATACAAAATAGGGCTGGGGATGTGGCTCAGTGACCGAGTACCCCTGAGTTCAATCCATGGTTCCAAAAAAAACCAAAAGCTTTTGCAGGATAGGTTATAACTAAATAAAATTTCATGAATAAATTTGCAAATTTATTTATGAAGTGTAGTAAATTTGAAAATTAATACTTATGTGGAATAATTCAGTAAATTTTTTATACTTTTTTACACATAGCTTAAAAATATTGTTCTAAAAAAGTGATCCATACTTTTCAGATTTATGGTTCTTTATTATTCTTGTATATAGTCATCCCACAATATCCATGGGGAATTGTTTACAGAATCTTCCCCAGATACAAGTCTAAAGATGCTCAAGTGTTTTATGTAAACTGGCAAAGAACTAACCTGTGTAAATCCTCCAGTATACTTTAAAACATTTCTAGAATATTTATAATGCCTAATACAATGTAAATGTTTTATATGTGGTTATTACGCTGTACTGTGTAGAGAGTAATGGCCCACAAAAGTCAGTGTATGTTCAGTATAGATGCAATGTGTTTTCAAAATTTTTTGATTGGAGGTTGTTTGATTCCAGGCCCATGGATCATGGATAAGGAGGGCCAACTGTATTTCAAGTTTTAGATGTATGTTCTCAAAAATGGTTACAGTTGGGAATTGGTGATTAAATTGCTCATCTTATTTTTCAAATACATATATATATATATTTTTAGTTGTAAGTGGACACAATACCTTTATTTTTTTTTTATGTAGTGCTAAGAATCGAACCCAGTGCCCCACGCATGTTAGGCAAGCACTCTACCACTGAGCCACAACCCCAGTCCCTAAATTGGCCATCTTGAAAACACTCTGCCTTATATTTTAAGCTTGAATAGCATTCTCTTATTATGTGCAGGCCAAATTTTGGTAATACCTTATAAATAAATGAGAAGATTTTTTACTAAGGTGTTAGTTAATGCTGTATCTATTATTTAAATTGATCTGGAAAGATGTTCTATAACCACTCTGTGTTCCAGCTTTTCTCAAACTATTTTCTGAGAATGTCAGCATTAGATGGAAATTAGCAAAAGATTATATTAACAAAATCATCTTGAAATTTATTTTAAAATAAGGAATATTAAAATATAACATTATCGTTAGCATCAGACTCATTTGGATGCTTATTAAGAAGTTTTAAAAAATCCTTCAATCCTGTCTCATATCTAATATGGATTTTATTCAATTTTTAAAGACTTCTTAAAGAAAAAGAATCCTACAGGAAGTATACTAATTTGCTAACTCAAAAATTCAGCAACAAATTTGGTCACAGGATATTCTTTTCTCAAGTTCCTGTGGAAGTACTATTACTTTGATCTACTTTGAAAAAGGCTGCATATTTTCTAATATTTATATTGTATCATGGGAATTTCAATGCTATTTTCCAAAAGTTTAATTAATGCAGCAATCATACATTTTTTAAAAAACTGAAAAGAATAAATATCAGGCAATCTTCAAGAAAAATACATGGTAACTGCATACACTCAATGATTTTCTCTTTTGACTCTAGGATGTTTATGAATTTTTCTTTCAAATGCAATTTTACCAGAAATGAAAATATCATTAAAAAAGAAGCATCAGACTGAGGCGAGCATTCTCTTTCCATTCTCCCTTTGGATGAAAGGAAAATGTGGCACACCGCCTGGAGACCTAAACTCTGATGAATACAAAGTGAGGTCACTTGCAGTGTGGCAAGATAATTGTTTCTAATCTACTTCTAAAGAAAAACAAAGCAAGCTGTGGGATATAACAATTTTTTTTTAATGATACAAGAATACCAATTACTCTAATAGTAAGTTCCCTGAAATTTATGCAAAATAGAAAGAATAAGGGATGTGATATAAAGGAAACTGTTGTGCTTTAATAGACTTTCAATCTTTAAAAAATGAAAAAAACTCCATCTTCACGTACTAAGAGGGTGGAAAAAGCTATATGGAAAGTAGAACACCATTGCGATAGTCTCTATGACTTTTCCCCATATAGACTAGAACAGAATGAACATATTTTAAACTACTAATGAAGAAAGAGAAGCAGTGTTTTAAATTATGAAAGTCAAATATTTGTATAAAGCAAACATATGCTACTTATGGCAATAAACTAAATGTTTGTGTTCCCCCCAAATTCATACATTGAAACCCTAATAATTAATGATATTTGGAGGTGGACTCTTTGGGAAGTAATTTGGTCATGAGGATCAGTTCTTATGAATGGGGTTAGCACCCTCAAAAGGTGAGACTGGAGAGCTAGTTTATTCCTTTTCTGTCATGTTAATACATAATGAGGGCCCTCACCAGCCATGCTGGCACTCAGATCTTGGATGTCCAGTCTCCAGAACTGTGAGAAATAAATACTGCTTAAAACACCCAGTCTATGGAAATTGTTATAGTCACTATAACACTGAAAATGACTGATATACGATATTATATTCATCACTTCCTCTTATGTTGAATGAAAAGTATAATTGTGTCTTAGTAATGGAGGCCTGTGCCAAACTCCAAGTTATACAATGCCAAATTTCCACTCAGACCCCCCAAATGAAATCTATCTTCTGGACATCTGGAAAACATCTGTTTTGTATAAAGTTCAGAGAAGTCTGGTGGTCCCTGTTTGGTCAGATGTTTTAATTTCATTTTCACTCAACACACCTGAGCCTCCATTCTGAAACCCACTTAAATGGCAAGGTAGTGACAATTGCTCAGGACTTTCTCCTTTTCCTTCTGCAAGGACATGAGTTTGTATATTTGTAAATTTAGTCAAAACTCTTAGAAACAACATTGATTGTAGAAATGGGGGAAGGATGATGGCACCTGGAATCAATTAGGATTAATTTGGACCAGCTCTTAGCATTTTGTCCAGATATCAGAAAATAGGTCATTATCTTGGGTATGATACTTCTTTTGTACCATGTGTTAATGTTATGTAATCAAGTTAGAACTTGTAGAAAATAATCTTGTAAGGATACAAATAAAATAACAGGGACACACAATTTTATCCATCAGAGCAATCATTTGTGCACATTTCCAATTGTATTATTATGCATTTTAGGTGACTGAAATCATACTGTATGAAAAATTAAATATTGTATATACTGCAATTTAAATTTTATTATTTACTATTTTTCTGAAATTTTAAGAAATTCTTATACCCATTTGTTTTAAAAATGAACTAAATTTTCTAAATAAATATAGCAGATGTTTATATTTTCAGAAATATAAATTAAATTTCAGTGAATTTTTTTGCATTTGAAAATTATATGCATAAGATAAGCAGAGGCTATGAAAACAATGCTCACAGAAAACACTTTCAAATAAAGTTTCAGAAGTTTGATTCTCAGTATGAATAAATAAAGGCAATTCTTGTCACATCTATGTGAAGTTTGAAGGTAAATACTTGCAAAATTCTTCAATAAGTTAAAGTTTTCTCATTTTTATTCTGATTTTATTGTGATTTTTGTGTCACATGAATAAGTATAAATCAAAGAAGAAATCAAAACACAGTAAATCAAGTATCCCAATTCTCAGCAGAATATTATATAGATATCATTATCAACTCTAGTCAACTATTTCCAAAAACTTTTAGAAGGTTGCCATGTCAAAAGAGGAAAATTATGGAAGCTAAGAAATGTAGTTTATGTAAATACATACTTAATTGAACTCTCACTTCAGTATTATCACTTGAATTGAAAAGCAGTCCTCTATAGACTTCTAACAATCTAATCATAAGACAAGCATTATCTTCAAGGCCCTCTTTGCTTCCTTCGGGCACCAATTTTAATTAAAATGTGCAAACTTTAGATTCTCTTGGCAACCTTTCCACCATTTCTGTAAGATTTTGAGGAACTGCGAAGATTGGTCTTCATTTGTTTTTTACTTTATGATTTTCTCAAGATATTTTTGCAGTATTATTTGCTTATCTCCTGAATACTATCTTCATAGAGAACTCTTATGCTCTTATCCAATAATGCATGGGAGCTAATTTAGGTATTAAAGTCTAATGTGGATATCAAGATAACGCGGTGGTTGCCAAGGGGTACTCAGTTTCTGATTTCTGGACACTGACTGTGATTGCATCTTTCAAAGCTTGAGATGTTTCATATATCGAAAAAGGTTTGGATTGATATCTCATATTTTAACCTCAATGACCTCAAAGTTTGTCAGAACACTTAAAGGCGTTAGCACTTCTTATCAGAGTTGACCTCTTTCATGTTACCAAGTCTGAGAAATCTTTTGATTTTTTTGAATTGCAATCTTAGCGTTCACTTAGACCTATCAAAGCTCTTTTGCTTGGAATCTCATTCACTCTAAACCTTGTAAACCTTCTTAGAAGCTGATTAAACATATTGAGCTTCATATCAGTGTAAATGTTCTTATCTTCACTGTGAGTTAACGCTTTTCATAAAGTATGGGCACTATAGAATTTATCTTTGACAAATTATAGAGGAACATGATATATTCTGAGTATAACATCAGATACTCAAGGTAGGAAAAACTGTTGGCTTTTCAATCTATGCTTGCCAAAAGGAAAGACAGAAAATCACTCAAAGGAGCAGTCTTCTCATTACCATGTTTTCATCTACTGAGGACAGAACTAAGAGGCCATCTGGTTGAACTGACCTGAAAAATGATTCTTGTTAACCTCTAACAGGGAAAAACTTTGTATTTATATATAAGGATACTATATATTAACATTTCCCAATTTCTACAAAAATGACAAGAATTGTATCTACCCATATGAAATGGGAAGTGAGATTGATCTTGGGGATTGTTAAAAGCTAAAATCTGAAAATAAATATTCTATCCTCTCTCTAGGCAAGTCTACCTTGAACTGATATAAAGTGTCCAGAGAATCAGAAAGTTTACCATGTTAGGCAAACAAATTAGAAGGAAAAAAAATGCCCAGGATACCCTAAATTTTGGAAGAAATAGCATTTTATTTTTAGATAGGGATACATTTATTGCTTCAGGGTACTGTAAAAGGCAGACTCATCTTAACACACATTAAGATAGAATGAAATAAATTTTGAAAGTACCTGAAGGGCATCCTGATATTCAGCCTCTCCGCATACTTGCACAACGTGTCCCATGGGATGTGGATTTTAATGAACATGATATCAGGGTTTGCAATAGCTGGCTGCAAAGGACAGCAAGAAGGCACCATTATTTAGAATCAGAACCAATTATATCATACCATCATTTGATTTGGGAGGAAGAAACATTATCCTGTTGGTTAGGCATTGATCATTCTCACTGATTTATAGGAAGTTTGTATGAATAAAAATCTCTTAATGAGGAAACACTTTAAGAAAAATGTAAAATGCCACTGAAACAGGCTAAGCCCTAGATAGTCCTAGACATAAATTCCTCAGGAGGATGACCTGTTGATCTTATGAAATCAAAATCGCCCTGGCAGGACAAGATTAATCCAAATAAGCATGTGACCTGTGAAGAGGCATATTGACCATATATGCCTATGCAGAAGGACCCTAAAGCTTCTTCCTCACGTCATAAAATCAACAAGTGGCTTTTCACTTGTCCCCTTCTCTAAATTCCCCCACTACCAACCAATGAAGGGACAGATTTGGGTTTATCTCCTGTCTCCTTGATGATTAACCCTCAAACAAGCTTTTTCATTTTGCAAAACCTCAGTGCCTTAGCACTGGCTTCTATGTGAGTCAGGAAATCAGCACTTACTTTATATCACCACCGTATACAAGAAACAATCACCTGTGTAAATAAAGTCATTGTTTTATATTAATTATTATCAAAATCCATATTCCTCAGTTAAACAATTATGAGCCAATTAAGTATCTCAAGCTGGGCATGGTGAATCACACCTGTAATCCCAGTGGCTTGGGAGGCTGAGGCAGAAGAATCACAGGTTCAAAGCCAGCCTCAGCAGCTTAGCGAGACCCTGTCTTAAATTAAAAATAAAAAAGAGCTGGGATGTGGCTTGGTGGTTCAGCATCCTTGGGTTCAATTCCCAGTACCAAAAAAATCCCCCCCAAACAATAACAACAACAACAACAACAAAACACCAAAAGCAAAACAAAGTGAACAAAAAAACTCAAGATCTAATTATTCTTTTTTAAAAGTTCTTTATAGTTAGATAATATTGGCATGAACGCCACACTGTGATCCTCTTATTCCTGTTCAGAGAGGGTAGAAGCACTGCAAATTGTCGCTAATCATTAGCTAATTAGTCCATGTATTTTTTCAAACACATTTTATTAAATAAGTACTAGCTCCTCAAACTAATTACTAGGTCCAATGATAAGCCCGAAAGAAAAATGGAATATGTAAATCAAACAAACCGAGGACCTCACAGCTGTTAAATTTGCATGCCTACTCTGGCTTTTTGTTTCATTTCTGCCTGTATCAAGACATAAGGATTTAACTGCCTTTTATCTAGATGAGAGGATTTAAGCAGTCAAGTATGCAGCAAAACATCTAAGGACCTTTTTTTCCAATTGAGATACTCTGGTCTAATGCTTAAAAATGCCAGAATTAGATCACTGTATGTAAATATTTTGATGACTCCATTAACCCAAGGTCAGATGTGTTTCTGAATAGTTATTTAGATTCTTTGCTTTCTACCAGCAAACTAATATAAATAGCTAAGTAACTGACTAGGCATTATATAGCACTCATGTTGATAGTCTACCTTTTAAAAATACCTACACAGGTATTTCCAGCACGTCTCAGTCCCACAGAGAATGAAACAAGTCTGTGGCCATTCCAGCATTGAACTCCATACAGAACATCTGTAATAGAAACTGCTTTTTTGCTTGCACATAAAGGCACAACTGAACTATTTTTTGGTAAACCTTTTCATTTAAATTTCAACTAGATGTATCCTCTCAAGAAATATACAATTCTTAAAAGCTCAAAAATGTTGAAGAAATTTGTCAGTTTAACTTAAAATCATGTTTTAAAATTAGCATGCAAAATTTTTATATTCATATGTTCATAAATTCCATATTCAAAATATGGATAATTTCATGGGCTTGCCAGAACATATCATATTTTGTGTTACCAATATTTCTAAACAATATTGCTAAAGAATCATGTCTTTGGACTAATATTCAAACCTAGAAGCAGTCTGAAATATGGCCACTCTACCTATTGGGCAAGCACTTTCACAGATCACCATTTGTGTAAAAATAAAGAAATGGAAAGGAAAGAAATAGAAATGAAGACATTTCATGATCAAGTGAATTTTAGGTTTCTTCAATAAAGAACTTCTGAAAACAATCTGATATGTATGCACTTGCTGAAAATAATAAAAGCATGCAATAAAGTATGCTGAATCTCTAAAGTTTTGGATTATGGATTGCTTTTCCATTTTACCTTACTGAGGTCCTAGTGCAATGCAAATTATGATGGGGGGTGCAATAAAAGATGATTTCACACCAGTTTATTTTTGGAAAGACTTTCCCTACTTGGAATATGTTTGTTTCAAATTCAAGGTAAAGGATTATAGAAACTACAGTGACAGAAGTTGACATAGTATGTCACAGATATCTATAGACCTTTGGAATCTGTCACTAATCAAGGAAAAGAAGAACATTTTGAGGTTGATATTCCAGGTCTTTTTGGTGAATGCTCCAGATTAAACTTTGTGTAAAGGTTTTGGTGCTGAAGTGGTAGAGATAATGAAACATTTTCAGGGCTCCAGTTGTTGCAGCCCTTGCCTAGCCTGCTGGAGACCCTGGGTTCAATTCTCAGCACAAGACACAGTCTTTTTAGAATATAAAAAGCTTAAGCATTCAGCTATTTAAACGACTTCTCCATTCAGGGCCAGTTAAAGATGCATTTCATTTTTATTATATTTCTTCCTACACTATTAATTCAAAAGTTCTTATATTTAAAATGATAATAAAGATCTTTCTTTTGAAACTGTGGTGTCAGCTACTGGTGTTACACCTACTTGCCTTCCACTTACCAAGCACAATTTAAATGTCTTCGATCCTAACTGCCTACTTAGAACAAATCACATGGACTGGTAGAAAAAGTACAGGGTTTGGAATCTCAGAGACTTCAGTACACATTCCTTTGCTACCATTTCTTATCTTTTAGAAGTTTGAGATGATTGGCTGACCACTCTGGGAATGAGGAGAGTGCTCTCTGACTCACAGGGCTGCTGTGGCCTGAGAGATGGATGTGCAATGCCTCAGCCTGATCAGTTCTCAGTATGCTCCTTCTTGTGTGAGGGCATGCCTTTCAAATCAGATGCCACCCAAGTCTCAAAGGTTCCCTGGAGTTAGTCTGTATCTTGTTTCTTCCCTCAGGAAGTAGTTGCCTGGTTCTTCTTTGGTAGAGCCTGTGTCTTAGTTTCCTATGCCTTCCAATAGACCTTTGAGACACACAGCATAAAGCCAGTAAGACTCTATGACTTGGGGAAAAACTCTGAAATACAGTGACCTGAATCAAGATTTAAGTTAAGTGGGGCTAGGGGTATAGCTCAGTTGGTAGAGTGTTTGCCTCACAAGCACAAGGCCTTGGGTTCAATCCTCAGTACTGAAAAAAAAAAAAAAAAAATTAAGTGGCTGAATTTTTTTCTCTGATAATATAAACTGAGTATAAACTCTCAAAACTCTCAAAAACAACAACACAATTGTACTTTTATAGACTTTATGGTTTCTTTGAAAGATTTGTTTATCTTTATGTATTTAAATTGTCCTGTTAGTATATTATTTGTTCCTAGAAAGAGATGGATTCTTCAACTTAAGTCATGCCATTTCTCAGAACCCTACTTCATCCAGAGTGGAAGCCAGTTTCTCCAGTGACCTGCACAGCTCTTCAGATCTCATCCTGTGTGTCTCCACAACCACATCCACCACTTCTCTCCCTCCATCACTCCACTCCTGCTGTTGGATCACTCACTTGCTTGTCTCTGTTCTATTCTTCTTTTTCATGTAGTATTTTTATTTTCTATTTAATTGCACAAGTGTCACAAGAGAAAATGCTCTGTTTTGTTCATTTACATATCTACAGCAGCCATCTTCTGTGTTAGACTCACAGTGGATGCTCACCAAGCATTTGCTGAATGAATGGATGGACTTGTTTTGGGTACACATTCTGTCTAACATATTCCTAAGCAAGAGATGATGAGGATAAGAAAACCAATAAGTCTGAACTGATCTGAAAGAGGGCACTGTGTCAGGATCCAAAATAGCATTATGAACAGCTTGCCTGGTACTGATTATTAATTCATCACTGTCAACCTCCAGGATATGAAATAATCCAATAACCTTAAATAAAGGGATGCTCCAAAAGATTTCTGCATTAAAATGACTATAGTCAATGAGTGAAATGTTAATCTAAGTGCACATATAGACCATTTCTCATTTTATATTTCTTAACTTTAAATATATATGTACATATATATTACATATATGAAACTTTAAATGCAAACACACATGCACACATATACCTTTTTAAGTAACATGACCTATCTTCTTTTCTAACTCTCTCACCTAACTTAATCTATTACTAAACCTCCACTTAAAAAAATGAAAGAAAAGTAGATCCATTTTTTGCTAGTGGGCAGGGAATGGTGAAGGAATATTGCTGTGAAGGGGAAGAGGACCTTCTTTTTTGGAATCACGAGCTGCAAACTTGGCACTCTTTTCAACCCTGATGAAAGCAGGTTTCTCAGAGGGAACAAAACACCCACAACCTTCACACTCACTTTAGCATTTAATTATTCCACCCCAAATTCCCAAGAGGTAGAAGAGTCACTCCTGAGAAAAGAGGAAATTTAAAAATTATCTTTTTACAAAGGTACTCTGTAAGTTTTTGGCACAGAGCAGAAAGAGCATGTGGTATCCCATGGTTTTAAATATAAGTGAAAGATACAGCTGATGTGAATTGAAAATTGAGTTGGATTACCAAGTACCTACCCTGACAGTTATAAATCATCTACCTATTCATTTGGATGGCCTTCAAATATACATCATGATCCTTTTATAATATTATCATCTAGAAATTATTCACACCAACATGCAATTTAGTAAGTTTTTGAGATCTTCGTGCTAGTTCAGTGCTTCACTCTGCTGAATATATATATTAAATTATGGAGAATCATTCTCCAGTCTTCATCTTTCAGCTAACAAATTCAATGCCTGCTGACATTTTCACAAATCCATTTCCCCTTTCTTCTAATACTCTGTACTAAATATGTTCAGTAAATATTGGTTAAGATGAAGTTGCAACCAAAGGTCACAACCTTCAATAGAAGGAACTTTGAGAGGGAATAAATGTTTATGAAGCCACGAAATATTGATTTGATAAAACACCTCTAAGTATCTATCTTCCAATTAGTCATAAGTTAGCAGCCAATTTAGTCTATAGCATACTTCAGTTATATTCTGTCACTGTAAGTTTATTTCCAGACCTGTTTGCTTAGAAGAGTAATATACAGTTGCATGTTACTGAATGTTTTTTAACAGTATGGTAGGCAAGGCTCTCCAGATCTCTGCTCCTTGTATTCACAAACTAAAATCCCTGGTGTCTGTGAATACAGTATGATAGGCATTCCCATGACTAGGAGCAGGTACAGGACATACTGATGTTAAAGAAGAGATTATCTTTCATGGCTAATGAGTCCCTTAAAGGGACTGGACTCTTTCTGCAAGAAAGATTCAAAACAGCAGAGGGACACAATGAAAATTCTCTATTTCTGGCTTTTCAAATGGAGAGAGGGCTCATGTGGCCAAGAACGAGAATGGCCCTGAGGAACCAAAATCCCGAAAGGAAATAAGCAACTCAGTCCTACAACCACAAGGAAATCAGTTCTTCCACAAACATGTCAGCATCAATGAGTCCCCTGAGCTCCGTGAGCTTTCAAGTACAAATGTGACCCAGTAAATACTTTGATTTGTATCTCAAAAGAAACTGGGCAAAGACTCCAGCAGTGTCATATCCAAACGTTTGACCAATAGACTTTATTTTACTCAGTGTTTTAGTTACACATAGTAGTTGGATTCATTTTGAGAAAATCACACATGCATGAAAATCTGGGTTCAATCACTGTTCCCCCAATTTCCCTATGCTCCTTCCTCCTCCATTCTCCTTCCTCTACTGATTTCTTTTCACTCATTGATTTGTTAATTTTTGATTAACAAATCAAAATTTGTTATATACATTATGGTGAAATTCCATGTGTATATTTATATATGTAAAGAAGAAGATTTTTTAAAATTCATTCCATATTCCCTCCCTTTCCACATCCCTTCTCCCTTTCTCTCCATCTCCTTCTTCCACTCCACTGGTCTTCTCTATATCTTTATGATATCTGCTCCTTCCAACTCTCATCTTCTTTCCCTTATTTTGCTCTAATTTCCACAAATGAGAGAAAACATCACTGATTTTCTGAGTCTGACTTATTTCCCTTTGTATAATATTCTCCAGTTCCATCCATTTACCATAAATGCCAAAATTTCATCCTTTTTATGGCTGAGTAAAACTTTAATGTATATACATACCACATTTCCTTGATCATTCATCTATTGTTGGGCATCTGGGATGATTCCATAATTTGCCTGTTGTGAATTGTGCTGCTATAAACATTGAAGTGACTGTATCACTATGGTATGCTGATTTTAGTACTTTTGGATAAATAACAAGGAGTGCGATAGCTGGTGACCCACAGAATTTTGAGCATACAAATGTAATTTGTGATAATTTGTAAACTAGGAATAGACACATAATACAATAGTTTAAAGAAATGTTGATTTAAAACCCGCAGACAGTATTTTATGATATAATGTTAGAATACTTATTGTAGAAAAATGGCTTTGCTTATTTACACTGCATTTGCCTCAGTAGGTTGATTGTATACACTAACCAGGGAATCATAAATCTACTCCTGATAAATTTAACTGTTTTAAAAGAGAATTTTGTCATCCTCAGTATAGGAACAAAAATAGAGTTAATGCATTTGTAAAAATGTCTATGTTAATGGATAAAGAAACTGTGACATATACATATATATATACGTATATATATATGTATGATGGAATATTTCTCAGCTTTAAAGAAGAATGAAATTATGTCATTTGCTGGTAAATGGATGGAGCTGAAGAGTATCATGCTAAGTAAATAAGCCAAACCCAAAAAAACCCCAAAAGCCAAATGTTTTATCTGATATGTGGATAGGTGGATGCTGATTCACAATAAGGGGGGGTGGATAGGAAAGAATAGAGTTACTTTATGTTAGGTGGAGGGGAGTGAAGGGAGGGGAGGGGGGATGGGGTAGGAAGGATAGTAGAATGAAGCAGACATTACTACCTCATGTACATATATGACTACATGACTGATATGATCCTACAACATGTACAATCAGAAAAAAGAGAAATTATACCCTATTTATGTATGATCTAGCAAAATGTATAAAAGCATTCTATGGCCATGTACAACTAACTAGAGCAAAAAAATTAAAACATTAAAAGAAGAAAAAATGTCTAAGTTAAGTAAATACTTATAAAAATTAAATTTAAATTTAATAATCTTGATTTTAATAATCTTGAATTTCCTTGATAGTCTGTATTTTTAATCTCCCCCCTCACTCTTTCCCAAAGGCATAAAAGCACTGCTTTTATCAGAGCTCTCCATATCCTCCATCACAATGGGCCTCTCTCTGCTCCTACTGACTTCTTGGCAGTATTTTACCCTAATGAACAACTCTTCCCTGTTATGTCTCATCTCCTGCTCTTTCACCTACCTCAACTCTCTCAAGTGTCTATTCTCCTTTCTTACCCTTGATAGGTTCATCCCACAACTAATTTTTCCCCATAATCTTCAGTGTTTTTTTGTCCCAATATCTGGCTTATATAAATATCCATATTCTATAGATTAAAGTATTTGTCTTCAGGTGAGACTCCTCATTTCAACTCTAGACATAAACTTCAAATATCTCTCTATTTGTGTTTCTCAAAGGTGTCTCAATTACTAGCTTTTCATTCCCATAACCTCTGTCTTTCTTCTTTCACAAACCAGCTCTCTTTCAGGAAGCACTATTTTTACTATATTTTACTATGACTTCTGCAGGTAGCATTCTGTTTCATTGTGATCCCATAATGGAATGGATTCCTTTTTATCAAGTTGCTTTCTTTCAGATGGCACATGCTAGCATAGCACCTTGTCGTACTCCTACTATAACACCATTTTGTTTTAATCATTAAGTAGCTATCCTCATTATATCATTCTCCTTTTCTATTATGGTCTATTTTCTCCCATGAGAACATGGTCCATTTTTACGTTGATTTCTGTTTCATCTCAGATTATGGCATACAATAGGACCCCATTTATGCTCCTTGAATGAGTAAACAAATTGCTCAAGCCACAAACTCAAGTTATCCTTGAGATCATTTCTTATCTTATCCAAATAACCACTAAGTACATAAATATATATATACACACATACATATACATTAACTGAAATATCAATCAAATTCATTTATCTCCATCTTTAATGCTACTCATGATCTTTTTGCATCCAGTCATTCTCTTGAAATCCATCCCCTTTTCAGTAATCTGAGCTGTCCTTTTGAAAAAAAATATGATCATAATACTGCAAGTTTAAAATTATTTAGTAGCTTTGCATTTTTCTTAAGATAATGATCAAAAGCTTAAGTACAAAACAGACTGACTTAAATAGAGCCATTCTTTTCAACCTTGTTTGGTAATCTTCCTTTCTGAAATTTAAAAATGTCAATGTCCTGTCCTTCCATGACCATCCTGATAGTCAGCTGAGGCATACCCTTGTAGGGGATGCCATCAGTAGTTTAAAAGATCATTCTAATGCATGACCAGCAAAGCCATATCCAGCCCTCTTTTCACCACCTTAGCACTATTAAATTTTCAAATTTCAATTCTAAGATTAAAATCTTTTTTCATTTCTTCACTTATGATTTCCTCTTACCCTCCAGACTAGACTATTTCCCTTGTTATAAGCCATTTTAGTTCCATTTACTTTTCTTTCAGATCATTTATTTCAATTCAAAATTATGAAAAGTATTGTAGTAAGGAAGAATTTTAAGCATTATATCAATAAGTAAAGATTCAAGCCACCTTCTATCCCATCATCCATCTTATGCAAAGTCACTGAAATTCTCTCTTAGTTATGCAAATGTTAGATAGAAAGGGCATGACAAAAATTCTCTTTCATTTTTTCTCTCTTTTTATTTTTCTTTCCTTCCTTCATTCTTTCCTTCCTATCTTTTAAATTTGCAACATAGGCAGAATTTCTTAGACAGTTTGGATCAAATAAAAATCCCTATCTCTGCTCCAAAACTAATAATATCTAATCTGGAGAAATTGGGTAAACTTAACCCATTATACTCTCAGAAAAGAGAGAAATCTATTTACTCTAACAGGGAGGCACCTGAGGGACAGAAAGAAGAAGTCAAGCCTGACAATCTGTGTTCAATACAATGGTTACCGTTTGTAGTCCTTGCTGGTTCCAATAAAATATACAGTTTGGATACACCTCCTGACCCCGCTGTCCTGGCACTTCACTGAACTGTGGGGAACACATCCTAAGAAAGTGAATGTGAACTGAAAGAACTCTTGCTGAAACTCAGAATGAAAAACCTCTCTGTCCAGGAATGACAATAGACAAGCAGATATTGTTCTGCTGAGCACATAAACACAAGCACCTTTGGCAGGGATGGAAGAGTGAGGGCTCAAGGATGAATGGACTTCCCTTTGAGAGCAGAATAGAACCTTTGTGGATGAGTAACAACAAGTATTATTCTTGGGAGCAGCTTGGAGGAACAGGGAGAGAAAGACCCTAGGAGAATCTGGATTTTCTACCTAGAAAACTAAGTAGTGTTGGTAGGACATGTTTCTTACAAATACCCAGTTTTCATATTCAACTTTCTACAGACCAAAGACAGTGATGGGGTCCACTTTATTCATTGGATCCCCCAGCAGTTTGTTCAGTGCTTCACAAATTGTTTGCTGAATAAATAGTGGGAGATGCATGAGCAAAATAGCTACCAGTATTATAATAGTCTCTTGTAAACTATTCTATGAGCAAGTGAAGAATGGATTAATTTTATTTGTATGGAGCAGAGGTCACCAAGAACGCTAATGAATAAAAGCCTGTCATAAGACTGAATTTATGAGATTTTTTGCAAGAAATAGTTATTCATTTAATTACTCACCAGTAATGGGGATATTCTGAGCTAAACTTCCCAGAAAAAGAGTAAAAACAACAAATAAATAAAGGCTAATAGAAGACTGGTCTGTATTTCATTCACCCTGTTCTGTAACACTTGGCACTGTGTAAATAACTCCTTCCTTGCAGAGCCAAGTTACCGTGTGTTTGTTATTTTACATCTACTAAAAGGTTTTAATGAATATAAGTGGATTAGTTGTTCCTGGGTCACCCCAAGTTACTGTCCAGTACTTTCTATTGTGTGTTCCTCAGAAAAGTGATTCCAGGACACATTCTGTGAAAAAAAAATGGGAGTGGTTTCAGAGTTTAATATTAAAGTATTTCCTAATACTCAACTTTTATTAGCAAATTAAGTAGATCTTTAATCAAAGAATTCATCAAGGCTACTTTTTTACCTACTTTCTCTTATATTTTAGAAATGTAGTTAGGAATATCTCTAATATTTCATTTAGATTTTTTTCTCTCAGAGGGAGTATAGCTAACTAAATCCTCAAGTTGTAATTCTATGCACCAAGTGAAAAGTTCCGTAGGTAATGAGAATTAATGTATTCATAATATACTGCTCAACAACAGAACTGAGTAGAATAACATGTGTCATAAAGATGACTAATTTTGTATAAAATGTTTATATACAGAAAATACATTAAGAGGCAGGTATCAGTAAAAAATCAAGCCTCTAAAGTAGAGAATGATATGATTTAAGAGGTAGCAGATGTGAACTTGGCTGTATGCTACATATTTCAATGCTTTTAACTTTTTAAATTAAGATTTTTTTCTTTATCTAATATAAATAAATATGTGATTTTAAAAACACAGAAGATTTAATTAAAATAGCAAGAATGGTAATTTTTAGATTATAGGACTTTGAGGATGATGAGGTAATTTTTGGATTTCAGGACTATCAGCTTTTGTCTCCTATTTTTATTTTCATTTTTTTCCTAATGGCTTTGGTACATTTATTGTTCCACTAGAAATAAAATAAACAATTAAAAAAATTAAGACCCAACAAACAAAGAAGTATTGGGACTTCTTCAAACAAAGTACTTATAGTTCCAACAACAAAAAACAGACATTAACAGTTTGGCAAACATTTTTCTTTCAACATTTCAATTTTTTTTTCCATAGAATTTTCTATTTCACATGGACACTGTCATTACTTATTCAGTTTTTAATTGCTAAAAAAAGTCATGCCCTTTGAAAAATAAATTGTACAGAAACAAAGAGGAAAAAGTGAATATGTGTGTATGTATATGCATTTCCATTAGGAGAAAATGGGTATGTATTTTATGAAGTCACGTGATATATTTCTCCATACTTAAGCACAATTGATCATATATGTTCGGGAATATTATACCACAAAGCAGATAATGCTAAAGCACCTACCTCCTTCTCCAACATCAAGCCTTCTGCTCTGAGGTTCTTTTCAAATGTATTTCTTTTGCCATATTGTATATTTGTCTTTCTATAAACCAGGATGTAATCAATTCGTTTTTTGCCATCTTTGAATAGAAGTCCACTAGAGGCTACGTAATTCATGTCATTCTGTGAATAAAGCAAAGATTGTAAGCTGTAAGTTACATAAGTGCACATTTTCATTAAAATCATTAGTGACTTGATATAAAAATGTATTTTTAATATTCTAGACTCTTACAGTGAGATATAGAGGGATAATTAAAGAACACATGCAATATTCTATAAGAGACTGATAAGCAATTGATATTCTAAGATCTGAAATTTGGTGGTCTGATTCCTGAACTGGGGTTCACTTTACTGGTATGAGTATGTATCTATTTTATTCAAAAAGGCTCTATAAAAATAATATCTGCTAACATATGCTGATGTTACTGATCTTTGTCCAGACTTCAACTTTTTCTCATTTAATTTACTTGAAACTTACATTTCAAAGTTAGCCACTAAGGCAAAAATAAATCTTACTTAACTTTCCCATACACACATATATCAATATACAATAGTGAATTTCCACATCATGTGCATCAGTAGACTAGGATCCAAATTAGGATAAGATGTACTCCATGCTTGTATGAATATGTCAAAATATATTCTACTGTCATGTATGACTAAAAACAAAAAAATAAAAAATATATGTAAGTACTAAGAAGTGAAATCAAAATGTATTAGATAGCACTCTGATCAGGCATAAAATATATTTTCCTATAAGAATAATGAAGCAATACCAAAACCAGACAATAATTCCTGAGTTTCTTGCTTCAGAATATATTTACTTCCAGGAAATAGGATTCCAAAACAATTATAATAGATTATTTATCAAAACTCATCACTGGACCATCAGCACTGCTTGAAGGCCCTTATCTTGCTATATCCAAAAACGCAAGCTGTTTTTCAAAGACTCTGCCCAATTTTCTACCAAAATTCCTGCCTTGCAAGACTGATCTCAAAATGATTCAGCTCCAGCCCTACAGCTTTTGAGAACTCTTTCCTAAGTTCACTCTTCTAAAACACTACTCAGACTACACAAATGGTATTCTTACTTGCTATGTACAACTTAATCAAAACCAGTTTTACTGGCCAACACTTATCCCAATGGATTCCTTTGGAAGGTGGTACCTGTATGTTGCCCGAGATCAGAAAAGTCAGGACTTGAATCCAGTTTCCCCTGCCTCCGGATTCATGCTCTTAGCTAACATCTACTGGTTTTTATTTCTCTACGTTTCCTCCAGCTATTTGCATATCTGTGCCAACTCTCTATTTCATGTTTCCCATACAAGAATTCTTGAAATAAAAACACTAACTAACATCTGGAGACTTATCAGATGATTTCAGACAAAGGCATCTCAGACAGCTTTGACAGACTGACAGCAATCCATATATAGCTCTTTTTAAAATAAGTGACAAAATGGCATGGTATCGGCACAAAAACAGACATGAACGCCAATGGAACAGAAGAGAAGACACAAAAACTTACCTATATAAATAGAGTTATCTCATACTAGACAAAGGCACCATAAACATGGAGAAAATAAAACCTTTTCAACAAATGATGCTGAGAAAACTGGATATCAATATGGAGTAGAATGAAATTGAAACCTTGCACAAAACTCAACTCAAAGTGAATCCAGGACCAAAGAATTGGACCAGAGAAGTGCATGTACTAGAAGAAAAAGTAGGCTCAACTCTTCACCATGTCAACTCAGGAACACACTTTCTCAATAAGTCCTAAAGTACAACAAGTAAAAACAAGAATCAATAAATGGGAGGTATCAACCTAAAAAGCTTCTTCACAAGAAAGGAAAATCAAGAATGTGAACAGAGAGCCTACTGAATGGGAGAAAATCTTTGCCACCAGTGCCTCAGATAAAGCATTAATCTATGGAATATACAAAACAAAACAAAACACAAAAACAAATAACCCAATCAGTAAATGGGCTGAGGAACTAATAAGCACTTCACAGAAGAAGAAAGTTGAATGATCAAAAAATAGATGAAAAAATATTAAAATCTCTAGCAATTTGAGAAATGCAAATCAAAACTACACTGAGATTCCATCTCACTCTAGACAGAATGACAATTATCAAGGATGCAAGTAACAATAAATGTTGGCAAGGATATGGGAGTGAAGGTACACTCATACATTGCAACCACTCTTAGAAAACTTTGAGTGGAACTTCCATTTGATCCAGTTATCCCACTCGTAGGTTTATACCCAAAGAACTTAAAGTTCTTTAGCATATGCTTTAACTTAAAGCACACTACAGTGATGCAGCCACATCAATGTTTATAGCAGCTCAATTCACAATAGCTAAGCTATGGAACCAACCTAAGTGCCCTTCAACAGATGAATGGATAAAGAAAATGTGGTATGTATACACAATGGAATACTGCTCAGCTATAAAGAAGAATGGAATCATGGCACTTGCTGGTAAATGGATGGAAGTGGAAAATAACATGCTAAGTGAAATAAGCCAGTCCCAAAAAAACAAAGGTTGAATGTTCTGTCTGATATGTGGATGCTAAACCACAGGGAGGGAATAATAGAAGTTCATCGAATTAGACAAGAAGAAACAAAGGGAAGTGGGATGGGAAAGGAAAGACAGCAGAATGAATTGGATATAACTTTCCTGTCCTTATATATAAATAAATGATCAGTGTTACTCCACATCACGTACAACCACAGTAATGGGATCCTATTTAGAATAAGTTATAATTATTCTATGTATGTATAATATGTCAAAATACACTCTACTCTCATGTATATCTAGAAGAACAAATAAAAAATAAATAATCAGTGAATGACTTTTAGGGACTGGGAAGGGTGCTGACAGGGAGGGATGAAGGAAGGAGGAATTGAGACTAGAAGCAGAGTGGTTGTTCTCAGTTAATAATAATGTATGCATGCATGGAAACATCACAGTAAGTACCATCTCTTTGTACAATTAATATGTAGTAATACTAAGAAAAGAAGTAAGGACTAGAGAGTGAGCTGGCCTCCCAGGAGGGAAAAACAAAAAAGTAATTCAGGTATAACAACAGAAAGTGTATTGCAAGATTGTCATCTATGGCCACAGGTTAGGTAGTTTCAGTAGCCTTTGAGGGGTTCTGCTATTCAGAGAATAGTTTCAAGTGTGTGAATTCACAGGACTAGAGACACCAAGGCTCAAGTAAAGAAGGTGGTGTACAGTCTGTTATTCAGTGAATGCAAGGTTATGAGATTTCCAGGAACATTTTATTAAGTACCACAATAAGTCCAAGCAAGCAACACCATGAACGCACTAGAGCTTGTAGTTGCTGCATCATTATCATCATCATCATCATAAATAATGATGATAGCTATCATTTGTTGAACTCTTACTGTGGGCCACACATTATGCTATGTGTTTCCTATGTAATCCTCATAACCCTTTGAAGTATATGTTGACAGGAATACACAGAAGCCAAAGAGTGACATCAGATTTCATAGAAAAGTAAACCGTGAAATGAGAAATTTCACCTATTTAATAACTTATCTGGATGAGTTCACTACAATATTAAAAAAAGACAAAAGCAGCACATAAAAGCAGATATTCCTATGACTGAGATTGAGATAGTTTCAAAGGCTAGCATCAGCAAGACATTACATGATAGGGACAGTGAGGGTTTTTCACTTGGACATCAGAGACAAGGTCAGATTCTAGAAAGCTTCTGCTTTTACCACTCCAGAGATTTCTCTCCTCAAAGTCACCAATGACATACTTGTTGATATATTAGTTATCAATTTTATGTCCTCCTTTTACATTACCTATAGGCAGTTGAATCATTTCCTTCTGCCTGGTATAACCTTTTCCTTGGACTCCCAGTATACCTCATGTATTTGAATTTCTTTTACTTGAGATGGTTTCTATCTTCCATTGGTTTGCTAATGAACCAATCACTGGTCCTCTTGCTTTCTTCATTTATACTCCTTTCCTAGCTATTTCATCCTGTCTCATGGCTTTAAATGGCCATTTATATGCTGACAACACAAAATTAATCTTCACAGGCTTGTAGACCCAACTCCATTCTTGATTTCTTCACTTGGTAGTCTCTGGATCTATCACAGTCAACTGTCCAAATGGAATTCCATATCTTCTAAATGCAGGTCTTCCCATAACCTTTTTTATTATGCAATACTGTCCCTTTTAATTGCTCAGACCAAAAGCCTGAGTCTTCCCTGTTTCCTCCTTCTCATTCATCAAAGAAAACCCTACAAAATATATTTAGAATTTTACCATTTCTAGAAATTTCAATACTAACAGTATGATTGAAACCATAATTGCCTCTTAATTGGATTATTACAGTAGCCTGACACATCTCTTTGCTGCTACATGTGTTCCTCTCCAGTCTGTTTCCAAGCTGCAATACCCAAGTGAGCCTCAACCTTATAGTTGACCTCACAGAACTCCTTTTTTACCAGGCCCTCCAAATGCTTTCTGTGTACTCCTCATTCTTGATCCCACTTTCCCTAATACAGTTTTTATTAGCACCTGCTAATATCTAACATGCAATCTATCAGTAAATAATTAGTTTATTTAATTATCTTTTGTTACTTACTAACTTATCCTGTTAGAATGTACATTTTATGAAGGTAATTTCTAAATGTTTTTTCACTGAGTAGTCCAGACACCTAACCTCCACAAAAAATGCATACTAAGTATCAATAAATATTTCTAAGAAGAAGGAATAAAAGAAAGTAGGGAGTAGGAGGAAAGAAGGAAAGGAGAAAGGAGGAAGGCAGGAAAGGAGAAGAGATCCATAGATGTATGTAACCAGGAGGGGTAACTTAAAGAACATAAGATATAGAAAATTTCAACAGATCAATTTCAAGCAAGGAAATTGAAGACTCCATAAAAAGTCTACCAACAAAGAAAAGCCCAGGACTGGATGGAATCTCTGTGCTTACTACCAGACTTTCCAAGAAGAACTTATACCAATACTCCTCAAAATATTCCATGAAACAGAAAAGAAGGGAACCTTCCAAACTCATTCTATGAAGCTAGTATTACCCTGATACCCAAACCAGACAAAGACACATCAAGGAAAGAGAACTTCAGGCCAATACCAGTGATGAATAAAGTTGCAGAAATTCTCAATAAAATCCTGTCAAATTGCATACAAACACATATTAAAATGATAGTGTACCATGAAGTGGGGCTCATTCCAGAGATGCAAAGTTGGTTCAAAATATGGAAATCAATAAATGTAATTCATCACTTCAACAGATATAAAGATAAGAACCACATGATTACCTCAAGATGCAAAAAAACCAATTGACAAAATTCAGCATCCATTCATGTTCAATAGACTAGAAAAACTAGGGATAGTAGAACATACCTCAACATTATAAAAACCATATATGTAAACCCAAGGTCAACATCATTCTAAATGGAGAAACATTGGAAACATTTCCTCTAAAAACGAACAAGATAAGGATGCTCTCAATCACTACTTCTATTCACTTCTATTTCAACATAGTCATTGAAGCGCAGCCAGAGCTATTAGACAAAAGAAAGAAATTAAAGGAATATGAAAAGGAAAAGAAGAATTCAAACTATCCTTCTTTGCTGATAATATGATTTTATATTTAGAAGATCCAAAAAACTTCACCAAAAAATTCATAAACAATGTAGCAAAGTAGCAGGATATAAAATTAACACCCATAAGTCAATTCCATTTCTATACATGAATGACAAATCAGCTGAAAAAGAAATCAGGAAAACTATTCCAATCACAATAGCCTCATAAAAATAAAATAATTGAGGATCAATCTAACAAAAGATGTGAAAGACTTCTACAATGAAAAATACAGAATACTAAAGAAAGAAACTGAAGACAACCTCAGAAAATGGAAAAATTCCCTATGTTCTCAGATGGGCAGAATTAATATTGTCAAAATGGCCATACTACCAAAAGCATTATACAGATTTAATGCAATTCCCATTAAAATTCCAATGAAGTTCTTTATAGAAAAAGCAGTCACAATATTCGTTTGGAAAAATAAGAGATCCAGAATATCGAAAGCAATCATCAGTGAGAAAAGTGAAATAGGAGAAATCACAATACCAGACTTAAATTATACTACAGAGCTATAGTAACAAAAATGGCACAGTACTGGCCCAAAACATAGAATCAAAGACCAATGGAACAGAATAGAAGAAAGAGAGACAAATCCACATTAATACAGTTATCTTATACTAGACAAAGTCACCATAAACATACACTGGAGAAAAGATAGCCTTTTCAACAAATGGTGCTGGGGAAGCTGGAAACCATATGTAGTAGATTGAAGTTGAACCCCTGTATTTCACCCTCCACAAAACTCAACTTAAAGTGGATCAAGGACTTTGGCATAAGGCCAAAGACTCTGTGCATATTGCAGAAAAAGTAGGCCCAATGCTCCATAATATTGCCTCAGGAATGCACTTCCTTAATTAGACTCCAAAAGCATAAGATGTAAAATCAAGAATCAATAAATTGGATGGCATCAAACTAAAAAATTTCTTCACAGCAAAGGAGACAATGGAGAACATGAACAGAAAGTCTACACAATGGGAGAAAATCTTTGCCACCTGTAGCTCAGATAGAACACTAATCTCCAGGATATACAAAGAACTCAAAAAACTTAACACCTAAAAACCAAATAACCCAATCAATAAATGGGCAAAGGAACTGAACAGGCACTGTATAGAAGAAATTCAAATGGTCAAAAAACATGAAAATATATTCAATATCTCTAGCAACTAGAGAAATGGAAATTAAAACCATTGAGATTCCATCTCACTCCAGTCAGAATGGCAAATATGAAGAATTCAAGTAACAATAAATGTTGGCAAGGATGTGGGGAAAAAGGTTCAATCATGCATTGCTGGTCAGACTGCAAACTGGTACAACCACTCTGGAAAGCACTATGGAGATTCCTCAGAAAACTTGGAATGGAACCACCATTTGACCCAGCTATTCCACACCTCAGCATATACCCAAAGAACTTAAAATCAACATACTATAGTGACACAGCCACATCAATGTTTATAAGTAGATCAATTTACAACAGCCAAGCTTTCTTTGGAACCAACCTAGGTGCCCTCAACAGATAAATAAAGAAAATATTATGTATGTGTGTGTGTGTGTGTGGGTGTGTAAACATACACACACAATGGAATGTTACTCACCTATAAATAAGAATGGAATTATGGCATTTGTTGGTAAATGGATGGAACTAAAGAATATCACACTAGGTGAAATAAGCCAGTCCCAAGAAAACAGAGGTTGAATGCTCTCTCTGACATGTGGATGCAAACACATAACAAGGGAGGGTAGAGACGGGAAGTATAAAAGATCATTGGATTAGACAAAGGGGAAATGAAGGGAAGGGAGTGGGTATGGGAATAGGAAAGACAGTAGAATGAATTGAGCATAACTTTCCTATGCTCATATATGAATACATGACTAGAGTAACTCCACATCATGTTCAAATACAAGAATGGGATCAAAATTATAATGGGTTGCACCCCATGAACATATAGTAAGTTAAAAATACACCCTACTCTCTTGTATATCTAAAAATGACAAATAAAAAAGAAGGTAGGTAGGGAGGGAGAGATGGAGGGAGGAAAGGGGAAGACAGGAAGGGAAAAGAAGATCCATAGTTGTATGTAACCAGGTAGGGCTAACTTAAAAAATGTAAGACCAAGAAGAAATTGTGAGGTCATTCATCATCATCTTGCCTGCAGTTTTATAACAGATCAAATCATAAGCAGCTGGGACAAACATCCACATATAGCTGGATATTGCAATAGTAACGGCTTAGCCTTTTGTTTATAACAATGGCTGCCTCCAGGCATCTCCATGCTGATCTAAGCAAGACTGCATGAAAAATGAAATAATACATAAATGTACCTCTTCATTTTCTTTTCCCTACAGTATACCAATCCTCTCTTGTTCAGGAAAAAGTTACTGATTGAACCTTGTAGTAAAAAAAAAAAAAAAGCTTAATCTGGTGGAGGAAAAAACCCTTCAAGAAGAAGGTCTAGAAATGAAGTGGTTGATTGGTAAAATAATAAAATAAAATAACAGAAAATGGAAAATTTTCTAAATGATTGCATATGCTTTTCATATTTTAAAAACAACAAAGACTAAAAGTGAACTCCTGGTTATTATTATCCATTACTGTTATTTTAAGCAAAATAAATGGTAAACTCTTCCAGAGAAACAGCTAAAAATTTACTGTTAAAAATAACTACAATTTTAACAATAAGCACACTGAGATATTATACCCATTTTTCTTCTCATTCTGAGAAAACATGTTCACAAGTGCCATTAATTAACATGCTACTCTATTATCTAATTATTCTATCAATTCTAAATTATTAATGATGGGTTTTGTCAGTTTTACCAGATACATTAAAATATACATATGAATGTGGCAAAACATAAGCATGCAAGATTTGAAAATCTCTTTCAAATTATACATAAATAAATCAATATAGGTTCACACAGTTTTAAGGTTAAAATCATTATATTTTATTTGAAATTTATGACAACCATTAACCAGGATGTACATTAATGAATGATAGAAATGATGTCTGACAGTATAGTTTTAACCAGGATGTAAATTAACCCATTTTCAAACTTGTTGTTTAAAAGCAGAACAGACAAAATTTATTACACATATCATTATATCCAACTTCAATTGTTTGATAAAGTAACAGCTGATGGAGCATGAAATCAAAACTCATCTCTTGACTTATCTGGTACTGAAATGATTTCCAACTACATTGGGGAATGTGTTCCATTTAGAATCAGATCTTCACATTTATTGTTCCCAAAAGACAGAATAAAACTAGCTTTTCACAGGGAAGCTGAGATGCAGATCATTCATCAGGTACCTGCCCGAATTTACAACATTTTCTTTTCAAACAACTCAGTCATTAATGCATTTGCACACCATGAAGCTCAGATACTTTTGGAAAAGTGGATCTTCTTAAAGAATTCTTCAAGAATATGTGATAGTTCAAGTTGAGAAGGGATGTTTTACAAAGATGTTAGCCTATTGTCAAAATAGCAGTGAAGATTTGCCATCTCATTAGAACACTCTTTAGTTTATTCTTCAATAAAATCACATCAGTAACCATATATATATATATAAAACCATATATATATATATATATATATATATACACACACACATATATATATATATTCTTAATCTAACAAGCACTTATTGGGCACCTAATGTGTGCTGGATGTCATGCTAAACCCTAGGGATATAAAACAAGGAGGCAGTGAATAATTTCAGGGATTTAAACATTTACTTGGGGTCAAAGACATAAAAAAGTATAGTTACAATGCTGTGTCTATTATATATTAGTTATAGAGGTATGATTTATAGGCATATCCAGAAGAGGGGTCTGATAGTCACTGGACTCACACTATCTTGTAGAATTTATCAAAGTTAGACACACACAAAATTACATCATGTCACTATCTGTAAGGCACTGATTTAACACACTTTTGAGCTAGTAAAATGCAGTATGACATACTGGCTAAGGAATTGAGATCTGGATTCAAATAGGTATGTGTTCTAAATAACTGAGATCTTCAGACATTCAATTTAATCTCCCTGTTCAATTTTAATTTCTATAGCTTTGAAATGAAGAAAATTTTACAACCAACATTGTAGAATTATTACTCTATCCAAATGAAATAATGCATGAAGAACTCTTCCAAATTGACTGACTCACTTCAAGAGATCAGAAAAATGTTAGGTATCATCATAAGAAAATACAGTTCAAAATCCATGTAATTTATTAATTCACATTTGTATTTTTTTGTGTTCTCCAATTATCCAAATAACCTCTTTAACTTTTCTTCCTGCAGTTCATCCTTTTAATTCGTGTATGTCTATGTGTGTGTGGTCCTGGAGTTTAAATCCAGGACCTTGCAATGGAGCTATATCAACAAGCCCCCCCTCTTTAACTGTTTGGAAAATTATCTTCTCAGGGCAAAGACAGCTGTAACCATAGATAAGTAATCCAAAGGACACTGATGTGAATATTGAATCACAGCAAAGGAAAGCAAATACTTCTTACATATAAGTGCAAAGCATAATCCACTAGAAAATAAAAATGCATAAAAGTTAATTGCTTAATGAATTATTACAAAATAAATAACTATACAACCATTATCTAAATACAGAAATAGAGTCTATATTCAGAAAGCACCCCAATATTTTGTGTCTTAATCACAAAATCCTCCAACCATATTCCCCTCCTCAACATAATCATAATCTTATCTTTTATAATACTACTTTCATATTTCCTTTAGTTTGATCATCAAAGTGTATGTCCTTAAATATTAATGTTAGTGTACTGTTTCAAACTTCATACAGATGCAAACATACAATGAATGTTTTGTGCCTGACTTGTTATGCAATGTTAAGCATGTGAAATCCCTCTCTAATTTTCATGTAGTTGTAGTTCCTTTCTCACTGTTATATAGCATTATGTTATATGAAAAACAAAAGTTACTTATGTTTACTACTGTTGACAGACATTTGGGGTATCTACATTGTTGGATATTAAACAAAGCTAAAAAAAATTATGCTTATATCTTGCAGTATACATATGCATGCATTTCTATCAGGTATGTACTTATGAGAAAAACTGCTGATTTGTAGAGAACTCATTCAACTTCAGTAGTGTATTAGGGTCCTCCAGAGGAATGGGATCAACAGGAAGCATGATTATAGAAAGGGAATTTATTAGATTGGTTTACAAGACAAGAAGTTGGATAGTCCACAATGGCCGTCTGCAACTGGAGAGCTGGAAGAACCAGAAGCTGTGCTCAGTACAAAATGCAGAAACCCCAGAACAACAAGGACCAATAGTTCTACCCTAGTCTGAGACTAAGGCTTCTGGAAGCTACCTGGAGAATCAATGGCAGAGTCCTCTTTGGAAGAGTGAAGAAGCGAGAGTCCCATATCCTCAGACAATCCAAGCAGCCATCAAGAACCCCTTCAAGAAGAGTAGAGCTTGCATCTGCCTCTGCTTGCTTGTTCCTGCAAGTTTTATTCCATCCTGTTGGGTGGTGCTGCCCACACTTGGGAGGGGCTGCATTTCAGTTCACTCTTTCACATTCCAATCATTCCTAGACATGCCCTCATTAACACACCCAGAAGCCTCTTAATCATCAGTATCTCTTAATCCAATCAAGTTAACATTTCAAATTAACCATTACAAGTAGATAATGGTAAACAATATTCTAAATCAATTTGTATCCCTACCAATTGTATTTCAGTTCCTCATGTTCTATAACTTCTTTTCAGTCTATGAATAATTATGTTTTATCCACTTGGGTGGAGAGGTACTCAACAGCAATTTACTGAGATTTCAATTTGTATCCTATGATTAAAGTACTGATGTCTTTTCTAATGATTTGTTGTTCTACAGGTAATCTAGATAATAAATCCTTTGACGTCCCTGTGCACTCAAATCTTTAATAGCTGTCTACAACTGGAGTTTTCACTATTTTAAAAAGAAATATCTGTGTAACTCTGAATTACAGAGATATTCTTAATTTTGATGTGGTTGAATTTATTAATCTTTTAATAATATTTTCACTTGTTTAAGAAATTATTACCAGTTCCAAGGTTATGAAAACTTCCTCTCCATATTTTGTAGAAGTTTCGCTTGTCTTTCAGACTGAGACCAAAGTCTTCTGGAACTGATTTTGTTGCATAAAATGTGTTGGTAGGGGTCACATTTTATATATCATTTCTAGACAATTATGCAATTTTGCCAACATCTTGTAGCAAAATATTTTATTTCTTATTGTTCTGTCATCTTGACGTGCCCTAAATCTAGTCTCAACATATGGGAATACTGAATATAAAGTTGTTTCCCATTCAACTAACATTTGTGGAATGGTCACTTTGGAATGATTCATTTGCTAACCCTAATTATTGACAAATTGTACCTCATCTTGCTGATCTTGACCTGGAATGGAGCTTGTTGGATAGAAGTTCTAGTTCAGTTTTTGAAATCTTGCAGAAATTTATGTAATGTGCAAGACTCTGAAGAGATGGAATCTTCTTGAGCCCCTATTCCTGCTCTGTGCTTAAATTTTCTTTTGTCATACTCTGTAAAATGAAAGACTGCACTCTTTCCATTATGCATAGCTCTCAGCTACTGCCAGTATATGTTCTCACCCACAATACTTTTTACCTCTAAATTTTGGTGTACAAAATACAGTTAATAATTGCCACGTCCATTTAGTAGGTGTTTACTTTTTATTAGGTTTAGACAGAGACCATAAAGCAGGGCATGACTCAGGGCTGCTCAGAAGACTGCTCCTGTTAGGAAAGGCAGCAGATTCTTCCTTCTTTTCTTTGGCTGTGTGACTTCTGTAGATCAATGGATTATTCAACTTTTCTCCATAATTTGGGTGTCGGGCAGAAGGTTTCAGCTCAAAAGGTATGTCAGGATCCTAGGCATGTGTTTCTTAATCTTATCTCACTGACTCCACAAAAAGTGAAAAACATTTTTTGTTTTGCTTTGTTTTTGTTTCCAGTAGTGGTTTTCTGCAAACCTTTATGACTGTCTCTAAAGTTGAATAAGGAGACAGCAGTCTAGACATAGCAAGACTGGTACCATGTTTTACTCAG